>JARHVA010000452.1:4375000-4437500 GCA_037957365.1 Torreya grandis
ATATTTGGTCATGATCTGCATTTTCTTGATTTATAAACATTGTATATTTGGAAATATTGTATATTCAATTTAAGTGGAAAATTCTAGCATGGCATGTTAAGAATTACATGTTTTCATCTTTAATATCATATACATATGGAAGTTAATCATTATTTCAAAAATATATTGAAAATAACTCTTTGAAATTGGGAACCTATATCACTTGTGCATTAATTTAGCCTATGATATTGAAAGCTAAACCAATTATATGTAGTTGGATACTATTTGTATGGGTACTAATTTAAATATAGATTTAAATATAATTTTTATCATTCCATATTCTTATGAGTATCAAACACTTTAGGTAGTCAAATACTTATGATTAGAACAAGTTTACAATCACCATATTTCACTTTTGTGTTATGCCTTGGGTTGGTGGTATAATTTATGCTTGACATATAGATAACCTTTAGAATTAGTATTAGGTCCTAATTTGTACTAGGATTTGTTTAATAGTGAATATTGGATTGTTACATGGAAACAATTTTTAGTTGTGATTTATTTTTAAGTTTCTTTATATATTACATTAGAACAAATCCATTTTAACTAAAAAAAGATTAATATTAAATTGTACTAATTAGGCATGCTTGTTTATGTAATTACAAACTAATAAAAAAATGTGGATTCTATTTATATATTTTTTCACTTACTCTGAAGTGTGTTCATACTTTTAAAAACAAACTTAATTATGAATTATGAATTTATATTTAATAATTTATAA
The DNA here is from genome assembly GCA_037957365.1 of Torreya grandis. Classification (NCBI taxonomy): domain Eukaryota; kingdom Viridiplantae; phylum Streptophyta; class Pinopsida; order Cupressales; family Taxaceae; genus Torreya; species Torreya grandis. The sequence goes on from JARHVA010000452.1 coordinate 4,375,761, forward strand.
TTGTACACCTCATAATCGATTTAACATTGAAACATGTTCACATATAAATGTATATCCTAATATGATATCACATAATTGAGATGGCATAGACTTGAGAAGACACGTTGATTTGAAAGTAACCTTCATGAATTACTAAATTTATCCATAGTATTATTATGAACATGCTTATAACTTTCTCATTATTTAATTTCAATTTTTGATAAAAGTTTAACAAACATGTTTGAGTAATATAAGGAAGGACTAGTAAGAAAACTTTTAGGATGATAAGAGGATGTAATTAAAAAATATATGGTAATTTCTTCTAGTACCTAAACAAAGGGTGCTAACAGGGGCATTCATTAGGATTGAGATATAATCAAGATTAACATGACACACTACAATTTTATGTTAGATTCAATAGCATATTCAATAATATTGGGGATATGTGACATATTGGTGCACCCTTAATTCTAACCAAAGAAGGAATGCAACTATGCAAATAATGCCAAATCAAATTATTTAATAGACTACAAATTTTTCAAAAGGTCAAATGTAATTCATAAATAAAATACATGACACATATATGACATATTGATATATATTCTAAGATCATATGATGGGAATATGTACTCACATGGAAAAAAATCAAAGTACACCATCATGCACACTTGGATGCATATGCAAATTAGTTACAATAACAATATTATAGATTCAAAATACAATTATATTTTAACATATAGACACATATAATTCTACATCAATGTCACGTGTTTAGAAGCTGCATTATATGAATTCATGATCATGTTTATTCAAAGTTAAAAACTAAAAAAATTGAATTCAAATTTTTAAGGTTCAAAGAGAAAGATGTACAATCTAAAGGTAAATTATTCCTTTCAATTCTAATTTATAACCAATGTAGTCATGATGGGTGCATGTAAATTTTTTCCTTTTTGATATCATAAAAATTAAAATCTAGATCCATATGAAGTAATGTATTTTGAATAGTTCGATGACACTCAATGGCCTATACATTAATTATAGTGAACCCATTGTTTTTTTCTTTTATTTTATGTGGAGGGTGATGTATCTTCACATCTAGAGACACTACATGGCATGGGCATCCCTTTTATCAAATCCATCATGGTTTGAATTTGTTTGGATTAATATAGGGAGTCATTTTTTCTCATTCATAATATTCATAATAATGCATATTTATAGATCATGATATTGATTAGTTAAATAAAAAACATAAGACATGCTTAGTTTCAACTCTTCAAACAATTTGACATAAGCAAATACATTATCCAAGTGATTTAATAAGGGGCTTGTTTTCTCTGTTAAATATGGTCATGGGTCTATGAAAATTGATAGCATTATTTCTCCCTTTAAAACTTAAGGAAATGTACATTTACCTTACAAATAAATTAATAGGACTAAAAACGTCCTCGTTCCACTTGGCACAAGATAAACATTCTCCACTAATATCATATTATAGCACAAATACAAATTTTGTGGTAACATAACCTAAACAATCAAAATCATGAGTCAAAATATAAAGTGTGTCATACACACTCACATTTAAATTATTTCATTTTCACTATAAATTTCATTACTATAATAAAAGTGGAGGGGTAAAATATACACACCCACATTTGATATAAGCTTGTCGTTTATGTAATTTATTACAACTCTATATGCATAGATTATTGACAATGAATAAGGTAATTATTTCCACATTATAATTGAGTATTTTTATCTATTCTAGTATGTTGGTTTTGTTATTGGTTACTTATATTGTCACTTTGTCACATGGGAATACCCAATTATGGGTTTTCATCTTTTTGGACAAGTACATGATAACTAGACATGATATACATGTTTCCTTATATTTTAGTGTGGAATTGTCCTAGTAAAAACTTTCAAAAATTATTTTAAGTAACTTTTCATTTATTTATTAATATATTCATTGTATATTATATTGAGTCTAGTTTTTTTCACAAATATTTCCCAATTTCAAAATAAAAACATCTATTGAGAGGCTTCTCCAAGACACCAAACAAGGTTATTCTCACATTTATAAGTTATTCAAATATTTTCAAGTTTTATCTATAGTTTTGTTAAATATATATTAAAGGTTGATTTTTTCATCTACATACTCGTACCAAGGGTAAAATAGGAGAAATAAAATCTATAATATAATTACACACAGATAATTGGAAAATATAGATTTGAGTTTTATCCCAACTCAAAGTATTGGAAATGTTGTGTAACACTTGGTCATTTAATATGGATTGACCAAATCAATCCAAATCAAACCCTTTCACTTGATTCCCCCACATTTTATTCTAATTTGGTTTTTTTTTTCAATAAAATAGGGTTTTGTCTTTGTAGGTATTTTGTTTAATATTTTAGGTCTAAAAGAATGTACACAACTCAATTAATACATATACAGGTGGTGAAATAATCAGTTTAGAATCTAAATAAACTAGGATAAGCCCTTAAGCAATGAAATTGAGGGCACTAAATTATTGTCCACCTAAAATGGTAGCGTCTAGGGATATATTATAATTTTGAATTTGATTTATCATTCCTATAGTTTTCATTTCTTTATTTTTTTTAAATAACATAACACATTAAAGTAAGATAACTCCATAGTTAATGCACTTGAGCACACTACACTATTGTTCATTTATAGTTGTTGCATCCAAGGTTATATTTTAATTTTTCTTTGAATATATATTTTACATTAATATATTTTATCTATATTTTCTTTTCAACAAAGTGTCATAGTCAAATGGGACAAGTCCAAAGTCAATAAATTTAAGCACACTATGTTACTATCCACTTACAATGGACCTATCTAGATTATATTTTTGATTTTGTACATGAACTTAAACCTACACAATCATCTATTATTTTGATTTTCACTTTTATATAGTTATAAAAATAAATATATATCCATATGTGAACTAATTTTATATCTTCTTAGTGTTTCTAAAAATAGTATTTTTTTTATATTTAGTAATTTGTCAAAATTATAATATTATAATATTTTACATGTTTATAATTATGATGTTTCTAGTCTTACATCTATTAGAACACATTAAAATTTACATAATTTTATTTTAAAAAGGTAAAATAATTTATTGACACTCTTATTCTAGTGCAATATTGTTTTTATTAGAAGTCTATGCATATTCTTAATGTTTTTTCTATGTGAAGTTTTTCTATGATTCATATAGTTGTGATTATGTATGACATCACTATTGAAGTGCATGTTATATTTTTCACTATATTTTATTTTCCATGGAGAAATACTAATATTATTGAACTTGTTGAAATAATGAATTATGTGTGGAGGGTGGATGAGAATCTTAAACGTCATCTTTAATTTTCTTGGAGAGATGTTGGGATGAGGATCCTAGTGTACAAGTGGAAACACTTGGCTATATTATTTAAAGTGCAATGTGGAATAATCATTTATATATGAATATGGTGAGAAGTGTAGTAAACCTTCTCTACTTGTGTTGAAACTAATGTATCCATAACCCATATTGCAGAGTTTAATCCTTGTTTATAGGGGATTGATGATGACTTTACCATCATAAAATTTCTTAGAGAGATGTTGGGATGAGGAACCTAGTGCACAAGTAGAAACACTTGAAAATCTTATGCAAATTACAATGTGGAATAATCATTTTTATGTGAATAGTGTCAGAATTGTCTAAAACCTTATCTAATTGTGTTGAAACTAAAGAACCCATATTACATAGTGTCATCCCTGTCTAGAAGGGACTGATGATGCCTTAACCATCCTTTTAGAGTCTTTGAAATTCATGTCCAATTTTATTCAATATCTTATAACCAATTCCCTTAGTGTGTTTATAAAAACCTCTAAAAAATATTGTTGATGAATTAGACAATAGTGAATGATAGGGACTTTAAAAATTATCATTTGTCATTGTCTATGCATTGTATATCACTATTGGGCATGGTTTAACACTGATAACTAAAGGATCATGATATTAAAACTTTTTACACTTGAATTTGAGTTGTTAAAGTTATTTATCATTGGTATAGAGATATTTTTATAGATTATGCACAAGAATAAAAACTCTATCCTCATATTAAACAAGGTTATAGAGGAAAGGAATAACAAGTTTAACAATACACATCATGAAATCAATTAGTTTCTCCATTAAAATACTAAAATATTTCTCGTTGGAATGGAGATCATCTATCATATCTCCTTGAGTCAACACATGTTCTCTTTGAAATCATTTGAAAGAGAAACCTTCTATCTTAGAATAATTTTCCTTCCTATTTGATTTCCCCATAGCTACAATAGAGAAGGAAAGGACAACACATATGAATACCATTACATTGGCATAACATAGACAACTAAAATTAAAAAGGTGTGACAAACTCATCTCTAATATTATTGATCTAGGTCCTAAGAGGATACCTAATGGAAAACATATATAAAAAAATTTAAGTTATTTATATATGGAAGTAATTTATAGAAAACAAAGTTGTACTATGTAAAACATGCAATATAAGAAATATATGAGGAAATAACCATTATATATTTAATAAAACATACTAGTATAAAATTAACATTACTATTAAATTAAAATAATAGGTTTAAGTATATATACATATAATGCATATTAATACAAGGAATACAATTTCATGTAATCATACAAGGATAAAAATACTAACTAGTTTGCCTAGACTATGATATTAGAGATAAGGTTGAGAAACTAGGTTTTCATGATTAGAGAGCGATAAAAATATTAAATGGTTTACTTAGTCTAGTGAGAGATCATATTATACATTATGTGAATGGTATGCAAGTATTAAATATGTTGTAGACATGGTTGATTATGAATGAGGAAAATGACATCTCATTTAGTCATTGTGTGAGTCTCCTATTTGTCTTCCAATATATAGTATTATAAGGAAGTAGTTATGATAGAGAGTTATAAAATTATAAAGTTACAAAAATGTTTTATTTTTTTGAAGTGATTATTTCATTTCTTTGTAGGTGTGTTAGCTACACTTCCATTGGTGATACATTATTAAATTGATCTTTAACACATCACAAGCATAGAGAACGACACCTAGCATGCCACATAGTAAAAGCATTTTGGTATGTGGATTTTGAGTCATGAACTGAGATATACTGATGTGTGTCATAATTGAAGATGATATGTAGGCACATAATGGTGTTAGGTAAAAATAAGCTTTGTGCAATATGTTGATAAGGTCATAAGTCATGGGAAGGACTTGAGTATTCCATGATTTTCTTATTAATGATGCAAAATCACATAATAATATAATAAAGGTTGTATGCATTATATACACTACCATCATGATTCGTCTTAGTGTTGAGAAAACACATAAAAGTGCAATGATTTTATACAATTGTATGGTTGATATGTCAATAGTGTAATAGATAATCATATTCACTCTAATATTTATCAATCTCCTAAGCTTAATTTTAATAAAAATAAAAAAAATGATATTGTTGATCCATTAAAGGATAATCATTCAAATATAATAATTATTGAACTATTTAAAAATATATAATTTTCATGTCATTTAGTCAATAATAAAAAAACCCAATAATTATAAAGTTAGCAATAGGGTATACATACCCATATATCCAACGAAAATTTACATTCATATCCTAATCAACCTCCATTTATCCATAAAAATATAGTAAATCCTTCTCCAAACACTCCTTTTCCTTAGGAGTGGCATGAGATTAAAAACACTCTTCAAAGATTATAGGTAGTGAACCAAAACCCAAAACTCAATTTTTAAGAGCTATGTCTATATCCTTTCGATGAAAATATTTTAAAAATCCCCTTTTTACCTCATTTTCAGGTGCCCAAATTTTATAAACATAAAGTGAAATAATATACATAGGATCATCTCAATGATTTCTTCATGGTTTATCAAGAACTGGTACATAATAACATTTTCTTTCTAAAACTATTTCCTCAAAACCTGGGTAGTCAAGGTTTGGAATGGTTCCTTCATTTGCCTAACGAATCCATTACTACATTTGTATACTTTATAGAACATTTTGTGATTCATTTATAATACAATTTAGAGCACAATTTGACATTGATGGACCTTTACAACTCCAAATAGAGAAGTGGGGAAAGTTTCTCATCCTTTTTACAATGATGGAGGAGTTTGGCCACCTGATTTCCTCATTAATCTCCTGAAAAACAATTAGTAATTTTTTCTTGTGGAAAATATTAGTAAATAAATAATACATCATGTCAAACTCCAATGTGCCACAACATTTGATGAAATCATCCAACAGGGACTCCAAATTAAAAGGCTCTCATTAGTAAAGGCCTAATTAAATTTTTCTCTAAATATAATTCATATGAACCTCAGGATAGTGCTCCAGTGTAAATAAATAAACCTAAGTTAGTTAATAATAAAAAGTATATAGTGGGTGAATAAATAATAGAGTCTCAACATGTGAAACTTTTTCAAACAAAAAATATTAATAATTTCTAATCAAGACCACGTTTCAAGACTCCATATTAGAGGAGGATCATTGATCCTCTTCGAGAACCCATAGAGTTAGTTTTCAAAAAATGTATTTAGGTAAACATGATTATGTTCTCACCAACAAAGCCTTTTGAACTAGGATAACCTAAGCCATAATGGTATAAATATGATGAATATTATGAGTATCATCATATTGAAGGTCATGTTATTTATAGATGCATGTAGCTCAAATGCTACATTCAAGATATATTAGATTGTGATGATATACAGCTCAATAATGAGGAAACCATATTACATAATAATAATATGGGAATTGTTAAGGTTGCATTCCAAAAACATGACTAACATAATAAAAAAATCAAAATCAAGATCACCACCATGGTAAAAACAAATGCATCAATCATGTGGACTATCTTGATGCCTCACATAATTATGATAATTTTGTAGCCACTATCAAAATTTATTCCTTCCATCAACCAAGGATAACTTTATGTGATAGATTCATTACCCTAGGATATTTTGTGACTTGATATATCAACTATGTCCAAGCCTAAAATGTCTTGTTATTAATTGGTACCCCAAGGTCACAATTCAAGGATGTCCATAATAAAATCCCAAACCCTTTCGTGTCCAAAATAAAACCATGCACATCCATAATTGAAAAGAAATATGACCTTATAGAAAAGTTGGAGAACACACATATAAAAATTTACATATTAGATTTATGAACATCCTTTTTTCATAAGGACATCTTACACCAAACTCTACAATAATAAAAAGTTCGTTCTCATATTAACCCTCACAATTCCAAACACTGGTAGGAAATTTATCCTTAGGCCAACAAATTTCCTTTGGTCATAGTGATATTTAACCAATGGGACCATCCCATAAAATTACTCTCTACATAGAGGTGATAATTACCAATAACAAAATCAACTAGGTACTCATAAACAAAGAGTCAACATTGAGCATTTTCACACTCAAGTTGATCAAACACCTCAATTATTAAGAATAGAACATGGAATCAAACATCATTATCGTTAAGGGATATGATAATTCAAAAAGATAATCATTTATCACTATTTATCTTCTCATCATTATTGGTACCATCACACCTCAAAATCTATTTCATGTCCTTGACATTGATCGTATATATAACCTCCTCCTCAACCATAAATGGATTTATGACATGCAAGTCATTCCTTCCAACTTGTATTAATGTATAAAATTCACACACTATAGTATGGAGGTCATAATCCCTAGTGATGTTTAACCTTATCAAATATCTTAAGACCCTATAAGATTAACAATACCATGCCCATTAATGTCCCATTACATAATATGCCACTAAAAAGGATAACAATATGCATCTAAATCCCAAATCAACATACATTAATCCAAACAATCTTCCATCAACATCCAATAATCCCCATCCAAAAGCATCTACCTACATGACAATAAAATTTAAAGGTAATGGACAATATGAAATGAAATATTATTTCCATAATTCAAAGATTCCATTATCTCCAAAAAATCATGGCAAGCCTATTGTCCACCCCAAAATCCTACTTAACCAAACACTTATGGGATTAAGTGTCAGAGAAAAAAGGGAGGGACAATAGATGGGATAAAATGCCTCCATTTATTTTAGGACCTTAATTGTGGTCCAAGGGTGTGATTATTTAAATTCTAAATTTTTATTTGATTTGCCAAGAGATTTATATTCTATATTTTGAATGCTTAAAAACACTCTCCTCATGGACTTTGCCATTTTTGTGTCCAACACACCCCACCTTCAATTCTTCAGATGGGTTCCCTCTTTTTCATCTCTTAATCTAAAAATTGATAAATATGGTTTAAGGGACCTTTCAAAATTTTCAATATTATCTTTGATCTAAGATCCAAGATCCTTATAAATGTTTAAATTATGTATATCGAGTTCTACTTTTAATGGAAAATCAAATTGTTATTCGTGATCTATATCATTTTCTTTAATTTCATTTCATTACTTGGCCTTCATTTAAATCAGGTTTCTATTAATGTTTACGTATATCTTTTTTTTTTTTTTTTTAAAGTCAGCTTTCATGTTTGTTTTGTAGGTCTAAAGTTTAAAAAAATTGGATAAGTCTTTTATTCATTTGGGTGTTTTTCACTACTTTCCTCCCCAAGTCACCTAGATCCTAACACTAATCAATATTCTAATCGACAATGAATTATTTACATTGGCCAATATTTTAGTGAAAATTTTAAGTCCTAAATGTATATTTAGTGCCCATTGACCACTTTGGAGCATTACATTCCTCACATATTTGGGATTATTTTGGATTTCAATCAAATACATTACAACTACTAGAGTCTCATCCCCTTTTCAAGATGTGAATTCTTTTCATTTCATTGAAGGATTAGAGTCGTATAATGTTGGCCAAAATTTAAATAATTTTTGAACCCTAAAATGCCTAAGAAGATACCACATAGTGCGATTTTGGTTAGTTATGACTCAAAAGGTTATTTCACCTACTATGGCATCCAAAACATAATATTCACCTAGATCCATCCATGTGGTAGCATCACGTGGACTTACAATAAAATCCAAATGGACACGATCTAATGGATACTCCAATTCCCAAAATCATACCATGTGACCCAATCCTAGAGATCAAAGAATTAAGGGCCAATTCAAAGATCTCCATAAACCCTAAGCCCTAAGATGATGCCATATGGCATCATCATAGAGATCAAAGATGTAGGGATCTAGGGGTAGTCTAAAGGCCCCAAACTATCAATCCCTTGAGATTATGTCCTACAAAATGATCTTGGAGTATCAGTGACCTAAGGGATGCTTAAAACAACCCTTCGGAGTGCGTTAGCACCAAGCTTCATGACCTATGATGATTTCATGTGGAATTATTATGGGAGACTAGGATTGGACAAATAGTCAACCGCGTATGGAAAGATCATTTAGCCTTGAAGACTCTCAATGTCACTATGTGAAAACATCTCAAGAACTTGGGACTATGGGATATGTTTATAGATCTAGGTAGCTCTCAAATCTCAACATGCTAGGATGATTCCATGTGGCATCCTCTTATGATCTAGGAGTGGTGAACCAAATCAAATAGCTTATAGGGGAAAATGAAGGTTGAGAAAGTATGATCGGGCACCGAGGCCAAGAGGGAAACTTGGGGGGATGGATGGTTGTCATGTGGTAGTGAAATAAATTATCATGGAAAATAAGTGATGGGAAGTTGTACAAGGCCATATGGGTGAAATCAAAGTGTCAACAACAAAATATGATGGTTGAATAATGTTGAGTGAGTATAGAAAAAATAATGATAGGCTAAGAAAGAGACACATGGTCCTAATGGTTGAATAGGCTAGTTAATTCATCCTATAGAGCATGGGGATTAAATTTATACCCATCTACCCATCAAATAAATCATCGAACCTAAATTTGACTATGTGTTTGGTCTATCTACAAGAGATTGTTTTATATATTAATGTAGGGGAAAAAATTAAGCATAAATACTACATAATAAAATCCATCTCCATAGTCTTTACTACCATAATAAATAAGTAACATTAATCAAGACTCATGGATTGCATATTTAGATTCAGTCTAGTATAAAAGACAAGGGATTTATCTTAATGACACTAGATGAAAGTTTACAAAATGCTAATAAGACATAATTCAACCTTTAAGAGGCATGACCTCTAACTAAAAATCATGGTCAAGATGGAAAGTCTATCTGAATCTCAACTACATTCTCTAATCATCATTGAATATTTGTAATTATCCCAATAGTGGGCCAAGTTAAATTCATGGGTGAAATTGTCTATATATTTGAAGTTTGTAATGTAAAATAGGTTGACTCTTATTATGTGAAAAATATATTGGAATTATTCCAAAAGTGCACCTACCTTTCATCTTTGTTTTTTACCTTAGTTGCTTGCCATGAGATATTGATTATAATATAATAATTTAAATAATAGTGAATATATATTTTTATTTACTTTTATTTATCTTACATCTTTGTCTTTAGATTTAGATTTTGAATTCATGCTAGGACTATTATTATGTCTATTTGTAGATTATTATCTTAGTTATGTTGTGCAGTTTTTATCATGAATAGTTTTTTGAATTCATTCATAATTGATTTGATCCTCTTATATTCATTGTGTGTAATATCTAGATATTAAAAAATTGGTTTTCTTTTTAATGGATTCAATAAATATATGGATTTCATAGTTGTCCTTAGAATCTTTCCCATTGATTGGATAAAAATTTGTGCAATTACTACACTAGGAACACAGTGGTATAATTATGGTGAGGAATACTTTTAGATACTTTGTATAAATAATCTTGTTTAACTAAAAGACACCCTCTCTTTTTACTTTTGTGGATTTTATCCTACCCTAGTTTAGGTTTTGATAGGAATTAAAGTGAATCAAGGCTTAGTTATTTTATAAATTGAATTAAGTAGAAAATAAAAATTAGACAAATAATTATCTAGCAAGTAAATGAACATGAAAAAATCATATCAATTAAACCCCTGATGGTAATATTTGTTTCTCTTATAGCACAAGTTTATATTCATAACTTCTCATCCCTTGGACCACCAATTATTTTATTTTCTTGTAATGCATCTTTTATATACCTAACTCATTGTGCACTAAGAGCATTCTGATCACCTAGTTCTACATACCCAATCTCTAAAAGTTCTAAAAAATATTGAGAGTCCAAAAGTGTTTTAATTTTAATAATCCAATATTATTAATTTTTTCCAATAAAATAGATAATTTGATAATATTAGATTTTTTTGTTCACGTTTTCCATTTAAACTTGTTACAAAAGCTCAAAATTTCTCAAACACCACAATTGGCCTAATATGGTCTAATACCACTTCCAAATTTATGTATACAAAAATTAAAAATTATAATAAATATTTTTTTCTAAAGTCCTTAGAGTATCACAATGAACTATTATTCATAAATCACTTCCAAATGCATACAAAATATAAAACATTATTGAATAAAGTTTAATGTTACAAAAAACTGCTGCTATAAGTTATTTTTTCAATTTTCTACACTAAAAATCCATATATAAAATCCTTAGAAAGTTTAAAAACAAAAGAAAAAACACATTATTTTTAAGCTAAGAAACTATATTAATTTTTTTAATAAAACTTACTAAATATGTTTATTTTAAATCTAGTTTAAATTGGGTTTGTTTCTTTTTTTTCAAAACATAGAGCTTCCATCCTTACAAAGTTCAAAAACTCTCTAATATGAGAATTTTAATGTGGGTCATTCATAGACCAAAGCTACCCTCCCCAATTTTAAATAAGAAACCATTTCAAACCCCTTTTGAATCGTTAATAACAATTAGTTTCTTAGTTTTATCAGATTAATAAGAAATGACTTTATCACATTTAGAAAACCAAACACCACATCCAATTTTTTTTTTGAAAGATTAGAAATTCAAAATAAAGATGGCATTTTGTTTTTTGGCTTCATCCCATTCTGAACTACCTTCAACAAGAGATTTTGTTAAGCTAAAGTTACCAAAGGATTGCACTTGAAAAATAGATGGTTTTCCCCCATCCCAAGATGGCTTGTGCCCATAAATGAATAATCATCATTGCACTAACGATAGACCCCAAAGGGTAGAGGTTCACCATGTCACAACTAGCCCAGCACAAACCACGGTCCCTTCTCCATTGTGCTTCAGGTGAGAACATAAGGCTTGTGCCTTCTATGAAGTTACGCAAGTGTAGTTGAGCATCAAATGTTGAGAGATATAGGATTAGTCAAGGCCTGTGCCCTTATTAAAACTAGCCCAACTCTGACATAAATAGCTAGCTGAATTCCTAATTAGGCCCATGACTGGAACACCTACTTTTATACAACAACATTTCTCCTTAGAATCTTACCCACTGAGCACCTAAAAAAGTGTGCAATTGCTAGACCCAACACATAGTGGTATAACTTTATTCAATAATATTTTCATCTCTTTCATATCAAGAAGCTTGTTTAACTGAAAGATACCCTCTCTCTCTCTCTCTCTCTCTCTCTCTCTCTCTCTCTCTCTCTCTCTCTCTCTCTCTCTCTCTCTCTCTCTCTCTCTCTCTCTCCATTTTACTTTTTTTAGATGATATCCTACCCTAGTTTAGGTTATGATAGGAATTACAAAGAATCAAGCATTAATTATTTTTTAAATTGAATTAAGTAGATAATAGTATTTAAAAAAAATAATTATCAAGTAAATTAACATGAAACAATCATATCAATTGAAATCTTGATGGTAATAGTTACTTCTTGTAGAGAAAAAGTTTATACTAGGAATTGATCATCCCTTGGAACACCAAAAAAGGTCCTGAAATCAATGGGTACATTTTGTCCTTTATATTTTCCCCAACTTTTCTCTTTGGGCACTTAATCCCATAAGTGTTTATTAAAGCAATATTTTGAGGTGAACAATAGTTGGTGCTAAAAGAAGGGCCTTTATTCAAATTTTTATAACTTTAGAGCCTCTCTTTCGATCTTCTCCCATATATTATTTTCTTAATGTAAGAAATAAATGGCAGTAAAATGAGGGCCTTTACTTGAATTTGCTGAATGTTGTTTCCTATCATTCAATTTTCTCGAATCTATTATTTCCTTAGCACAAACAACATATGGCACTAGGAGGGATAATATTGATTGTTAGTTTGTCTATTGTTTTTTTTTTTTTTTTTTGATTTGATAGTGACCTGGACCGCACTAAAAGGATCACAAGGTCCATATATTAGTTCTTGATCCTTATTTCACTTTTTTGGAATGCAAAAGAGTTAGAAAAGTTAGAGATCGGCTTATTTCACTTATTTCACTTATCTTTGATCCAATCCCTATTTCACTACACCCATGTCTTGGCTTGGTGAATCAAGGATAAACATCCCAAGTATTTAGGATGAATTTTCTGAGGATCCCTTGGGTTTCCTTCCTAGGTTTCAAAGCAATCACAAAAGAACTATTGAGGAACATGTTGTTGCTTACAAGTTTGTTATGCATGTTTTAAATGTCAAATTTGAGGATGTTGCTAGTAGATTATTATTTTTTTACTTTAGAAGAAGAAATATCTAATTGGTTTCATGCTTGACACCTAATTCTATTACTAGCTAAAATGAATTTTATATAAGTTTGGTCAAATGATTGATGTTCATGTTTTGTTAAAAGAAATTATTCTGATTAGAAGAGAATCTCATGAGTTAGTTAGGAACATAAATTCTAGGTTTGAAAAGAGGCATAATAAAATCCCTGTCAATATTAGACATCATGATGTAGTTGTTTTAGATCTGTATTTTTATGCTTTAGATGCATTAATTTATAAATTTGTGAGAAGGTCTACAAAAAATACATTGGTTATGGCTTGTGTGATTACTACACTCATTGCTCAAATATTAAACTATTTTTGTGTTTTCCTCAGTAACATTGTATGTAATACATGTGGATCCACTATTTTCATTTTTAGTGTTATTTTATTTAGATAAATTTACATTCTTTTTGTTCGTATAAAAAAAACTCTTAATACACTCATTGACAAAATGCCTTAAATTATTAAAATAATGACATTGTGGATGAATTTTTTCATACCTTTAACCTACATTTGTGTGATTATGGATGTTGCCCCCCTGTTCCACCTACTTCATATAATTTACAATTGGTTTTTTTCTCCTTCATAAAAATTTCTTGATTTTCCATCTCTTGAAAAACCTCATGCCCAATCTCTGTGGCTTCCTCTTGATTTTTTTTCTCATCTTTTGTTGCTTCCTCTAAATGAATCTCCATGATGATAATATACACTATTCCAATTTTGTTTGAAGGATATCTTTGATTTATTACATGATGAAGAGATGGATTGACTATTTTTTTCTTTGACTATTATCTCTTCCATTGCTTGTTGGATGAAGAACAAAGCTTTTATAAAAAAATTATTTTCTTGAAATGCATCTCTTCTGTCCCTGACTCATTTTGCTTTAAGAGCATTGTGATCGCCTAGTTCTACATACCCATTCTGTAAAAGATTTGAAAGATCGTAAGAGTCCAAAAGTGTTTTCATTTTAATATTCTAATATTCATAACTTTTTTCATTAAAATAGAAAATCTGACACTGTGAGACATTGTTATTTATGTTTTGCATTAAAACATGTTCTAAAAGCTCAAAATTTCGAAAACACTATAAACTCGGTCTGACCTAGATCTGATACCATTATAAAAACTATGCACATAAAAAATAATAAATATACTAAGTAATTGTTGCTAAAGTCCCCAAACTATCACAATAAACTATTTTTCATAAATTACTTCTAAATGCATACAAAAACTATAATATCTTAACAAAAAAAATGCTGCTACAAGTTACTTTGTAATTTTCTACACTAAAAATCTATAAATAAAATCTTTAGAAAGTTAAAAAACTAAAACAACTTATTTTTAAGTTAAAAAACTATATTAAATTTATTGTAAAACGTACTAAACAAAATTATTTTAGATCTATTTTATTTGGGTTTGTTTCCTTTGTTTAGTCTATCGTATGAAAAATTTAATGTGGGTCACTCACAATACCAAAGCCACCCTTCCCAATTTTAAACAAGATATCATTCCAGACCCCTTTGAGGTATTCTTCAATACCAATTACTTTCTCGCTTCTATCACATTTATAAGAAATAACTATATCGCTTTTCAGATAACCTAGCATCTCATCCAATTTCTTTTCGAAAGACTGGAAATTCAAAATAAATATGGGCTTTTGTTTTTCTACTTCATCCTGTTCTGAGTTGCCTTTAACAAGAAATCTTGAGTGGAAGCATGTTAATTTTTGTTTGTATTCACGGCTATACGAGGGGCGAATAAATACCAATGCATGGTGCGATGAGGGATGAAAACCCTTCTGAAACGGTGTCGTCTCAGACATGATAGGGTTTAATCCTAGCCTCGCATGAAGCTAGCTTAGTCGGCAAGCCATCTGCAATTTTAAATGACCCTTCACATGTTTAAATGCAAGCCATCCCCAGTTTTAAATAACAAGTTACGGGTTCAAATCTTTTTATCGACTCAGAAATCGAAACAGGAAGAAGTAAAATAGGGGTTAAAATGTCCACAACGACATTGTTCATTCTCCAATTGTGCGTGTTCCCTAAATTACCAATATTAACACTGAGCAATGAGTCAAAAATCTATTACATATATGTAGAATTATTTTTAGTACACATTATAATAAAAAGAGAACTTAAATCTGTGAAAAATATGAGATACTGTTGGTATACAGAAGTAACGAAAGACTTATCATCACAGGATAATCACGAGGGTCCATAAAATGTACCGACCTGTTAATTAATGTGAAAAATATTTTAAACATAAACTCTATGTTTGTCATTTTATATGTTTGAGTTGTTAATCAATGTGTAAAATAATTTCAATATATATCATATGTTTGTTATTATATATGTACATTTTTTTTAATTAATGGTAAATGGTTTTGAAAGAGACCATACCTAATACAAAAAGGCTCAAAATCTAGAAAAAATATTGAAATCCATAACAAAAAAAGGTCCAAAGATCAAATAATACATAAAAATAATAGTAGTTTTTTGATGAGTGGGGTGCACCTCTCAGCGACAAAAAATGACAAAAACTAGAAAAGACAAGAGAGGGCAACAACAGGGAGAAACCTGATAGAAACCAACACCAAAATAACAGATCAACATCAACTTCACAACATCAAAAAAGGAAGCTTCACTTGATGAGCTTGTTGAAGCTATTCTTGAGTCCTTCTAATGCATTAAATAGATTGAGAGCAATAGTTTGAGATGGATTTGTCATGTCAATGGTGGTTCAAGCATAAGTCTTCTCAGTGCTACCCTTATACAAGCCCAGATATAAGTTGCCAAGGGTGCAAACTTGCCTAACTTGAAACTCAAGAAACTCTAGAATGGCTTGGTGTATGGCCATATGATTAATATGTCTACTCCCAATATGATTCATAGTGTCTTCCATCTTAGTCTCATAATGGAAGGATTTATCCACATTCTTCTTGCCCTTATCCACAATCTTGTTGCGTTGTGCCTTCCTGAGCTCACTAGTTCTTTCTTCCAACTGCATAATTTAGGCTTTGAGTCTAGGTTCCTTGAGATTATGATGGGAGGGCCCAGAATCCACAAGAGCCTGTCCTATGTCAAAGAGACTCTTTACAAAGGTAAATTTCTTACCCACGTGGAAGCTAAGAACTGGACTTTTGTCTTTATCACTATTTCTAAGCACCCTCTTGGGAGGAGGAGAAGGTGAGGCATGAGATTTGGGATTCTTAGTCTTAACCCTTCTCTGAGTAGGAGGTTTAGATGGGGGAGGGGGAGGAATATTGTGAACTAGGATGTTAACTGAGATAATACTGTAGTGTTGATGTAACTAAAAAATAACCCCTTCATGAAGAGGGAGAGCACGTTTGTGTGACTGAAAATTATGAATAGATTCTTCCATGGATTGCAAGATATAATAATAGAGACTAACCCTTTGTCCCTTAAGTAAATAGTTTAGAAGGACTAGATGATGAACTGAAGAGTGTTATACCTACCCTCCAAAGTCACATACCTCACTAGCATACAAGCCACCTCATCAAAAGGAGCAGGGAGAGAGAGGAATGCACAATACCAGCTTTGACAAAATTCAAGGCATTAACTATGAAACCCTCTAAAATCCTCTTCTCCTCCACAAACTTATCAAATTTATTTATAAAGAACTTTAAACCATCCCTACTTAGACCATTGACAGAGGCAATGAGTTATTTGGTGATAGAGAAATTCTAACCTCTATAGACAACAACCCTGTTCTTCTAATTGTTGGCAAAAGTGACATAAATGTGGTTCTCATGTTCCTTGATCTTCTACATGAAACTTGTCAAGCCTCCCACATTTAAAGCCCTCCAAAGTTCTTCATTTTCCTTCCAATTCAGGTCACACATCACCTCAACACAGCATGAAGTGCCACCCATGGTGTTAGGATTTGGTTCTTGGCACAAGGGTACACAGTAAAAAGTTAATAGACCACTGCCACACCACCTTTGTACAACTCAATACCTAAGGAAAAGATAAATCACAGAAGTCAAATGAAGAATACTAATAGAACAATCCTGAACAAGTCATGTGAATTTCAAATAATGATTATCTTTTACATGAGTGATCAAATCCACCATACCATAGTTAAACATATCTAGTTTCCCCTTCATTAATAATGATATCCTTAGTATTTTGAGGGATTTGGTCATGAGAAAACAAAAAATGAAGTTGTTTATTAATCACCCCATATTAGCAAAAGAGTTTACCATATGGTTACCTTCTCTATAGGACAGACATATCTTGTAATTAGAAAACACCCTAAATATGCTAACGGCCTCCAAGATAAAGTCTCTGATAATCCAACTAAATGGATGAATATCTTTGAGGTGATTAATAATATTCAAAGAATCACCTCAATGATTATATCTTTGATATGGAAATCTTTCACTAACCTGATCTCCCATAGAACAACAAGTGCCTTAGCATAATGGTTGGATTGTATGCCCATAGGTCCTGCATAGGGAACAATAAGATTGTGTAAGTGATCCCTGATGATACCACCTCCTCCTATAGCTCCTAGATTGCCTTTAGAGGTGCCTTCAAAGTTTAGTTTATACCAGTTCATTGAAGGAGGGACTGATTGAATAATGGATCTGTCAATAGAAGGAGTTCTAATCTAAAAAACACCAATAATGATATTCCAATTAGAAAGAAATTTCTCTTCATCTTTAGAAAGAATTTCATTTTTGGGAGGCTTAAACTTAGCACATTTTATTTTGTATCAATAGAGATGTCTTTTATTAATTTTCTATAAGAATTCTTTCAATCTTTGAAAATGACTGCATTCCTAGCCTTCCAAATCCTCTAGAGGGTGTGAGGGAAGATAAGTTTCCAAATCATCTAGACATGTTATGTTTGAATAGAGTCTATTGTTAATCTAAGGCCTATAAAATATCTTCTAGAAACATCAATAAAACCCGAAATATAGAAAAGATAAGACCCCACAACTTGTTATAATAAAAAAATGTAAGAAAGGTTATGAGTGTCCTCAACTACTTCCTTGAATAAGCAACACATGTTAGGCATAATAAAACCTCTTTTGATAAGGTTATCATTGGTGAGAATATTTTTATTGAGCACCATCAACAAAAAGTGATTAATCTTAGGAGTGAGCTCCTTGAATCATATCCTGCTCCATTCAAAATCAGTGGATGTCTCCTCAAAAACTATTTGATAACCTACTTTAACTGTATAAGATCCATCAAAAGAGTTGACCCAAATAAAATCATCCCTAGGACTCAACTAATTGATCTGAATGTTATTAAGAATCTCTTTAAGTGAGGTCACCATATCATTCAAATCAGACATATTATAGGAGATAATAAGAGTGAGGTCCTTCCGTCGAAACTTACTATTGTTATAGTAAATTTAATCATTAACTCTATCACCAGTATGGAAAGAAAGATAACTATCTAACTGAGTCCAAGAGCTATTCTATTATAAATTTTAAAAACAAGCCCAACAATCTTTCCATAAAAGAATATCCTTACCATCACCTAGTTTCCATTTAAAACCCTTCTCAATATAACCCCTAATTTTGATGAGGTTTTTCCAGAAAATAGAGCCATTTGGAAGGTGCTCCTCAATATAAAAAAGTTTTAAGAATATTGCTAACCTAAATACTTGGCTTTGATAATATTAGTCTAGGGACGATCATCCTTTAATAATCTCCAACCCATTTTGGAGATAAGAGCTGCATTCATAGTCCTAATATTTTTAATACACAAGCATCCCATTTTCTTCTAAGAGCATGCCTTATCTCATGCCACAAGATGGAATCTATTCTTATTCTCGGTACCAGTCCATAAAAAGTTATTTTGAATTCTTTTAATTTTATCATACACAACTAAATGAATAAAGATCATGGACATGATATAAATGGAAAGATTTTGCAAAGTACTCTTAATAAGCAAACAGTTAGCCACATTAGATAAAATATTTCTTTTCCAACCAACAAGTTTGTTTTGGAATATATCAATAAGAGTGTTTCACACTATCATAAGAACTTTCCCCATACCTAAAGAAAGCCCCAAATTAGTAGGGAGAGAATTAATCCTACAACCTAGAATTTGAGCAATCTTCCTTTGTTGGTTAGGAGGTGTGTTGAATAAAAACAAATAACTCTTCTCATAATTGATTTGTTGTCCTGAAGCTTCTTCATATAATTTAAGATTATGCCTCATCATTTTAACTTCCAAAATGTTATCTAGAAGAAGTAGAATTGTATCATCAATAAATTGTTGATGGGAAACAGTAAGATCTAGTGAAGTGGGTCTAAAACCATTAATAATCCCCATTGAAATGGCTCTAGGAATGGATTTGCTAAGGTTATATGCCATAATAATAAAGAAAAGGGGAGAAAGAGGGTCCCCTTGCCTGATACATCTACTACTAGAAAGTAATCCCATAGGAGAACCATTAACAAAGATAGAAAATTTAGAAGTAGAAATGTATTTATTCATGATCTTTCTGAAATGAGAAGAAAATCTAATTTTCTCTAGAAATATATCAAGGAACAGCAAAGACACTCTATCAAAATATTTACTCATATCCAATTCCATGACCATAACTATCTATTTAATATTTTTCATAGAATGGATAGTCTCATGCACCAATACTACCCCATCTTGAATCAGTCTGCCTTTGACAAAACCACGTTGTTGTTTGGAAATTAGAACTGGCAAGATGGGTTGCAATCTCAAAGCCAATGTCTTCGTAAAAAATTTA
The DNA here is from genome assembly GCA_037957365.1 of Torreya grandis. Taxonomy (NCBI): domain Eukaryota; kingdom Viridiplantae; phylum Streptophyta; class Pinopsida; order Cupressales; family Taxaceae; genus Torreya; species Torreya grandis. Next base: position 4,396,151 of record JARHVA010000452.1, read on the forward strand.
TACAACACATTGTTGAGGCTAATAAGTCTAAAGTCTTTAAAATATTTGGCTCCATTTTTCTTAGGTATTAACACTATGAAAGTGTTGTTGATCTCCTTAAGAATATTACCTATTCTGAGAAATTCATTAATGGTTTTTAGTAGATCTACGAAGCAAACATCGCAAAAATGTTGAAAGAAGAAAGTTGAGAAACCATCAGACCATGGTAATTTGTCTCCTTCCATAGAGAAAATAGCCTTATGTAATTCATCAAGAGTAGAAGGCTTAGTAATGCTAAGTAAATGTTCTTTTGGAATGATATTATTAGGAATTGAGTCCAACAAATAAAAAATAGCCTCCTTAGAAAAGTGGGTATTATCATTCAACAAATTCATATAAAAAGACAAGGCCTCTTCTTTAATATTATCAGGATTCATGGTAATGGATCCATCTCTCAAAGCGACCTCAAAGATTCTATTATGGGATATATGTTTAAGGGTGGTCATATGAAAAAAAATAGTATTATGGTCACCTTCCTTAAGCCACAAGACCCTAGATTTTTGTCTCTAGAAGGATTTTTCATGAGCACAAATATTATGGAAATCAAAGAGAAGAGATTTTTCTAAATGGAAATCTTCGACATTCATACCTTTGGCAACTAATTTTTGTTCCAAGTAAGTTAATTTCTCTTTGATCAACTTCTTCTTTTTGAAGATGTCTCTTAAAACATTCATATTATAGATTATGACCATTTTTTTGACATTTTCTAGCTTTTGAATGAAACAAAACTGGTTTGTTCCCTCAACCTCTAGCTTCCACCAATCTTATATCTTATCCTTCAGCTTTGGATGATCAAGCTACACTTTTTGAATCTTAAAAGAGGTATGCTTGGATTTAACAGGAAAAAATATGGAGAGCACAATGGGGTTATGATCTAACCTAATTTTAGGTTGAGAAGAAAGGTGGAAATTTGACTCAAAATTCAATCCACATAAATAATAGCTTTGTCAAGTCTACCTTGAATAAGGTCTTCTCCCAGTCTTCTATTGGTCCATTTGAATAGATTACCATGAAGATCCAAGTCAATGAGATTAGAGAAGGAAATAAACATTGAAAACTCATCCATGCCTACAACATAATCAATGGAACCCCCTTTTTTCTCAGAGGGAGTGAGAAGGGTATTAAAGTCTCCCATAATCATCCACTGGAACTCAGGGCAAAAGCTTCTAAGACTTTGTAGATCTATCCAGAGTTGTCTTCAACCATGAAGTGTGTTGGGTGCATAAATGTTTGAAAGCACCCCAACCAAGTTGTTATCAATAGAGTGAAAAATAAGAGCAAGATGATTATGAGAGGCAAAAATGACTTTACCATTAACAATTGCAAGATCCCAAAGAACAACAATACCTCCAGATGCACCTTTTGAATCCACACTTGTGATGTCAACGTTAATCCAAAAAAACCTCTTGCTATTGTTCAATAACTCAGAGCTCCTCTTAGTTTCTTGGACCAACAATATAGAGGGCTTACTAGTCTTCCTTAATTCTGTAAGGGTTCTTTGTTTAGCACCTCCATTGAGGCCTCTGATATTCTATGAGACTATCTTCACCTAATTTTTTTTGAAGGACTGCTTCCTTGATGGGCCAAAGTCTATTCAATATATGTACACTTGTGTGTATATTCAAATTAATTAATTTGTAAATGTAAATTTATATTATAATATTAAAATAAATATATTAGATAATTAATTATAAAATTTTAATTGTTTTGTTTGATTATCGTAGAACATTAACTAATTAATAAGAAATTAAATCATTATATATATTATGTTTGACATTATATCTATGCATATTTTTAAGACAAAAGTGGAAAACCACATATAATATTAGTAAGGAGTATTAAAGGAAGGAACCAGCCAGAATCCGTATATTCTGTGAAAGTGATGCTCGCCAAATACCCTACTTCGCTGATATTAACATGTATTTTCCCTCCCACTTACACACTTGTAAAATTTCCTCTAATGGAGTGCTCTGCGATATATATATATATATATATATATATATATATATATATATATAATTTTAAACAAAGACAATAATATAAAATAGAGGGCAGATGTGACAAGTCACACTAGGATTGATAGATATTTATTAATCAGTTAAAATTTTGAAGGTAGGCTTACGCTAGAGCATGGCTTGCAAAAAGGGTACTTATAGATGACCTTTTCTGAACTCAGAGCGCATTAAAGCTTAAATTTTCATGTTAATACAGAGTCTAAATCTGTAACATAACCCATCGCTTTAGACAATATTTAAAATCGAACACAATTAATTTTAATATGATGGACTTGAACAACTAATTATTATCTTAGTTTCTATATTAATTTTTGTGAGAATCTATATTTCTTCATATTTAATTTGTGTAGGATTTTATATTCTTCCATATTTAAGTGATTATTTAAATGATCTTTACAAAAAAAAAATTATTACTCAACATTTTTCTTATATTTTTATAATAAATATAAAAGTGTCATAAACATTTATTTAAAAGAAATAACATTTAATTAATGATCAAAATCATATGAATAATAAATTGAAAATTGAGTATAAAATCCAAACAAAAAATAATATCCAACGATAATTGCAGGTGAAAACCATCTCAAATATGTGAAATATCATTAAAAAAACTTTGAAAGCCACGAATAGCGATTTTTACGGAACCTGTTTTACTTGTCGGTTTGGTTTTCGAGGTGAACTAATTAAATCTAAAGAAGATAAGTTGAAACAAATATAACCCATGGAAAATTTTCCCTGCTTGTAGGTGGGGATGGTGAACCGTATCATCCAAAGAAGGTTAGATGACATTCCAAGAAGGTTAGTTGAACAGTTATGCTATTTGGTATTTCTAATGAATATTTTCAAACATTGTCGGTGGAGATGGTGAGCTGTATCATCAATCTTCGCCTACCCTATGATTGCTAAAATCTTGTTTAAATGTCATCTTCTGCAGAGCAACGTGTGGGTGGCATCACCATGGCGGTTTTCATTTGCAATGGTCCCTGCAACTTAACAAATCTTCAGCTTCTCTTTACAAAACAACAGCGGGGTAAAGGATGTTATCCATGGAGGATGTTAAATATGCAAAGGGCGCCAATCAGGCTCAAAAATACATTGAAAAAAGCCACATTTTCATATTTCTTTTCGCCTGCCATGACTTTGTACGATGTGTTGTGTCTCTAAGAGCGCAGAGTTGTGTGAATTGAAGAAAGCATATCGGGAGAAGGTTAGAGTTTACCACCCTAATGTGTGCCCACCTGCTGAGAAAGAAGAATCCTGCAAAATGTTTCTTCTTGTTCAGGAAGCCTACGAGACACTGTCTGATCCGATACTGAGGGCTCACTATGATTGTAACCTTCATTTTAATTCTCACAGAATGTTATTGCAAAGGAGAAATGAGAGGGAGATGAAACAGCAATGGGAAGAACAACTAGAAGACCTTAGCATTATGTCAAGAAAGGATGACAGGGACACATGGGGAGGTAGAATGCGCCGCTCCTCCTTCGCAGCAGTCCATGAGATTGTATAGAAGTTTCTGACAATGCATTGTGTATTGTTGGGCAGCCAACATGTTTTTAATTAACTTGTGGGTTTTTCTAATTTCGTAAATTCTATGTTTTTCTTGATAATCTTAAGTTTAATTGCCACTGCAAGAGATTTGATTCGTCTACCCAAATCACCACTCCCCCAACAACGGGTTTGATGTTATATTTCATATATTTTTACTGAGCCATTTTACTGTGGTATTTATTGTCTTTTAAAACATTTTCAGATTATATATAAATATATAAAATTATTATTTTTTATACGATTTGGAAATCTGGGAGGGGTCGATTGGGAAGGAGGGTTCGAATCGAGGCGGTTGGGTGGTAGGCCTCCAGCCTTACTACTGCTTTGAGGTTATTAGTTTTTTAAATTTGTAGAAATAAAGAGAGCATGCAAAAACAAGAACTTAAACAAATAAACAAGAACAAAACCCAATTGCTACAACAATCTCTTAAAAAATAAGAATTTTATTGATCTTCAATTTTCCTTGCTTACAATGCTCAGTCCAAGGCGCCTTTAAATAGATCTGAATCCAAAAATAAATTGCATAACTAACAAAAATTAATTGCATGTTAACTGAGACTAAATTGCTTCTCCAACAGTTTAACTAACGGTTTGTTAACTACTTAAACTAACTGATCTCTAACTATCAGTTAACTAACTGAATGTAAACTAACTGATTGCTCAACTGTAGCTAACTACTTGCATGCATGAGGGGTGGAGAAATTACCTTCAATACATCTTGAGTTTCTAACGCTCCCCCTTAATTTCTATCACTTACAACTTTAGCATTTACAATGCCTAAATTTTGTCTCAAATAATCAAAGGTCTCTTTTGCTAATGCCTTTGTGAATATATCTGCCAATTGATCTTCAGATCTGCAAAAGTCCAGATGGATTTCTCCATTGTTCACTAACTCTCTGATAAAGTGAAATCTTGTGTCAATGTGCTTTCTCCTCTTATGAAACACATGATTTTTTGATAATGCAATTGCTGATTTGTTATCACAAAAGATTGGTGTTGACTCCTTCTGTACTTGTAATAAATCTTTCAATATTCTTCTCATCCAAGTTGCTTGGCATGCTGCTAATGTGGCTACTACATACTCTACTTTAACTGACGAAAGTGTCACTATAGGTTGCTTTTTGGATGCCCATGTGACCACACCTATGCCTAAAAGAAAGGCATGTTCGGAAGTACTCTTCTTGTCATCAACGCTACCTGCAAAATCACTATCAGTAAAACCAATCAAACTAAAATCGTTAGTTGTGGAATATAAAATTCCATATTCAGTAGTTCCTGTCACATATCTCAATATCCTTTTTCCAACTTGCTAATGTGAGTCTTTCGGTGACTCCATGAATCTTGAGATTAAACTAACCCCATAACTGATATCTGGTCTAGTAGCTGTAAGATACATCAAACTACCAACCAATCTTTTGAATATTATAGAATCAACATTAGATCCTTGATCTTCTTTGCTAAGTTTGGTCCCTGTAGCAACTGGTGTTGGTGTTGGTTTACAATTCAACATCTTAAACCTCCTTAACACATCCTTTGCATATTTAGTTTGACAAATAAAAATTCCTTTCTCTGATTGTACAACTTCTATGCCCAAAAAATACTTCATCAATCCCAAATTTGTCATTTCAAATTCTTTCTTCATTGCTGATTTAAAAGTGTCTACAGACAAATTTTCAGTGAAAATCAAATCATCAACATACAAACATACAATCAAAATCTGACCTTCTTTGTTGATTTTTGTGTACAAAGTATGCTCACTATTGCTTCTGTTGAATCCATTGTTTATCATATATGAATCATTCCTGCTATACCATGCTCTTGGTGCTTTCTTGAGACCATAAAGAGCCTTCTTTCATCTGTAAACTTTTTCTTCATGTCCTTGCACTTCATAACCTGTGAGCTGTTTCACATACATTTCTTCATCTAGAAAACCATTCAAGAAAGCTGATTTTACGTCCATTTGATATGCATACCAATTATTTTGAGCAACAATTGATAAAATCATTCTAACAATATCCAGTCTAGTAATTGGAGTAAATGTTTCATTATAGTCAATTCCATGTTCTTGTGCAAAACCTTTTGCTACTAATCTTGCCTTGTGCTTTTCAACATTTCCATCTGCATCAAACTTAGTCTTATAAAACCATTTGACTCCTATACAATCTTTACCTTCAGGTAGAATAGTTAGATCCCATGTTTGATTTCTTTCAATAGCCTTCATCTCTTCATCTATTGATTTTATCCAATGTTCCTCATTAACTTCTTCTTCATAATACATCGAATCATGAGTGAAAAGAGCAAAATTTGAAACCAAATCTAATTTCTCTTCTTCTTGATTATAAATCTCATTCAAACTTCTCATTTTCTTACCTTTGAATCTTGATCTTAAAGTAGCAAGAGTTGGATCTGATTCATCACTTACTTGTGAATTTAGAGTAGGGTGACATGCATGACTAGATGATTCACCTTGTCCAAACCTCCTAGGTGTTCTTATTGGAGTGCTTGTGCCTGCTTGTGGAGAGGATTGTCCACCTTGGAAATTTTGTGCTTCAGATTCTTCTTCAATTTGTGGAATTGGTGCTCCAATTGTGATGGTGCTACCATCCCATGCGTTTGCTTCCTTAAATTCAATATCTCTGCTGATAATCACTTGCTTTGAAATAGGGTTATACAACTTATAAGCTTTAGATTCTTCACTATAGCCAATAAAAATGTATTTCTCACCTCTATCATCAATTTTTCTTCTCAATTTAGATGGTATAAGAGAATATGCAATACAACCAAAAATTCTAAAATGATTTACACTATGTTTCTTACCACTCCACGCTTCTTGTGGAATTCTATCTCTTACACTCTTTGTTGGGCTTCTATTCAGAATATACATTGCGCATGCTACTGATTCTACCCAGTATTCATTTGACAAGTGTTTGGCCTTCAACATGCTTCTTGCCATCTCCATGATTGTTTTATTCTTTCTTTCTGCTACACCATTCTGCTGTGGTGTGTACCTTGTAGTCAATTATCTTTTAATGCCATGATATTTGTAAAAATCTTGAAATTGATTAGACATATATACACCTCCTCTATCTGATCTAAGTACTTTGATATAATGACCACTCTGCTTTTCAACCATTGCCTTGAATTCTTTAAACTTTCCAAAGGCTTCAGACTTATTTTTGAGAAAGTATATCCACGTCTTTCTGCTAAAGTCATCAATGAATGTTAGAAAATAATTACTACCTCCTAATGATGTAGTTTGCATTGGTCCACATAAATCACTATGGACTAGCTCTAATATTACCTTTGCTCTATATGAGCCTCCTACTGAAAAGCTCTCTCTATGTTGTTTTGCCATAATACAACTGTCACATGAACTTCCTGGGTTTTCTATTGGTGGTAAACTCTTCACCACATTTTTCTTCTATAACAAATTTGAACCTCAAAAATGTAAATGTACATACCTTAAGTGCCATAGCCATGATTGGTCTAGCTGCATGGATTTGTAGTGGGCTTCCTCTTCTCCTTAGATGCACTGAATTTGAAGAGGGAACATCTGATTCTTGGTCATCTCCACTTTTCCTATCAACCTGTCACTTGGTAACTTGTCCAGTATTGTGCAAACATTATCAATAAAAGATACTTTGTAACCTTTCTGTACTAACTATCTAATACTCATAAGATTATGCTTTAGTCCAGGTACAAAATAAACATCAAGTATAAACTTTCTTTCACCATTTTTTTCCAAAATATTTATGACACCTTTACCCATGACATCTACTGTGATATCATTTCCTAATTTCACTTCTGATTTTACAGAATCATCAAGACTAGCAAAAAAATCTTTATTCCCTATCATATGATTACTACATCCATTATCTAAGAACCAAATATCTCTAGCTTTTTCTTGAGTCACATTACAAGTAAGAAATAAGATTTTAGGATTAGAACTAGATTCACCTGTGTAATTAGCATTCTGCTTGTACACATATCCTTGTTTACTTCTGTAGTCACTTGTATAATTTCCATATTTCTTGCAATAATAACATTAAATATTAGATTTATCAAACCTCTGTGAACTTTGTTGGAAGTGATTGTTGCCACGTCCTCTATTACTGTTGTTTTGATTACTATTTTCACCTTGATCTGGATTGTTCCTTCCAGTTCTGCCTCTACCTCTTCCTCTAAAGTTTGACCTTTCTCTTCCTCTTCCTCTGCCAAATGATACCTATAACTTGAAAGCATTCTCAAGAGAAGTGTTATTCCTATTCATTCTAGATTCACGTGTTAACAAAGAACCCATAAATTCATCTACTGATAACTGTTCCAAATCCTTGGTTTCCTCAATAGCTACAACTATTGCATCAAATTTACTGGGTAAACTCCTGAGTATTTTTTCTATAATCTTCTGATCTGTGATTGTTTCTCCATTAGATCTAATTTGATTCACTATATTCAAAACTTGACCCATAAATTGGTCTATTGAATCTAAATCATTCATTTGCAAATTTTCAAAACTTCTCCTAAGAGATTGCAATTTAGCAATTTTTACCTTTAAATTACCTCTATAGGTAGTCTCCAAGATTTTCCATGCCTCTCTAGATATTGTTTCTGCTGCAACTCTGGAAAAAATAGATTCATTCAATGCCTGTTAGATGAGAAATAAAGCTTTTGCATCTTTTTTTGGTTCTCTTTAAGCTCATCCTTTTGTGCTCGATTTAATGCCAGATGGGCTGCCTCATCCTACAGTTCTAGAAAACCACTTTCTACCAAATCCCAAACTTCTTGTGAGCAAAACAATGTTTTTATCTTAATTGCCCAAAAATCATAATTCTTACCATTAAAAACAAGAATTTGAGGCTGTGAAATACTATTGTCTGCTATCGTGTTTGACTAAATTTTGGTATGCTATTTTACCACACAGTCACCGACATCGGTTAAACTATCGAGGTCGGTTAGGTAATAGTACCGACAGCGGTTTCTTTCTCGAGTCAGTCTGGGAGTCGATCGATGTCAATTTTTGTGCTCCCTTTTGGTTGCGACTGTTGCGCACTTTTGTTGACTGCACACTTCTCCAATCTGCACCTCTACTTGTCTGTTGCACTCTTCCTTGGCTTATTTCTTAACTAGGCTCTGATACCAATTTGTAGAAATAAAGAGAGCATGCAAAAACAAGAACTTAAACAAATAAATAAGAACAAAACCCAATTGCTACAACAATCTCTTGAAAAATAAGAATTTTATTGATCTTCAATTTTCCTTGCTTACAATGCTCTATCCAAGGCATCTTTAAATAGATTTGAATCAAAAAATAAACTGCATAACTAACAAAAATTAACTCCACGCTAACTAAGATTAAATTGCTTCTCCAATAGTTTAACTAACTGTTTGTTAACTACTTAAAATAGCTGATCTCTAACTATCAGTTAACTAACTGAATGTAAACTAACTAATTGTTCAACTGCAACTAACTACTTGCATGCATGAGGGGTGGAGAAATTAACTCCAATACATCTTGAGTTTCTAACTATGGTGTAATCCTTAAAGTTATTAAGGATTAGGTTATATATTACTGTTTCAGACCATCTAATTTTAAATTCAAATCTCATCAATATTTAAATTATACATATGTACTCCAAATAGAATGGGAACCACCAATCCTATAATTAATATATGTCAAAAAAATAATTTAAAATTATAAATATTAAAATATGATAAAAATATTTAATTTTATTTCATAATTATATATTTTTATATTATATTAAGTCACAACAACAACTTCTTTTAAAAATTAATAGTTTCAATGTTTAAGATTCCCTTAAAAAAAAGGCTTCTTACCTAAGTTGATAGCAACATGAATGTCAACCTCGCATTCATAACATTAGAAATGGGTTTTCAACACTTGAGTATGATTTTTTATAGTAATCATATATATTTAATTTTAACGTTTATTAATTAAATTATATAAAAATAAAAATAATTTATAATATTTATTGTGTAATAAATTATATTTGATAATATTATAATAATTATATTATTAATATAATCTTATAAATAATTATTCAATCTTTAGAGAATATAAAATAAAATATTTAAATTATAAATGATTATTGAAATATTTATAAAATATGAAATAAAATATTTTATTTAAAATTACTTGGAAAAAAATCATGCAAGATTTCGTACATTAAATAAATTAAATTGTAAATTTTTCTTAAATTTTATATTTTATTTTGTATTGTCTAATTAATTCTAAGTAAAAATATGAGAAATTTAAAATTAAAAATAATAAATTATAATATGATTAAAAAATATATTAAATTTACTTAGTGAAAAATTACACACACACACACACACAGGTATATATATATATATATATATATATATATATATATATATATATATATATATATATATATATACATACATATATATACATACATATATACATATATATATATATATATACATATATATATACATATATATACATATATATATATATATATATATATATATATATATACATACATATATATATATATATATATATATATATATATATATATATATATATATATATATATATATATATATATATATATATATATATATATATATACATATATATGTGTGTGTGTGTGTGTGTGTATGTATGTATGTATGTATAAAAACACACACACACACACACACACACACACACACACACACACACACACACACACACATAGAGAGAGAGGGTAAAGTAGAGGTTTTAGAAGATTACACAACCTTTTACAAAAGATAAAATATTTAAGTTCAAATGAGATGCCTCATCTAGTGGCATGTAGAACTAAACAACTATTGGGGAGTTAAATCTTAGTCTGTCAAAGGAGATACCCCTACCTATAATAAAACATAAACCAGAAACAAATAGTCTTTTGATAAACTTCTATCTCCATGAATCAACAACATTATTAAGAAAAATTGAGGATGCAAAGCTTTACTCAACCATTAAACATATATTACCTTCCTCTAGTAACTTAGTTTCTATTAGATAATCTTCTACGACACTTCCACTGACTTAATCTCCTCTTTCAATCATTTTCTGAGAAAATTTTACTTAGTCCCTGCCTAGGTGGTGGGTCACACTAGAAGGTTGAATCATTGTTCTTTTGTTATTTTCTTCTTTTTTAACACCTTGGTCCACTCTTCCTTGTCTTCCACAACATCCAGTTGAAGTAGTAAAGGACTTTAATTGATTTACAGGGCTGGGATTTATTTTCCACAGATGTAACATCATTTGATTCTATCTTGAATATGTTAATCTCTACTTTAACCTCCATAGAGATGTCCAAGTCATAGGTGTTTTGATTTGAATCCACAACCTTCCCTTGAGTGGTTAGATCAACCATCATGTCTCCTTCTATATGAAGAGAACTTATAAGGTCTTCATTTGAAATATGGGATTCAATATCATCTAAATATGAGGTAGAATTGTCAATATCAAAATCAACCAATAAAATAAGGTGGGTAGAAAATATGGCCTTCCACCAATAACAATTCTTATTTTAATGTTTATTTATTAAAGTATATAAGTTAAAATTAATTTATAATATTGATTGTGTAATAAATTATAAATTAAATTATTAAAATAATTATACTAGTAGTTGTCTTGGAGGATTGATGAATGTCAAAAGGAATCTATAGATTTATCTTTTCATTTTTAATGCATACTCACTTTTTAAGATTAAGATGTGGGCAACTCTTAATGTTTGAGACTTAAACTGATACAAAAAAAGTGGTCAAATCTTTGGAGGTTATAATTTTTTATTCATAGTTCCATTTGAACCCATCTTCACGTCAAAATGATTGGCGTAAAAATTTTAATGTGGATATAACTTGCCCTTATAGTTATGGGATGTTTTCAATATTTTTTGGAGGCCATACATGACTATATGATGGTCCAAAATTGTAGCTGAATTTTATTTTTGGATTTTTTTTAAATTTAAAACTAATTTATTTTTTTAACTTGACTTTAACTTCGGTTGAAATTCATTTGATAAGTTAATTATAGTGATTAGTTTATGGTTGGAGATTTTTAAAGCTACATGTGCTTCTATTTGAAAATTATAAAAATAGTAAGTCATGTTTTATTTATTTTTAGAATTTTAAAATTTACATGTCAACTCCAAATTTGAGTTAAAACTTATTTATGCATGATTTGTAATTATTTGAATCATTCAATACAAATTAATACTGGGTATTGTTCAAAATATTGACCTATTAGATTTTTTTTTGTCTTGATAGTGTTTAAGTTCATTAAAAACTTATCAACCCTCTCTACCACATGTAAACAATTCTCTCAGTCAATAACTTTTCTAATGAACCCAAAAACTATCAAGAACAAAAAAATTACCAGTAGGCCAAAATCTTGAAATAATATTTAGAATTGATTTGTATTGATTGATTTCATAATTACAAAACCATACCATGCTTAAATAAGACTCAACTTAGAATTTAGAGTTTACATGCAAAATTTGAAAAAAACTAAAATCTAAAAAAAGCCTATTATTGATTTTTTTAAAAATATCCTAAACACTATAATTTGACTATAGTATGAAATTCAAATAAATTTGATGTTTGGCTCTAAAAATATACAATTTCTAAAAAAAAACATAAAAACTCATTAAATCGTAATTTCATACCCTCAGGTGATCACGTATAGCCTCCAAACAATATCAAAAACATTCCTAGGTAGGTAGAACTTCCTAGGGATAGCAACGTACTTTTTGATATGATCACTTTAGCACATGGAAGAGCTCAAATGGAGCTATTGGTCAAAAGTTATGGCCTCCATAAAGTTTTCCTATTTATTCTACATCATTTTCTACCATGGCATTCACATTGTATCATGGATCATTCCCCTTATGTACCCATGTGAGATGTACTTTATAAAATCTTCGATGATCACTTCAACTACAATTAAAACATCAAGATAAACTCCATAACCTCAACATATTACCAACACATCAATGTCATTATATTAATGATTCAATTCACATAGTGGACATTGATTCTTTATGTAATCTATTGAAAAATAATTAAATACAAATAATTCTTCATCAACCGCATCAGATTGTTGATGTATATGTGTGTGTGTGTGTGTGTGTGTGTGTGTGTGTGTGTGTGTGTGTGTGTGTGTGTGTGTAAGATTATTCCATACATTTTTTTTCCATTAGGGTTTTGGTTTGATGTTCATTGTATTTTTCCACCTTCAATTTCAATACCCCTCCCACAATCTTTCTTACTTTTCGTTAGTATAATATTATAAAATATATAATAGAGCTTAAGAAATAATTATTAGAATAATAATAGTATGACTACTGATTTACAGTTTTACGTTTTACAAAACCGTGCTTTATTAAAACAAAAAATTACATCTTGCATGTTATATATTATATTGTTACTATAATATAATATTAATATGTATAATATAATATTATAATATTTCTTTTTTAACATAGCTATTATGAAAAATAAATTTTTAAGATATATAACACATAGAGTAATCAAGTCACTCATGCAATAACGATATTAGAGTATTTTCATTCACATTTTAGATCATCAGTTAAAATCTTTCATTGTCATTCACTCTCACCACCCGACACATGTTGAAATCTTTAAACACTTCCATGTTCTTTATCGCCATGCCTTTTCTTCCAAGGATCTAGTTTTAGAGTTTTTGTATGATATTAAGCCTAATTTAATTATTGTAGATGTTAATATATTCATAACATGGATGGACATAAGCCATAAGATAGACTCTAGTACCTCAATATCTTGTCCCCACATAAACATCATTGTAGTATGGATTCAAGTCAATCATTTGATGTGGAGCCCTATTGCAATCATATTAACACTCATGATGCTCTCGTCCCCTTAAAAATAGAAAAACTAATCAAAGATGTTTCCACCTTGTAAGGTACATGCCCCTTTGCATTGTGTGAAGGCTATGTAAATCTAACAACTACCCTAAATACAAGTTTCACGTATGATATAAGCCTTATGGTGGACAATATCACATGACAAACCCTATTATTTCCTCTCATCATGACCACCCAACTCACCTTGTAATATTTCATCACTTGAATGTTTTGTATTGCTTGGTCCTTGCCCACTACTTTGTCATTTCTCAAATTTTTCATGAAATAAAATGTCTCTTCCCCGCATAATTTATTGCAATATCATATATAGGAATATACAATCTTACTTTATATCATCACCTCCACTAAAAATTTATGTTACTTTTTTCTTACCAATATGTACATAAAATGTGAGATGGGCCGACGATCATGAATTTCAAATGAGTTATGACGACTGATTTACACTCTTTCACTTTACAAAATCACGCTTTAATATACTATATATTATATTAGTATTATAATATAATATTAATTTATATCATTTTATAATAATATTTATATAGTACATAATTAATAATTATTTTTAGTAATATATAATTTAAAGATATATATATATATATATATATATATATAATAAAAATATAAAATATTGCTAATGAGATGTAGAAGGATTGGTGAAGTGGTTTGGTTATACCCAATCCCATCCAAGTTCAAATCTCACAGTGTTAGGTTGTGGAGCTAAAAGATTCACTGATGCATACATGGATGAGGTTGCTGAGTTGCAGAGCAACCGACGTCGGTCTGATCAATCGACGTCGGTCATATACAGTGGGAAGAGCAACCGATGTCGGTCAGAGATCAGCCGGCGTCGGTCACCTCCAGGTAGACATGGACTGATGTCGATCGCCTGTGCGATTCCAGAAATGTCAGTTACATGAACAGTTTGTTAATAAACTGAGTGTTTGCATGTTAAGAGCCAATTTCAAACTAGAAGCTGCGGATCTAATTATTGTAATTAGGTGTCTAATTATTGTTGCATGAGATCTATATAATAGACTCATGGGCTGTATTGTAATTTAGGCTAGAGAGTAAGAGAGCAAATATTAGCTCCTTCTATGTGTGAAGAGAGCATGGTGTGTTCCTCCTAGTGCCACAGTACCATGTGTGGGTGCTGGTTTAGAGAATCAGAAGGATTCTTCATGTATGTAAGATCTTGGTCAGCAGGTGTGTAAGGCCACGTTTCAAGATCTGCATGGTAAGTAAGATCATTGATCTGTAGGTGTATGTGTGTGCAGGATCCAGGTTTGCAGATGTGTAGAACCAAATTGATTTACAGGTGTGTAAGATCAGGGAGGACAACAACACAACAGGTAGCAAGATCAGGAGAGATCTACTTGGAGTACGGTGTGTACTCAGTTGGAGAGCAAAGAGGAAGGCAAGGCAATTCCTTCCATAAGTAAGATCATTTGAGTTGCAAGTTGTTGCAAGTTCAGGAGAGATCTACTTGGAGTACGTTGAGTACTTAGAGTGTGTGGAGCACTTGTGGAGTGTGTGGAGCACTGGTGTACTTGCAGTAGTGGATACTGACTGGTTGGAGGTGAACACCAACTTTGTGTTTGAGTTGTGTGTTGGGACCGTAAGAGAAAGAGCTTTGAGAAAAGAATTACTATACACTTGAGGTGTGGGAAGCCTCTGAGAGGTGTGAAGAAGAAGTGGCATCTTCTTTATTATATTCTTTTCTAGATGAGTATTAATATAATTGGGTATCGTCTCTCATATTCTGTGTTGTTTCTGGTTTCTAGTTACTTGTTACTTCTGATTTAATTCTTCATCTTAAATTGGTTGTATATGGTAATCAATTGTGCTTCCGTAGGGTTTATAATAGTTGGTATTAGAGCTAAGGTTGCAAGGAGTAGGTTTTGTGTTTGGTTACAGGTCACTCTCAGGGGTTTCTGATTGAGTGAGAGTATAACAACGACAGAAAAAAGTAAGCTACGAATAGAGGAACTGAATAGCACGAATGGTCAATTATGGTGTTATGGAAATAAATAGCAGCTAAAGAAATATTGTTGGTTGGCAAAAGATCAGCATGAAGAAACTGAAGAAGCAGATGTTGCAGGTGTTGTTGCATAGGATGCTCTAGGATGTTTCTTGGATAAAGTTGAATCTTGGTTAATAGATTCTGTTGCCTCTTTTCATGCATCCCCAAGTAGAGGGGTTGGTGAGTCTTGTCATAGTATTGGAAAAGGGGAAGTGTTGCTAAAATTGTAGGTGGCCAACACATGGATGTTGAAGGTCATGCATGTCCCAGTCTTGAAGATGCGGCTAATTGCTTCAGAAAAGTTGGGTGATGAGAGATGCATAGGAACTCTCACAGTGGATTCTTAGAATATTTTTAAGGATACACTTGAATTAACGTGTGGTAAGAAAGCAGATACTCTTTATCTACTTGCTTGTATTACTAATTCTTCTTTTGTTGTGAAGACGTGGCTTTGTAGGCTTGGTCACATGAGCAAGAAGGAGATGCATGTTCTTAAGAAGAAATTAGATGTCTTTGATAGACTTAAGAACTGGAAAGCCTTGGTGTTCTTGGAGGAGATGATGGACAAAGACCAGTGGATGGAGTTGGATACTTTTGAGCAGGGCAGTTTGGACAGGGTTTTGATCCATGGAGAGCTTGCGGGTAAAAAGTCATCACTCATAGGTATATACAGGTACCGGTGTCAGTCAAAGGTAACCGACGTCGAACAGACAGGTGCCAACATCGGTCATGTGTAGACCAGAGAAGTTAGTGGTGTCAGGCAGGTGATGACTGACATCGGTAGGATAACCGACATCGGCGACTTGGACAGTCGCATGGAACTGACGTCGATTAGATGGAGACTGTGTGGTGATCGAGGTCGGTCACTGAGATAGATTTTAGGTGGATAAGAAGCTGTCAAGGAGTCTCAAATGCCCATATGGAGGATTGAAAGGGTAAGTAAGCCTCAAATTCATTGTTCCTTTTCTTTATACTAGTTGCTAACTGTAGAGCAGGAAGGATCCAGGAAATAGTGGGAGCATGGCATGAACAGGGTGCAGGACCAAACGAAAGATTTGGTAGGGTTGCAAGCTAGTATAAAAGCACTGAGATGAATGGATACCTTGGTTAAAGAATATAGAGAATGGATACGTGAGACTGAAGGCCAGGTCATATGGTCTTGAGAAAGCTATAGGACAGTGGTATAGGTTTTGACAGGTGGATGACAAAGCAGGGATTTAATCAATGTCAGTGTAACCATTGTGTTTGTCTTACCAGGTAGATGATGATAGCTACATTATCTTGTTACTGTATGTGGATGGTATGCTAGCTAGCATGTTTGTACATATAGGGTTTTATTGAGCTAAGGGTAAGGTTAGTTCAGTGGCATGTCATGAGGAATTTGGAGCAGTGAAATTCTTTGACATGAGAGACATGGAAGATCATAGGCTGATTTTGTCTCTAGTGGGAGCTGATGTGAATCAGGTGTTGGCAAGATTCAATACGCAAGATGCAGAACTAAAGCACACCAAGGGCTAGATAGTTCAGTGTCTAAAATTACATGAGGTCTGGTATAGACCTGAGTTTGCCCAAGCAGTGGGTGTTGTCAGAGAGTTAGGAGCCAATTCAAGGAAGTAGGTTCTCAAGTATCTGAGAGGGACCAGCAGTAAGGATTCATGCTATGTAGGGTTAGGACTTCACTACATGGGTTTGTAGGTTCGGATGTGGCAGGTTACTCGAATGACAAGTGGTGCATCACAGGTTGTGTGGTGGGTGGTCTTCAAGATTGATCTTGAAGAGGGATACAAGCCAAGAAACAGATTAGATGGGGTACAGGTACAGGAATAGTGTAGCTATTTATCTCTAAGTGGGAGATTGTTAGGTTGTGGTGCTAAAAGCTTCATTGATGCAGACATGGAGGAGGTTGCTGAGAGGTTGCTGAGTTGTAGAGCAATCGACATCGGTTTGATCAACTGAGGTCGGTCATAGACAGTGGGAAGAGCAACCAACGTCAGTCACCTCTAGGCAGATAGGGACCGACGTCGGTCACCTGTGCGGTTACAAAACTGTCGATTGCATGAACAATTTGTTAATGAATCGAGTGTTTGCATGTTAAGAGCCAATTTTAGACTAGAAGCTGCAGATCTAATTATTGTTTGCATGAGATCTATATAATAGACTCATGGGTTGTATTGTAATTTGGGCTAAAGAGTAAGAGAGCAAATATTAGCTCCTTCTGTGTGTGAAGAGAGCATGGTGTGTTCCTCCTAGTGCCACAGTACCAAGTGTGGGTGCTGGTTTGGAGAATCAGAAGGATTCTTCATGTATGTAGGATCTTGGTCAGCAGGTGTGCAAGGCCACATTTGGAGATCTGCATGGTAAGTAAGATCATTGATCTGCAGGTGTATGTGTGTGTAGGATCCAAGTTTGTAGGTGTGCAGAACTAGATTGATTTGCAGGTGTGCAAGATCAGGGAGGACAGCAACACAACAAATAGCAAGATCAGGAGAGATCTACTTGGAGTATGATGTGTACTCAATTGGAGAGCAAAGAGGAAGGCAAGGTAGTTCCTTCCATAAGTAAGATCATTTGAGTTGCAGGTTGTTGCAAGTTCAGGGGAGATCTACTTGGAGTACGTTGAGTACTTGGAGTGCGTGGAGCACTTGTGGAATGCATGGAGCACTAGTATACTGGCAGTAGTGGATACTGATTGGTTGGAGGTGAACACCAACTCTGTGTTTGAGTTGTGTGTTGGGATCGTAAGAGAGAGAGCTTTGAGGAAAGAAATACTGTACACTTGAGGTGTGGGAAGCCTCTGAGAGGTGTGAAGAAGAAGTGGCATCTTCTTTATTGTATTCTTTTCTGGATGAGTATTAATACAATTGGGTATTGTCTCTCATATTCTTTGTTGTTTCTGGTTTCTAGTTACTTGTTACTTCTGGTTTAATTTCGCATCTTAAGTTCCCTGTATATGGTAATCAGTTGTGCTTCCGTGGGGTTCCTAACACGGAGAGCGTTTATAAGTCGAATGTAATTGTCTCAATGATTTCAATGAGATCAAAGTATTAACAATGATCAAAATATTAATTATTCTATAATCCTTTTGAGGACAAATAAACCTAATTATGTCCATATTATGCATTTTGAATGGGTGTGTATACACGATAGCTATTTAGACACTTTTTAAAAATCAGAGGAAACAGAGGTAGAAAAGCAAAAGATAGTTGTCATTTGAATAATATATGTCCATCTTTTTATTTAGATTCCTCAGTCTCATCTTTGCTAAGGGTGAAGTTGGGGATCTGAATGTTCTCCACCGAGTATTTAGGAATCCTGTGTTGGAAGATGGTGTACAGAATGCTCGCAGCGATAGCTATGGAAATAATTAAGAGGAGGAAGAGGTAAAATGACCAAATGAGGAAGCAAAATAAGTTGGAGTGTCATTAGGGGCCTCCCGTGTGGGGATCATTTGGTCTTTGGGAAAACCGCTTTAGCCGCAGACTGCCCTCAAGTAACATGATCAAAACCGCTTTTGCCGCAGACTGCCGTCTAAAACCACTAGTGCACAAAGATTCTTATCTCCAATACTACCAGGCGAATCTTTGGGACAGGGACCTTAATAATAAGGCCTCCTATATAATTATTAATATATTTGTATAAATATTTATTGAAATATTTAGAAAATATTAAACAAAATATTTAAATTAATATTACATGAGTAAAAAATATACAAGATTTTTAGATTAAATGAATTAAATGTTAAAAAATATAATTATTTTATTTTTAATTTTATATAATTTAATTAATTTTAAATAATATGAAATATTTAAATATAATAATAAAATATTAAAATATAATTATTTTTTTATTAAATATAATTATTTTTTTATTAAATATAATTAATAATAAAATTATTTAAATTTTTAAATATTAATAATTATATTTTTTAAAATAACCATAATTTATAAATTATAATATATAATATTTAATGATTTTTAAAAAATTAAATAATAAATAATTAAAATGTATTAAATTTTGTGATATATCAATAAAAAATTATTTCTTTTATGAACACTATATTTATATCTTGATAATCATATTTAATAAGAATACTAATATTTTAATTATATTAATATAATATCATTACCATATATATAAGAAATCTTTTAGGGAATTTTTTATTTTATTTTTAAACATATTTTACCATATATTTTATAAATAATTGATACATTTATCTTTACCTACATACTCCATACATACATACATACATACATACATACATACATATGTGTGTGTGTGTGTGTGTGTGTGTGTGTGTGTGTGTGTGTGTGTGTGTGTGTGTGTGTATGTATATGTATTTACATATATGTATATGTGTATATGTATGTGTGTGTGTGTGTGTGTGTGTGTGTGTGTGTGTGTGTGTGTGTGTGTGTAATATGCTATAAAATATCTTTTATAAATAATTGATGCATTAATTTTTACTTGCATAAGATATTTTTATTTTATTTTATTTTGAAAATATATTCACATCTAAAAGTATTAACAAATAAATTATCAAATCACAAAATAAAAGTTATAAGAGAATACTGTTAAGTAACTAGAGTAAGGTTCAAAGGTAGAGGATCCATATCATCTGGACCTCAACTAGAACTTGACAAGTCATTGTCATCTAGAATAGGTTCCCAACTAGTACCCTGAGCTATGTCCATTTCATCTTCTACTTGTGTCCGAGCAGGTGAGATAGACAATAAAACCCTAAGAAACTTGTCTAACATGTCAGCACGGCCTCCAGGTGTTACCCCAAGCATCTGAGCATGGAGGAGGAAGAGCGCCCCAATCGTCCTGTCCAATAGGGGAAGGAGGTGGAAGTTGCCACCCTCATTACAACCTATGGGGGAAGCATGCTAGTACAATGTGCTAGTGAGAATGATGCTTGGAGTAACTGTGGTGGTGTCCACCACGACACTATGAAGACACTCTATCATCTAATCTGGGATACCTAGGCGAAGAAGGTGAAACTTGAGCCATAGCACAAAGAGCATCTCCCTAGTGATAAAAGAGGTCCTGGAGATACCCAAGCTTTATGGCCACTTTGATGGCTTGGACTTGTATCTGCAAAAGAACATTAGAGATAATGGACGATTTGTGTAGAGCCAAAATATTACAATAAGAGAAAACATGATTGAACAAAGAATTATTTCTTTCTTTCCAAATCTAGAAGAGAATCTCCACTCTTAAAGTATGATAGACTTGAGCTACTGTGGTGGCATCGTAGGCTTGTCCCTCAGGGCGTGTGCTTCCATGTGAAGAAGTCAATCTAGAAGAACCTGAAGAGATCATGGATCTAGGACTAGACCTTTTGAGCTTTGGGATAATATGAGAAGAGATGAGGTAGGGTCTTAAGATGTTCGTAGAAGGGACAAATAGGTAATTGGACTTTGAGATAAACCAGCATTCTTCCAATGGGAAAGCCTTGGTGCAGTATACACCAAGCAAAGTGGGCAAGCTTGGGGTCCACACAAGCCCCCCAAACAATGTTGAAGCGAAATCTCCACGTTTTCACAAATGAGTGCAACCCCTAATAGTTGATAAACTTGTCGTGTCATGATGTGCTCTCATACTACCCTTTTTTTTTTTGTGAATTATTTGTATATTTCTATTAAATTAATATATAGATATATTTCATCCCAAAAAAAAAAGTAATAAACACATTTAAATATATCATAATGTTACACATCAATCATTTTCTTTTCTAAAAATCGTCTTCTCGATCTTACAACATTCATATCAATACTAATAAAAATAAATTTTGGTGAAATTTTTATTTCTCCTTTAAAAAACAAGAACAAATATATATATATATATATATATATATATATATATATATATATATATATATATATATATATATATATATAAATATAAAATACACAAATTAAAAAATAGATATAAAATAAAAAAATTAAAAAATAGAAATAAAAACCATTCATTACCTCTTAAAATATGCACAATCCATTATCTACAACACCTCTCACTACTATTATAAGGCAAATACACTATCAAAATATATTGGCACAAATTTAAACTTTCAAAATTTTATCTAATTCTTATTTTTATATACTTTTTGGGTGTAAGGGTGTGTCTTGATGTGGGTTTGAATGTTTTGTTAGTTTTTATACAATTTTTAAAATGATGGCACTCGGTACTTATGCAAATACACTATCAAAATATATTGACACAAATTTAAACTTTCAAAATTTTATGTAATTCTTATTTTTATATAATTTTTGAGTGTAAGGGTGTGTCTTGAAGTGGGTTTAAATGTTTTGTTAGTTTTTATATAATTTCTATAATGACGGCACTCGGTACTTATCCCCTTAAATATCTTAAATAACAAAATAATTTTTTTATCATATAATCTAAAAATTAAAAAAATTATCATATAAGCTAATAAGTAACTATAATGGCAAAATCCATACTGTTAACTATTAAGTGTTTAATATCCTTCACGAGGAATTTATTATTGAACCTCTTTACTATTATAATAATGTTTTTATAATATAATAAATCTCAACACTTATCTGACAATTTTAAAAACAATAAATCATCGTGCATGATTCCAATCCATAAACATTAACGTCATAAAATAAATATATATCATTAAAATATTGGAAGATATTACAGCATATGGTAATAGTTAAATAGATAAATTAAAAAGAAGAAAGATATAAACATAATAATTCAAAGGTGATCCATATAGTTCGACAAACGCAATGTTATTTATTAGCCCCTGTTACAAGCAGGGATTATTATAATTCATTTTTATTATTATTTTGTATTAGAAAATAAATAATCAATAAGAATAGGGTATTTTTAAATTTGGTCATTAGTTTGATAATATAATTAAAATAATAAATATAAAATAAATAAAAAAATTTATTATCAGACAAATTTTGAAGATGTAATAAATTTTTTTTTTAAGAATTTTTTTATTTATGGATTAGTTAAAATAATGATTTTTCTGATAATTCTTGTTTAGATAATTTGGAAGGAAATAAGTTAACATATTTTTGAAGGTAAAGAAAAATGTTTGCTATTTTTTTTGAGAGAATTGGAGGTGAAAATCTCGGAGGTTTTCTCTTCTCAGATAAAACAACGAAAAGGTAGCGTCTTAGCTTGGGATATTAGAATGTGTGCCGAACGAAAGGTTATTGTTCCTCCACGTGATAATGGCTCAATAATATTTTCAATTAAAGTAAATCGAAAAGAACATGCAATTTGGCTTCCTCCTCTAACAAAGTGGTTCAAACTAAATTTTGATGGAGCCTATAAAAACAATCCCGAGACTTTTGAAGCTCGTTATTTTTTAAGGGATTGTAGTTGTTCTCTCATCAGAGCTACATCTCTAAAGCTCCTATACGAAACGAACAATGAAAATTGAAGATAAAGCTTTAATGACAAGGCTTGAGATGGCGGTTCAGTGTAGTATTAAAAAAATTCTGATTGAAAGGGACTCCCATATTTTTATTTCTGCTTTGAATATAAAAATTGACATTTCTTAGAAATTGGAGAATATTCTTGTGAAAGCTCGGGAGTGCCTTGAAAGTTTTCTGGTGTGGGAATGTAATTATTACTTCAAGGAAGCTAATTATGCTACTAATTTCCTCACAAATTGTGGATTAGACCAATTGGATGAAAAAAGAACTGATAACCACTAAACAACGTGGGAGGATTTCGAAGGTGCTTATGATATCAAACTTGGATATTAATCCCAACCTGTCAATTAATGATCAAATATTAATTGGCCCTTAAGTTGGTGCATGAGAAGGGATGAAGCATAATCATAGCCGAGTGAGCCGTGTAAGGAAGCTTGCATTTCGTCAGGTTATTTATTATCCAGCATTTTCCTTTTTTTTGGATACGCTGCTACATGGTTCCACATGGTTATCCTTGCTTGTTGGCATATTGGTCTGTCTATTCAGGTTGGCTTGGTGTTTTGATTTTTTTTCAGGATGGATTGTGCAGCACGGCTATGGCGCTACGGGTACCTGTGGTTTTGGAAGTAGCGAGGCTAAGGGAATGACTTTCTGTGGTGATGTCTCTCGGGCTCGCATCAAGAAATTTTCTGGGCTCGATGGTGGAATTATTGTAGGTCATTTATTGTATTTTGTGTAAGGAGCACCTTTACAACTACTTTTTCAGTAGAGTTAATTCGGACCTGTGGTATCCATGTTTTCCCATAATATTTTGGTTCTCCCACCTGATAAGCAAGTAGTCGTTGAGGTGGTCGAATGTTTTGTGAACCCAGCTTGTCGAAATTGTTTGTTGGAGGACATTGCTTCTGTGGACGTTGGTCCCTTCAAAAATTACCACTTTCAGGGACTAATGGTCTAGGGCTAGTTCCGTTGTCTACTTTCAAGGCTCTAGAATCTTTGTTAAGATTTGTGGAAGAATTGTAGCCAAAATTTTCCATCCTCCTCTTTCAATGGAGCTTTTTATTGCTCTTCAAAATGGTCTAGGGCTAGTTCCGTTGTCTACTTTCAAGGCTCTAGAATCTTTGTTAGGATTTGTGGAAGAATTGTAGCCAAAATTTTCCATCCTCCTCCTTCAATGGAGCTTTTCATCGCTCTTCCCCCTTGGCATTGATCAAGATTCTAATCCATGAATTGGAAGTCTGGAAGGACATCAGACATGACAGAGATCGTGTGGAGATAGTAAAATTTGCCACCAAGATGGTGGTCCGAGGTAAGGGAATGACTTTTCCTGGCTGGGTCGGGTACCCAGGAGGTTGATGAATCTGACAATGTAATGAAGGTTTGGTAGCGTCTATGCTTTAGCATCATTGTGTTGTGTGAAAACTAGACTCTAGGGTTGACGTGAAGGGGGTCAAATGATACTACCACAGCTTTGCCTAAAGATAGCCATGGGGTAGTGGAGGTGGAGGTAAAAGTAGAAGGTAGTGCTGAATAAGTCCTTTGTTATTCGGGTTTGGTGATGCTTGTTATTGGTATCACATTTTTTTGGTATTAGTTATGTAATCTTTTGGTATCATTTGTCAATTTTTGTGGGCTGTTGTTTTTAAGTTCACTTGTTTGTTGGCTTTGCCCTTCTTTTGATTGACTTTTTAATTGTTTGTTGACAATCTCCTCATAGATCATTTTTATAAATCTTTTCCTATTTAGATAAAGGGGAAAAGACCTCTTTAACCTTGGTACTTATCTAAACCAAAAAGATATTTTTCATCTTACAATTGTTTACAATATTTCTAATGTTTTCATTCTTTTATGTTTTCCTATGTGCAATATTGATTTCCAGAATAATAATATAAAAATACATGCAAGGCTTGAAAAATACTATTAATTGGTATCAATTTTTTATTTATTTTATTTGTTTTATTTGTGACGTTCATTGATATCCATAAACTTCTTCTCAAGGATTTTAATTTGTAACAACGCCTATAATAAGGTATTTTTCAATAAGAAAACCCACTTGGATCTCTATTAATGTCAAATGGAGTACTATAAGTTACAGGAATGGGTCTAGGGAGCATTAATGTCAAATGGAGGACTATAATTTTTAGGAATGGGTCCAAGGAGCATTAAAGACTAGAAAATTTAGATGATAATGAAATTCATGGGGTCTTTGAGATCAACAATTGCATTGACCATGAGTAGGTATGGGCTTCGAGCTTAGATTTAGTTTTTGAATGTGTTTCTTGTTTGCCTTTTCATGTCCCACGAGGTATTCAACAACCACCAATGGTGCATTATTCAATGTGTTAAAATAAGTCTTGAATAAATGTTTATATTAACCTCACTCCATTTATACTTCACTTCTTGCAAAAGGAGAACATGTTAAGTAATGCATACAGTTCTTCATAATGATGGTTAAAATTTTGATATGATATTTTAATCTATTTATCAGTCTTTTAAGGTAATGTCTCTGTGATTGGAGGTTGAATGGTTTAGATTGTCGATGCTAGGGTAAGAAGTACATTTTTGTATAACCCACATCACATGTATGATGAATTTGAATCTTATTTTGGATTTGTTTTCCTATTTGGTAGCCCCTCTATTTGGACATATGGAAATTAGGTGGGGCTCAAGTTTCTTTTAAGATTGATTGTTGTAAATCTCCTAAAGAAATAGAACTTTGTGCCACTTTTACTTAATGAAAAAATATTTCTTAAAATATTAGAATTGAACCTCTATAATATTGCAGTTGAATTTGTGACGCTGTATAAGTAGAACCTCTATACTAATTATATATTGCCATGCTCAATCTGAGAATTGCCCTAAGTCTACAGAAAATCTATGGATGAAATCAAATTTATTAGTTTGGTATGTAATTAGGTCTTATCAATGGAGTTCCATACCTGCAATCCTAAGCCTTTCTATGGGAAAATCATACACAAATCAAAGATACATAGAGCTTTTTTATTCCTCCACTTAGTTATTTTACTATTTTTCCTATGCTATCACATATTGAATCCTATTCATATGTCCTATGGGCTTTGGATTCTAGCTCTTGCCTCTAAGCTTTGGTTTTCATTTGTATGGTTTATAGTTTATTTTATTGATGCAACTTTATATTGACTTTTAGATATAGTGGAAAATCTTTTTCCAAGATACCTACTATTGACATATTTATCACTACGATAGATCCCTTCAAGGAACCTACTTTGATAACTGTGAATATAGAACTTCTTTTAGTTTGTTTTATAGGGCTTATGTAGTGCCACTGCACTAAGTAAATGAGTTTTTTACAACTTAATTCTACCCTAAAGTTTTAATAGCATGGGGAATATGCATAAATAAATATTAATACTCATTTTTTCTTATTTTCACAACACACTGAAAAACAATAAAACTTAAATTCACACAATTTAAAAACACATGTCACTAAAGCAGAAATGGCCCCATGACTAGTGGCTAACTAGAGGCTTGAATAGTCTCATTCTTCCAATGTCTTTGACCTCCAACATAAAATCATTTAAAGAAAATATCTATTACTTACAATTTTTGTGTTGGCACTATTTGTTTGTTGTTCATTTTCTTCCTTTTCACCTTCAATGATGACATTTTCATGTAGTTTTCCATCCAGTAAATCTTATTCTCTTTTCCTAAGATTTCTATATATATGACCAAAATGTTTACAATAATAACAAGTACACTATTTCTTTGTACATTTGGAAGATGATCCCTGTTTGTAAGAGGATTTGTATTTTTTATTAACAAATCTCTTTTTTTCTTATTTCTACCATACAATGTAGTTTCCTCTATTTCAACAATCATAGTTCTTTCTTCTTCCTCAGGTAATGAAGAAATGAGATCTTCTAAACTAGGATTAAGTTTATTCAATATAAAAAGAATATAAGAGTAAACAATTGACACGTTATTCAATAAAAAAACTTTTGCATCATCATCATCATAAAGGTCAATTTTAATTTTGGCTGACTAATTTGAGATGAATTGAATCTTACTTATATGCTTCATCATGATGTCACGTTATTCCATCTTGAGATTGAACAATCTTTGTTTTAATTTTATCATTGCACTTAGTTTTTAAACCATATAATTTTTTTAATGCTTGCCAATTTCTATCAAGGATTTAGACAAATCGTTATGATGAAAATAAGCATCAAATAGTCCCAATCCAATGATTTATGTTTCTTT
The DNA here is from genome assembly GCA_037957365.1 of Torreya grandis. NCBI lineage: Eukaryota > Viridiplantae > Streptophyta > Pinopsida > Cupressales > Taxaceae > Torreya > Torreya grandis. The sequence continues at coordinate 4,423,356 of JARHVA010000452.1, forward strand.
TCAATCTTTGCTCTCCCATTTATCTACTCCATCATCTTTTTTCTTATTTACATTTTCATAAACAATATCCCTTATGACTTTGTTTATTAGAAACAATTGAGTTCATACTTACCACGTGTGGAAGTATTTTCTCTTAAAATTTTCAACATGACCAAAATTTTCAATTATGAGACTCTCACAAGACATCAGTTTAAATCAAGAATGCATCCTTTATAAAAAAAATTATGATTCAATTAATGAATAAAAATAATTGACACTTTTTCTTGGTTTTGATTTTTTATAATATCAACAATACAAACATATAAAAAGTAATAAGGAAAAAATTACTTTTTAAACAACTACTTGACTTAGCATAAACTAAAAAATAAATGATTTTAGAATCACAATTAAACTCTGTTGATGTAGGATATTTATTGTTCCATTTATTTATTAAATGGATAATACCTACACATGTAGCTTCAACATACTTAGGTGATTCTTTAGTCTATTGTAGTTAGCTTCCACTTGTCATAGCTTAATGGTTGTTACTAATTTGTTCTCCACTAGTCTACTATTAGTTAATTCCATGATTCTAGGTGGAATATGCATGTTATCTCTTCTATATAATATACCTATGATAAATTTATTTACCAATCAACACAATTATTGTATATCCTCTTGCATATTTTTGAATACAAATAGAATCTATTTTATCAGAATTCTTGTGTGCTCATTCTACTAGAAGATCACCTATTTGCCAATTATTTCATGGTATCAAAGATTTAAGGTATAGTAATGAGCATCAATTTGTCTCTTTGATTTATATTTTGTATTCTTTTGAAATAATTAAGAAGAATTTTCATATTGTTTTATTGGTGTTTGCATGCTTCTGTATTAGTATACATGGGTTGTTAAAGATTTGTAAGGAATGGTTGAGAGTACGTTTTGAATGTAATAAACACCTCTATATTAGCATAGATCTTCATAAAAACTTTCCACCTATAATATGGTATTTATCTATGAAATAAATATAGTTTCAAAGACACAAACTTGTATGGCTATCGAAGTGTATGCAAAGGAAAAATCAACACTCTTGATAGGTGGTTTACTAAAATAGTGACTTGATTTTTATTTATTTTTCAGTTCTAAAAGCCTTATTTGCAAATTTTAGATTGATTTGTAGCCTAAACAAATCAATCTTGGATTTTTCCAGATTTCCTAGATCGGGTGGATTTTTTTTATCTGTGCCTTTTGAGATCTCTTTTTATTTTTCTAAATCAGATTTGAACACGTAGACTTCTCTCATGATGGGTTTTATTTATTTCATGGGACGGTGCTATTTTATTTCATATTTACCTCTTTTTGGTCTTATTTATGGTAGAATTTATGGGCAGTGTAGTGAAAGCATAGGTTTAATAGCCTTTCCTCCTCTACCATTACTCATATGCACAACCTACACTACTTATGAGAATTTATGCACCCCTGTGGCACCTGTGTTATCATCATTTTTGTCTAACATTCTAGTTACATAAATACTAGTTGATTTTATGATCCTAACTATAATTTATTAGAGTAATCTCTCCTCTCTAATGTTGTTTTCCTCACATCACCCTACACAACCTATATAAAATCTTCTTGGACCTAGGGTAACTATTGAATAGATTGTGGTGCTCTGAACTAGCTTCCTCTCTACTATGGTAGTGGCCTACACCTCCAAATATTCTTCTCATTTACAAAGTCGTAATGTTAAAAACCTTAATTAAGCCATAAAAATATTAAAAAATTAAATCATGTTTTAATTTGATTTAAAATAGCTTTGTATTTTTAACATTAAAAATACCTTCTATAAGTTTTTTTCTTTTAGAAATACATTTAGGGGTATATGGGCAAGTTATTTTTGATTTTTTTTGACGTGAAGAGGTTTGGGGTTTCATTTTGGTTCCAACGAGTGGATATACGGTTAACTTACACTTTGTTTGGTCAAATTTTTAAACTTCTAAGTGTTGTTTCATTAAATAGGTCATTAATAATGCAAACTGTTATCAGCCATAAGTTTTACTTGATAACTCAAACTTGAATGCTTCATTTTACAAAAGTGATTTAATTTTCATTCCCATTCCATAAATCCTATTTTTATTGTAAATGTATTAAATTTATCAAATGTCATATTCAAAGGAGGTTAATTATGTTATGGGCCCTAATATTTTTTGCATTGTACTTCATGCACCAATTGATCACACATGTATACATTTTTAGCTATGTCTAACATTTCCATTTTTAACATGCATTATCCCTCATCACTCTAGTACTGATTGTTCACTTGTATGCATTCATATTTATGAATAGAATCCTTTTCATGAGAGTGATTTAGGAGTTCATTGTAGTTTCTACCATGTAGTCTTGCACTTCTTTGGTGTCCTCTCTCAGTCATGACAACTCCATTTGAGAGATGGTAGAGGAGTAATGTTGAGTTTATACCAATGGTCCTTTCTGGGAAAACCAATTATGCTTCATGGCATGTGTACATATAATGTTCACTCATGTATCATGACCTTATTCCATTCTTGTATGGACATATTCCTATTTATATTGACATAGGTCAATATAATGATTAGGATAACTCTTTTGACTATGTTTATGGTCATTTATTGATACACATTTCATTATATTTATACCACCATGTAGAGCACATAGAGTGTCACTTCAATGTTTGAAACTCTCTTTAAAGTCTTTTAAAAGATCTTGTTATGACCTACATCACAACTCCTCCTCATCTTACTATTGCATCTTTTGAGACTATTTTACACTCTCATCTTGCTTTTATTTCTTATGATGATAAATCCATGGTGTATAGTGTTCTTCATTCTATCAAGCCCCCACTATAGGATGAGATTATACTAGACCTTACTTGTCTTATTATAGATTATACATTCATTCTTATGCAGATTATTTCTCTTCTAGAGCCTTCATAGACTTACATTTTGGAGGATTCTATTGATTTCATTGAGAGTATACACATTAAGAGTATCCAAGACACATATGTTCATGTGGACATTCATCCTACATATTTGAGTGCTTCATTTGTAGACTAATCTCTAGTTGTGATAGTTTTTGAGCCTTGCTCTTCTCTTCCCATGGATATTAATTTATTGAATGTTCCATGTCACTATTCTTCTCTAGATGTAATGATGGTAGTTATAAACCCTCCTTTTCTCTCCCCTTCATTATATCCTTACTTATTACCATCTTCTACAGTCAGGATTATGATTTTTGATCAAACTTTGGCACATTTGAGCACTATCAGGGAAAATTTTGAGCATTTTTTATAGATCTACATCATGATTCATAATTATATTCCACTTGAGTGGGAATTTAACATTTTGATAGCTCAGGGTTTCTTTCTTATGAAATAAAGATACAAAATTGATTAAATAGGGACCTACTACAATGTTCACCATGTGATATTTTGTTCTTACCTTCTCTGTCTTCTTTGTGGAGGCACAAATCCTTCATATTTTAGGATACTAGGATCATCACTATGTACTTGGGTGCTTCATTAGACCTCATTTCTAGGACCTAATTTTCCATCCCACATACACTATGCTTAAAGGTGGTGTTGGAGTGGAAATGTCTAGTCCTACCTTCTCGTCTTTGTCTGTCTTTTGGGGGAGAGTTTTATTCCACTAAGTTTTCTTCTTTTACTCCACTTTTTTCAAAGTTTCATTATACATGGGTACCTCATCAAGACTTATTTTTAGGATTCATTTTTTATTTTCCACCCACCTAAGCTACGCTTAAGGGGCGGCATTGGTGTAGTATATTTATTATTCCACTTATTTATTAAATGGATAACACCTACACATGTAGCTTTATATTGCTTCAGTGATTATTTACTCTATGGTAGTTAGCCACCACTTATCTTAGCTTAGTGGTTATTACACATTTGTTCTCCACTAGTCTACTTCCAGTTAACTCCATCATTCTAGGTGGAAGTTACATGTTCCTTATCCTATACAATACACCTATTATAAAACTATTTATCAATCAAGGTAATTATTGCATATCATCTAAGATATTTATGAATACATGCAAAGTCATTGTCATTGTAATTCTTGTGTGCTCATTCTACTAGTAGATCACTTGTTTGCTAATTTTGCGAAAATCTTATGAAAATAATTATTAAAAACTTTTTAATAAGAATGTAAAACTAAAGAAAAACATACATTAGCTAAATTAACTAACAAAATATGACATATGTGAACATTCTACATGATGTTTCTTCAAAATTGAGTAGGATGAATGAAAAAACTCCACATGAATGTTTATTGATCAATATATTGATATGTGAGATGACATGTAGGATAGATTTATAGATTAAAATAATCTCAATAAGTGAACATTGTCATGTGCTTAGACAACACAATGTAACAAAGGACCATGCCACTTATCTATAAATAAAATAATCTTAAAATATGTAATCCTTAGATAAATAATAATAAACAATAAACATAAGATTTCTGTATGCCTCCTCTGTAGATTAGAGTCTACATTCAAACCATCTAGCTTGGGTCTTATATTTGGCTACACATAGGAGAGATATCAATTATTGAGTCCAAACAGAGGGCATAAAATATCCAATGTAGGTCATACATTCTCCTTTATTTTCTAGTGTCAACTATGCACATTTCCCTAAGCACAAAATATTATTTCATCCTATCAACACCATAGATTGAACTATATAATGATGATGGCATGATGTATTAGAATTGTGATCAAACTAATGATTCATGAGAACATTGACTCATCACAAGCACATGATTCTAGAAGTTTTGAGACCAATGATAACTCTAGAAGGAGATTATTCTATGATTCAATTTATTTAATCATGCAAAGAATGATCTAGGTAAATACACATAGATAATAAAATCAGAACATAGAATAATAATATTATATTGTATTGCATAAAATAATCAAACCATTTGCACAAATATATAGGCTTAGTATTTTGTATATTCTCGAGATCTTAATAACCACTTAATCCTCTAGTATATCTTGCAATCTCCTATAATATTGAGTTGGGTGATTCACTCCAAACTCAAGTAAAACAAACTCATAATATATATTATTTCCACATAAAAATAATATATTATTAACTAATTTTTTAGAGTGAATAATAAATCTCTAATTTGGACACCTTTGGATTGAATTTATAAGAATAGTACCATAAAATACCACATTTTAATCGAAAAAAGACAAGTGGCCTATGAAGGAAGTTTGAATGGTTCAAAGAACCCCTTCAAAATATGATCTAGCTAAATACATCTTTAATTTAAATAATATGTATATTTATTCAATGATTATTAACAAGTCTCTAGTTTCATACTTGAAGAGAGTCCAAGTCTTTGGGTTTCTATCTTACAAATCCTATAAATTTTGTTGAGAAAACACTATACTTTTTTTTATGGTTATAAGCACGTATATATAAACTAAACCATAAATAATAAGTGGGGCCCCTTGTACAAACACCAAACTATATATATACTTCATTTGGTAGTAGTTAAACCATCACATTATTTTTAATTTGAACCAAAATAAACAATGATTGTTTGATTGGTTTCTTTAAAGTACTTTGAAGGAAAAAAACTGTATCTATTAAGTTTGAGTATAAGAATTTAATGGATATTAAAAATTAAAAAGTAATAACATTAAGGTTGTTTCAGTGTCTTTCATTTTACCTCTTAAATAAATTTAATAAAAGTTATTTGATAAGAAATTGAATAAAGAAAATTTATTTAAATATATTAAACTATTAAATAAATAAATAAATAGATAAAAATTAAAAATTAAAATTTTATAATCATAAATTCATTTTTTTGTTAAATGTCTTTCTAATGAGTCTACACTCTCAATGTAAAGAGTAAGTAATAATTTATAGACTTGTTTGTACCTAAAGTAGAGAAAAAAAATCAATTTCTTATGTTTTTGATGTACATATATTATTTTCATAATTTAAAAAAATATATATGTTTATCTAAAAAACAATAATGTGACTTTTTCTAGGTAAAATGTGCAATTTTGAATAAGAAAAAATAAAAAAATATTTCAAAAGTTATATTGTGTTCATAAAATCAATATCATTTAATGCAAGCCTTTAATAATTTTCATGGACCTCTTACATAAACATTGGACTACTAACCTAAATTTAATTGTTTATTTATTATCATAGCCACAAGGATCAATTTAATGCCATATATCCTTGATTTTTATTTTGATTATGGCCATGTAGAGTCAATGGTAACAAACTCTGATTGCCTCAGATTTACATAGTCCACACGATTATCTTGCTTGTCCTTTGTGTGACCAATCATATACTCATGTGTGGTATGATCCTATAAATATGGGTCACAAACATGTAATAATTAATATGTTCTAATAAAAAAGACTCTAAGATCTATGTTGATATTCATAACTATAATCTAATTATAACTTATCCCGTATACTATTTTGTAGGTACACAATAAAAAAGCTACAATTTATATTTGATAGAGGAATAAACAAAGTCTCAAACTTAAAAAATTATATAGATTCCTCTTTATAGTAGGTACTAAAGTGACATCATAACTCTTGGTTTATTATCAGAATTCATCTGTAGAATGTTTTAATATAGGTCATTTGGCGGGCTCATGTCAAACTTCCAGAACAATAAAAGGGACCTCTTGGTGGAAAGATGCTCTAACCGATCATCTCACAATTGTTTCTTCTAATAATGAAGATGAGGAAATTGCAAAAGAAGTAGAAAGTAAATATGAAGAATCATTAGATAAAAATATTAACTCTCAAGTAGATTTGGACAAAGAAACTTTTAAGTGAAAAAGTCATTCCATGGATTCTAAATAATGTTATTTAGTAAAGGAATGTTTGATAAATTGTATATCAATGGATTCTCTTAGAGTAAGGGAATCTTTGATAAATTGCATATCAATGGATTCTCTTGAAGACTCCATTCATATTGTATCTAATTTATGGGAAGGAGGAGTGTCCAAAAGGTAGAGATAAGTTGTATTTGAAAGATCTTAATATGACCCTTAAATCACAAAAGGAAAAAATCTTGGAAGGGCCCTTATTCATCTTTGGTTTATGCAGATAAAGCAATTTTGTTCTTTATCTATTATTGTTGTGTTGGTTTTTGTTCGTTGTTTTTTTATAGACTTTTTTTTTATATTTGGTTTGGAAGACCTTGTTTGCAATTTATTTGGTAAAGGGTAGAGCCCCAATTCAGAACCCACATTTAACTTTAACAAAAAAATTCCCTTAAATAATGTTTAAAAAATTTAATTCTATTTTATATTTCAAGTAATTTTAATTTTAATGTAATTCTATTTCTATGATATTTAAGTATATTGAAAAAATATAAAGAATAGTATTTAATCTGAATTTTATTTTATCCTTGTATACATTGAAAAAAATAGACATTGAAAATTTTATATATATATATATATATATATATATATATATATATATATATATATATATATATATATATATATATAAAAAATATATATTATTTTATTAATATTATTCTAAACTATATATAGACATTTAAATTATGTCATAAATTTTAGTATTAATCCATAAAATGATGTTATATACCAAGGATGTATAAAATTATTATTAACAATTTATTTTAAATTATTTTCTACTTCAATTAATTTTATTTTTTCATTTTCATTATAATAACTTAATTATAATCATATTAATATAAAATTATTATTATTATTATTATAGTAATATTAATCATAATATTTTTACCATTAATATATAAAGATTATCATGCTATTGGTAAAAATTGTGTTATGGATGAAAAATATGATATTAATAAATAAATATGAATAAGAAAGCGAGAGTCCCAAATTTTGAATTGGATAATTTATGTGTTAATATTATTATTCTAATTATAATAAACAAAACGGCAATAAAGATAAATTTTTCAATGTGTTCTTGTAATTTTATCTTCCTTTTTTCTTAAACACAATTTATTTATTTTTAGAACTATAGTGATATAATAATTTTCTAAGTGTGGCATTGAATTATGGGTGAATTGATTAAGTATCTTGGTTTTTTAAAGCCTTACGCAGGTTCAAATTTTAAGAAAGACATATGCAACCGATTGTAACCAATGATTATATTTTTAAGATTGTTCCCATTACCTATCAAAATAATAATAATTTTATAAGTGTATAAATGTTGACTTTATATTAAGAATACTAAGAAAGTTGTTTATTTTATTATTCATAAATATTTATAATTCATCACAATGATAAATGATCCTATGAATAAATCACCAGATCCCCCTTTTTCACCCTATGACTTAAGCTTAAAATTTTGGTTAAACATATGTAATATGGATAAATATATTATAAATAAATTTTACTATGAATATCTACAATTAACTAGGCTAAATAATACTAAGAAGGGGTAAAAATTTATTGAAAATGGAACCAAAAACAGAAGAAATTACATAGCTTTATCCTGGTCAACAAGTTGAGCCAACTTCTAAGATAGATTCGGGGGAAGCATTGTATGATCAAAAATATTCCAAGACGGTCCATACTCAGAGGCCCATTTGGCCAAGCAATCTACTACCTCATTCCACTCACAGGGAATGTACTTAAACATAATAGAATCCAAGGAAGAACTTAGCTGGAGAATTTGTTGGGCCATCGAAGCCAGGTGCCAGTCCACAGTAGCAAAATTTTGCTCATTTAATAGATTGATCACCATCTGTGAATCCACCTCAAAAATAACTCTGTTCCAGCCCTATTGGCAGCATTGTTGCATCACCACCAGGATGGCCTGAACTTCCATAATATTGTTAGTGAAGTAGCCTTTGTAAGACAAAAAAACAAACTTGATGTCTCCAAAATTGTCACCCCCCATGCCTCCTACATCGGCAGCCCCAAGATTTCCTTTAGATGAGCTGTTGGTGTTGACTTTGAGGACCCCATCCACAGGGGGCATCCAATGTCCAACCCGCTTGGTAGGCTGCAGATGTCTTGAACCCTTTACCGAGCACAAATGGGGAACCAAGGTCGCACCAATGGAAGGAGCAAAGGAGAAGCTTGAGTAGATGGTCGCGTCCTCAGGATCCAAGTCCCCAACAGCATCGTATTTAGCTTGAAGCATCTCCTACACATAATTCACAATTTTCTCCCACATGGGCCTGAACTGAAGGGATCTAACCTGAAAAATCCTTCTATTCCTCTCTAGCCATAGTGCCATAAGATAAGGGAAGGGCCAATAAACCAAGAAACCTTAAGGAAGGCTACCTTAGCAGGAGCGTGGCCCAGTCGATCCCAAAATTTGGCTAGAGAGGCAGCATGCCAACATGGGCAATCCCACACACTCCACTAGAGGTGCCAAATCTGCCTTGCAAAATGACAGTGGAAGAACAGGTGAGAAGAATTCTCCTCATTACTACGGCATAGAAAACATATAGAAGGCCCCTGGAATCCTTGTTTACAGAGGTTTTCCCAAGTAAGACACTTGTTGTAAACCAAGACCTAAAGGAAAAAATTACATTTAGGCCATGAAAAATAGTTCCAAACTCTCTTCTAGCAGGAGGTCTCCACTTCTCTAAAAATTTGCTTAATCAATGTAAGGTATCCATAGGAAATAGAATACTGCCCCGAAGGAGCACCTCCCCAAGCCAAGACATCACGGTCCTATAGAGAGTTGCATCCCCTAGAGGCCAAAATCTAGGATAGCTCCAGTTGATCCTCCACCGAGCCCCCTGATGGCCAATCAGAGGAATTCTTCCAGTGATAACCAACTGTCATACCCATGTTAAAAGCCTCCTTATAATGCACCACTGTATCCCACCTAACAGGCAAGAAAGAGTCATAAAGGGGCTACAAATGAGGGTGAGAGGACATTAGAGGGGCAGTCCATCCTAGAAATCGCTCCAAAAGAGTGTCTTAGTGCCACTATTACAAATCAAGAAAAGATTGCATTTCACTAGATAAGCTCCCCGCTTGAGGGTAACCCACACCATAGAGCCTCTTCCCTCAAGAGGTAGCCTAGCAATATCTATGGGATCAACACCAGGGTAATACTTATTAGCCAGAATTCGGGCCCAAAGGTGAGATTGACTAGAGCACCAACACCAATAGAGCTTGGCAGCAAGAGCTTGGCTGGACAAGATAGCAGAGTGCAGACCAAGTCCTCCCCCCTTTTTAAGCTGGCAAATAGTGTCCCATTTGCTAAGGCTCCATTTGGTACTTTGCAAGTTACCATTCCAGAGGAATTAATGGGAAAGGGCATCAAAATCCTTAAGAAAGTACACTAGGGCAACCTGGACCATGCTCTAATATATGGGGAGACCCTGAATCATCAATTGCAAAAGAATCACAATGCTAGCTGTAGAGAGCCACCTATGAGACCATTAACCCACTTTTTGTCTTAGTTTGTCTAACACATTTTGCCAGAAAAGCCTAGGTTGTCTTCCCACAATAATGGGGATCCCCAAGTAAGTTAGGGGGAGAGAATGAATCTAAAACCTCAAGATGGTGGCAATCCTCCTCTAGAGAGGCTTGAGGCTATTGAAGAAGAAAAAGGAGGACTTGTGATCATTAATTTTCTTACTTGAAGCAGCCAAATAAGTATCAAGGGCAAGCCGAAAGGCCCCAGCTTCTCAAATCTAAGCTCTCCTAGCAAGGGCAGTGTCATCAATGAACTGGAGGTGAGTCAAAGTAGGTAAGCCATTCCACCATTGCCATCCATGAAGCAAGTTTTGAGAGACCCATGATTTGATGATTCACCCATGTCCTTCCGCTAATATGATAAACAAGTAAGGTGAGAGCGGATCACCTGGGTGTAGACCTCTAGACATGCCAAATAGCTCTAAAGGTTCACCATTAATCAGGACCAAGAAGGAGGGAGTGGTAACACAGCTCAGAACCCATCGAACCCAGTCCAGGTTAAAGCCAAAGGCCAGAAGAACTTTATGCAGAAAACCCCACTTGACTTTGTCATAGGATTTCACCATATCATGCTTGATGAACATGGCCCATTATTGAGAGGTACTCATCAAGTGAATAGCTTCAGAAGCAATAACCATGCCATCCAGAATTTGTTTACCAGCAACGAAGCCTCTTTGTTCCTCAAATATCACCGTGGGAAGGCAAACTTTAAGCCTCTTCGCTAGGAGCTTTGTGATGATTTAATAGACCACATTATAGAGAGAAATGGGCCTAAACAAGCCCAACTAATTAGCCTATTCCTTCTTTGGAATTAGGACCAGAAAAGTGGCATTCAAAGCCCTGGGCATCTCTTTGCTGGAGTAAGATTCTTGGACCACCTCCAGCAGATCATGATAAATAATGTCCCAGAAGTCCTGAAAAAATTTAGCAGGGAAGCCATCAGGCCCTAGGGCTTTGCCTTTTCATAAGCTGAAGACCACCCCTTCCAATTCTAACATACCAATTAGCTGCATAAGGGAGTCATTCATTCTCGGTGTCACAACAGAGGGAATGCAAGATAAAACTATATTCTCAACTAGCTCAGTTGGAGGTAAATCATCAAAAAAAAGAGCATAATAAAACTGAGTTGCTTCCCTGGAGATAGCATGGGAGGAGGACAGCAGCATCCCATATTTAGTCACAAGAGAAGAGATGACATTTCTATTATGTTGAGCCTGCACCGAATTGTGGAAGAAAGCGATATTCTTGTCCCCCTCCTAGAGCCAATCTATTCATGCCTTCTGTTTCCAATAAATTTCCTCACAGAGGTCCCGCTCTGCTAGATCTATGATAGCATGTGATTTAGCAGTGCGAAGGGCTTCCATCAACCCATCATCCCAAATTTGCCTGGTTATAGTATCCAACTGGTCTTGTGCCTTCTTACTCATAGCATGTAGATTGCCAAAACAATTTTTGTTCCAATATTTTAGTTTCCTCTTGACATATTGTAGTTTTTTGGAGAAGGAATACATCACAATGCCATATCCTATGCCACCCTATCTCCACTAGTGGGTCATCAGGTCATGGAGGGAAGGGTCACATAGCCACATCAACTGAAACTTGAAAGGAGGTTTCTTGGGGGCCGTAATATGCCTAGCAAATAGCCTGATCAGCTAATCATCTGACCCGCACCAGTTGAGAATTTTAGAAGAGAGAGACATAGAGCCAAAAAGCCAAAAATAGGAAATAAGAAACCTGTCCAAACGTTCAGAGATGGCCGCAGTCCCACTTCTTCTATTATTCCAAGTAAAGAGGCCGTTTAGAGGCTTAACATCAGAGAGATGTAAAAACTTGATATTTTGTCGAATAAGATCAGAGTAGGGACCCAAATGCACCAATCCCCCACTCTTCTCTTCCAAACTAAGGATCGAATTGAAATCTCCAGTGACTATCCAAGGCAAGAAGGGGTGGCAGCTTTTGACAAACTGAATATGTTCCCAGAGTTTCAGCTAGCCAGGAAGATTGGTGGGAGCATAAACCATCATTACCAGGATCAGCTCTCCAATTTCAAGAGAGGAAGCCACCATTGAGAGAGCTGAGAGGAAGGACATCCAGTGAAGTGGCACAACTTTCCTTGGGTCCCAACACAAAGCGAGGCCCCTAGAGTTCCCCAAGGCACCAACACATTGCCATTGGCCTAAGAACCATATGTTAGGAGCACAAGTAAGCATAGAGTCCACAAAAATCTTGGTTTCTTGAATGTAAATAATATCTAGAGAATGTTCAATCACCAATTGATGGATAAATTTTTTGTTTGGGGATGCTAGCCAACCCCGTCACATTCCATGATAGAACAATCATTGAGTAGAGTGAGGGAAATGTTCATCCAGGGTCTTAACAACCCCTGACTCTAAAAATAAATCACCCGTGAGTTTAATTTTGTCTTGGTCCTTTTTACACCCAGCTTTGGAGGGGGTATTAAAGGAAAATTTCTTAAACAGTCTTTGCATTAGGTCCAAAGAAGGAGAAGATCCTTTATCCTTACTGGAGATGCCCCCATTTTTAACCAAATCTGCCCAATGGACATCCTTATCCTATAGAGCTAGAAGATCCACCAGGGCACTGAACTCAAGATCAAGAGCAGCCTCTAGGGTCTATTGAACCAAATATCTTGGAGGTCATTAAAAATAGGATCCCTCTCCTCTAAACTAGGAGCCCCACCTTGATCCACTACAGGAATTCCTTCTTCAATAGCCATATTGTCAAGAGCCTCAAACCTATTAAATCTAGAGTCCACTTGCTGATCTATATGTAGACATTTCTAGCCATGCCCCTTAGCACGACATCGAATTGGGATAAAACCCTCCCTATTTGGAGCATTAGAACTAGATGGGCCTTGTCCTAGGATTGAAGAGTACATGTGAGCTTTCCCTTTTGCGGTATTATCTGACTGAACATTTCTAGTTTTTAAATGCATAGGCTGGCCACTCCCTTTACCCTCCTGAGCCTTCCTTAAACCAGATGGTCCATTAGGTGTACCAACCCCTCTAGAGGCATGAGGACATTGATGCTATAAATGCCCATACACATGACAGACTCGACAACAAAATGGAATAGACTCGTAGTCTAGATATTGAAGCCAAGAGGAAGACCCTAGACAAATTTCCATAGAATCTGGAAAAGGGTTATTTAAATCAATATCAACACAAATACGAGCATAAGAAATGACCTTTTTATCTAGTGATTGGTGTGCTATTACTGTTAGAGTCCCAAGCATGGCAGCAATCTGGCATAGAATGTCCTCATGCCAGAATTCCAAAGGGAGTCTTGGCAAGGGAACCCAAACAGGTACTCGAGATGGAAAATCCTCAGCATAATTAAACCCCACATGCCAAGGTTTGATAAACAGCCCAATATGATCATAAAAGTAAGGACCTCCCTCAGATATCTGGTTTCGATCAGCCACAAAGGAGAAGTTCACCATGAAATAGCTATTACCTGCTAGCATAATATCAAAATCACCTTCCACCTATCATGACCAGCAAATCCAAGCTTCCAAAGCTGACAGGAAAATACGGATCCTAAGGAACTTCTAGATCAAAGCATGAGAGGTCAGGTATTCCACATCTTCCTTTACAACCTCTAGAGAAATAACCAACACAGGTAGGTCCTTACTACGTGGGAGACAACAATTAATCTTGTGTAGCTT
>JARHVA010000452.1:4445000-4465000 GCA_037957365.1 Torreya grandis
TAAAAATTGAACATTAAATCTTTATGTATATATGAATATTCATAGATTATAATTAATCAGGTATTTCGTATTTATAAAAAATAATAAGACAAGCTTATCCTTTATATATATGTGGTCTGATACCTAAAATCCTCATTTTCTACTTTTCTATTGAAAATATTCCTCAAAAAGATATTTTTAATGTTGCTGATATGGATAGTGTTGCTTCATTAATTCTAATTGATATTAATGATGGCCATACAATGTTTACCATATAACTACACAATATTTTGTGTATACAATAATCATTAATGCATGAGAGGTTCTTGAAATCACTAGAAGTGTGGAAAATATTGAGGGACATATACAAATATATAATTATCTCTATAAATCTAGCTTTCTAGAAATTACCACACACTAGGATAAAATGAGATTAAAATTTCAAGCAAAGAGTTATGTGGTCTTTAGCAGATCCATTTCCAAACTTTCTTTTCATGTAAAACTATTATGATGTATAAGTCATACTAAATCCTAAACAACTATATTATAAGTACATGCCAATGAATGTGGTGTTCATTTTAGTGGTAAGGCCATGAAATTAAAAACTCCTACATTAAGGATACTATTGGATCAAAATGGAACATGACTAGCACGCACATCAAAAATAATGTTCTCAATGTCAAAAACATATAAATATTAATCATGCACCTGTTAGTACAATCAATGAGATGGGAGTGAATCAATGATCCTAGATAATCCAAATTAAATTTCAAACCTTTAAAAACTCTTAATAAATTACCAAAACCATTCATGAATCATACACTAATGAACAAGAGAGATAATGCAAGATAAAGCACATAACACATGACATATTTGGGAAACCCTCTTGGGGAAGAAAACCCATTTGAACCTGAAATTGGATTACTTTCCTATAATAAAAAGAACCAATTTAGATGAGAAGTAACTAATCAAGGAAATACCATCCCTTATTTTAGTGAGACTACAATCCCAAAAGGAGCTACTACAGTTGTCTAGCCGAGCTACCACAACAACTCAACCTTTAGAAGGTTTCAACATGAAAGGAGGCTATAACCCCCTAGATGTTGAGCAACCACAACAACACCTATGAATAGAAAATCTCCTAAAAATTATTGCCTACCAATATGATGGAGATATAAAGTACATCAACTTTATTCAATTCTACACACTCATTAAATCCAAAGCCACATTTTGGATCACTCTTCACTCCTTAGAAATAACTCTGTCACCACATCAACAACATTACTAAATGGTTATAAACATAGACCTCAATATTCTCTACTGAATAACCCATCCATTGAGCACACTTTCTCTCCTTCACCTCTCAACCCTTCACTCTAAATCACACACATAAGCCTCTCTTAAATCTAGAAACTATCATTTTTAGTTTCACTATTTATAGAGAATTCATGATTATCAACACCTTGGTAATCCATTAGGCATGCCTTATCCATTAAGGATTTTATAATACAAATACATGGCTCAACACAATCCACATAGGTTGGATGTAGCATTTATGGGTTACCCTTAAGCAACAAAACCTTTAAGTTAGGCCCTTGTATCCCTTATAAGTCTCATGAAGACCCATTCACTCCTTTAACACTTCATCAAGAAAAATAAGAACACAAGAAGACTTTAGAAATCATATACCCCTGCCACATGAACTATAGGTCCCATTTAAGTTCCAACATCCATCATAGCACTTTTCTCCTAACTCTCAATTAGTTCAAACACCCCTTTGTACATACAATCATTATGAATGAAAATAAAGATGACTTATAAACCTTTTTTCATACTGAATATGATTGTTAAAAACTTAATAATGCACACATATGGTTTTTATAGATTCTATAAGATACTCTAATATCTAGTTCAACTTTAAACATCGAGATACCAACAAACACAACTCAAATACCCTTTTCGGTTTACTTGCAAAAGATGCATGAACACACAGTCAAATTTGAACCTCAATGTATTTGACTATACACACTTTTAGTTCCTTAAATCTATATTTATATATTAATCTTGGATTCTTCTACAAATTCTCTTTTTACACCATGAGCAAATTCTACATAGATTGAAAGATATAGCACAAACATTGAGCATAGTTTTTCAGTTTGTAAATTTGAATACTTTAGTAAAAATGGTCATAATTAAACTTTGGTCGCTTTAAATTCATCTCATGCCCTTGAATTTTATATTAATCATGCACCATCGATCTTCTTCAAACTTTAACTCATAATGGGCCACTGTCCAAACATTAAACTTCAAACACTTGGCATCATCTTGCTTCTTCCTGACATCTTGGAACAAACACACTCTATCAATCTCTTGCAAGTAGATCAATATTTTTTTGTGTTAAAAATTGAAAAATTTGAACTAATTTTCGTCAATACACATCATTTATCTTTATTATTATGAACACCCACTCACTATTAGATCTTAATTGTAGCTCAGTCTTTACTTCTACCTATTGTTAAGCAACTATGACTTTGATCTCTTTGACTTGATACATACCATTAGATCAATATTTATAATCACCAGTGAACCATTGGATCTTCATTTGGTCATAATCTTTAGCTCTTGAAAAATTGACTATGGGAACTATTACAATCTACCTGGTAGGCCAATTGTGGACCTCAATAACTTTTATTGTTCTTAGAAACATGATCCAAAATTTGGACCATATGATCACCTCACATAGGAGAATATATAAATATATAAATATATTCATGGAATATTTGAATGTTTAATATATAAATCCATTAATTTTCTCACTCATATTTTTCTACCATAAAGCCAATAATGATTAAAACTACCTAAAAGGCCAACTTTGCACATGCATATCTTTTTATGCACTTCATTGCATGACTTGAAACCTAGTGCATATTAACTAGGAAAAAAATAAACAAACCCATATTATCAACTATTTATGAAAATAACACATGCTGAAAATATGATTACATCAAAATTCCTACTCAACTTTTCTATTCACATGCAAATTCGATTAATTATGGGAAAACACTATTAAACTACTTGGGAGCCTAACTTTGCACTTACATATATTTTTTTGTGCTTAGTGACATGACTTGAGGTTTAGCTCAAAATATATTATATAAGATGAGAATTCATCCATATATCAAGGTGATTTTATAACTTTTATATGTGCAAAATATGACATCACCAAAGGGTTATTCAGCTCTGTTTGAACATAGAAAATATTATCAAAATACTTCAGAACCCAAATTTGCACATACATATCTTTGGTTGTGCTTTATTACATGATTTGAGAATTGAACCATAGAAACTTGGGAGTAACATGATCAAAACCATATGACCAACTCCCCGTAACTCATCCACATGTGTAAATTATGATGTTATCAAGTTACTTAGATTTTCTACCATTGGACCCAAAATGTCTAGATGAAAACTATCAAGTATCAGATGAATTCCATTTATGAACACAATAGCTCAATGCATCCTTGAGCTATGATATGACCTATTTCACAATTTCAATATTTTAGACTCATCCCTAATCATTTATAAATAGTCAAAGTCTAAAGATCAACCAAGCGTATTTCAAACATACTTGGATAAGGACATTTCACACTTTGTCATACTCACTTAAAAGTATCAAGGAACTTCGTCCAATTAATTAGACACTTTTATTACATCACTTTAAAACTATCCAATAATCTCCCCCTTTGTCATTAATGTCAACACACATCATATAACTCACCTTCTTTCTTTCTCTTTAATCACTCTCACAATAGGCTCTCTCTCTCCCCCTTTGACACAATGAAAAAGTGGGAACCAACTGATATTTAGGACCTAAAAATACTACTATTAGGAGAATACCATCTTGGAAAGATAGTAAATTTTCCCCCTTACCTTGAGCGTACCTCTTCTTGCCTTGACAACGTCCTTTTGCTACATGACAACACTCTTATTTAACCAATAACTAAAACCAATTTAAATAAAGAACACACTAAATACTTAAATCTGATGGAAATCACAAATAAACATATGACAGGGACTCCTGATAATATTTTTGAGCAATTGCATCATCGGATCTCCACACACTAGGAAGAACCACCACACAGGCTTACTAGCCTTCTCTCTCAAGCCACTTCAAGAATCAGCAATAGAACTTCATGATACTCAAAAAATAGAAAACATGTTCTAAACAAACCTAATAAATTACCTTGAAATATTCATGCCTTGATATTTTTGAGAAAATGAACACAGATTACTCTTATTCTCACTAGGTCTGTCTAGACTCCATGTAACCCTACCTAGAACTTGTAGAGCCCAAAATTTTTAGTAGATGCACCTTACAGACTTGAAATTTCATATCTAAATCATTTTAATATGCCCATTAAATCACACCAAATTTTCATCACCTAGCTCATCCTCTATAACAAACTTTCTTCACAAACCAACTTGTCATTTAGGCCTCCATCTTGACAAAAATGTGAATAATTTTAAAACCATGAACCTTAATATCTATATTAAATGTGATTTGATAACCTATTTGTCCCATTCAACCTATTAAGAATCCTCAGACTTAAATTCAAAAGGCAAACCACTTTTCTAGAAGAACCCAAAATCCTAGAATCCTAAAAAGAAATAGGGTCAACAAACCTCCTTTTCAATTCCCACCTATGAAACATCTTGCACACTTGGAGACAACCATCACACACTTTTGGACCAATATTTGAGCTTACATAACTTTTGGGAGCCTATACATCTTATAACCCATTTTAGGCCTGCTTGCCCTTAAGCCAAAACTAAGAAAAACAAAGAACACCCAAAAATTTTCAATTTGACTTCAACATACCTTCATAACACAAAATCACTTAGATAAATATAGATTAAAGTCAATAGATATTTCCATATAAAAAATCATCTTGACAAGTCAAAAATTCTCTTTTACCACCTAAAAACCTTAAATCTAACCCTACAAAGTGCTCGAGTTGAAAAACACCCAGCTCTTACCTTTAGGGACCTTATGAAGAAACACCACAAAAGCACTTGCTTCTCCACTAAAAGGAGTCTATTAAGAAACATAGTTAGAGACCTCCTTCAATTCATTATGTCTTATAACAATGTGAAACTAGGAGTTTCCCACAACTCCTCATATTCCTTCTCCTCCTTGGTCATCTGATACTTATAATTATTCTTTTTCCTCTTAGGACTAAGAGAAGAAACATGCTCATATAATACAATATTGTCCTTTTCTTCTAGGATTGAATTGACAATACATAGAGACAACATAGATTCATGACATACCTTTTCATTTGAAGAATCCACTTTATAGTTAGGAACCTCATGACTATGCACTGATAATTGATCTTCTTTGTGTGAAACTTGCTCAACAATAACAAAATGTTCACTTGGATCTATACACACCTTATAACTAACCTCAACCAATACATTGGTCCTCTCCTTGATCTCTATCTCTTTATCCACAATGTGAGCAAACAATGAGAGACCTTGACACTCTTTAACTTCTATAGCATTCTCCACCATAGCAAAAAAATTACTTGGACCTGCAAACTCTTC
Organism: Torreya grandis; assembly: GCA_037957365.1. Lineage (NCBI taxonomy): Eukaryota > Viridiplantae > Streptophyta > Pinopsida > Cupressales > Taxaceae > Torreya > Torreya grandis. The sequence goes on from JARHVA010000452.1 coordinate 4,450,584, forward strand.
ATGACTCACACTTAACACCTTTGGTTTACATGAGTTAACTTGACTAATTCCTTTCACTCTAATATCATGATTGAAATCATTTTGACTTGATGGCCTTTTATTTCAAAATATATCAATGTGACCAATGTTTTCATAAGTTTAGCAAACCATACTACTTGATGGAAACATAGTTTATCTTACCTTGTTTGGACAAAAACTTAAAATGCATCCTATGTCATGAAAAATGAAATAACCTCCTATTTTCGAAGAGGACTCACCTTGTCTAACCTTATGTGGATAATGGTTTGAAAATTATTCCTCATAAAGATAGCTAAAGCTCTTAACTTTGTTAACACCTTTTGACTAATGGCCCCCATCATAGTTCCATGCAAAATCATTTCTAACAAGTCTCTTGCATTCTCTAGCTTTATGCCCAAATTGATTACATGTGTAATGGTAACTATTGAAAGTTGCATACCTCATGGTATTTGGTTATCTGATCTAATTTATCTTCATTCTTACAACACCTTCATTTTTTGTTTGATGATTTGTCTTTAAAGTATGATGGTCCTTGTTCACATTAGTCTTCATCTTGTCTTGAGTTACACTCTTTTGTTCTTCTTCATATCCATGACTAGTTCCATCACTAGCATATTTTTTACCACTCGGGACATTATCTAGATCACTTGAGCTCTTTTCAACTATAAAAAATGACTTCACCTTACTATATGTCATCTATAACTTATATTTCAATGACTCATTTTAAATTACATACCTTGAACATTTATCTTATTTGGATTTCAAGCTTGTAGACAAAATTTCCAATTGATAACTGAGATGCTTGGCTATATATTCATGCTCGTTGGTATATTCATTCATTCTAAATTTATACACACTAAATTTATCCTCACATTCATTGATTTATTACTTCATCTTATTTTTAATCTTCTTCTCAATCTTCAGTTCTTCAAGGGCATTCATCAATTGAATCTCACATTCCACCTCATCTCTATCATTATTTGAATCACTCCAAGTAGACTCCTTTTGATATGAGCAACTTCCTTAATCAGCTATTAATAGGGATTCATCTTCAACAAGACCATCATATTCATGATCATACTCTGAGTCACTATCTTCATTCTCATCTGATGAGCTGCAATATTCTTTGGTTGAGAGAAGCTTTTCATTTTTGAAGGACTTCTTGTTGTTATACTTTCTAAATATTTTCTTCCTTTATGTCTTATTGTCTTCATCTTATCCTTCACCATGCTCTTCATCATCATTATTCTCATTCTTATGATGGAATTTATGAGAAAAATGTCCTATCTCTCCACAATTGAAACATTTGAAGGGTAGTTTAGCCTTATACTTCCCTGATCATATTTTAAATTTTCTAGTAATCAAAGCAATTAGTTTATCCTCATCAATGTCAAATATCTCATCCTTTTTGGGTTTATTACCTTGAAAATTCTTCTTTGTCTTCGTTTCTAACTTGAATGTTGCTTCCTTCTTTTGTGGTATATCATCATTTACTCTCATCTCATAGGCATTAAGGGTGCCATGCTATTGATCCATCTTCAACTTAGTAAGATCATGACTTTCTTCTATAGTAGATAATTTTGGATCAAAATTGAGAGATAGAGACATTAATACATTTTGAACTATAGTATCCTCTTCAAGGTTCTCTATAAGACCTCTGATGATATTCATAATCTCATCAAATCTTTGTAGAAAGGATGCCACAAAATATTCCTCTTTCATTTTAAGATTCTCAAGTTATCTTCAGTGAGTCTGCAACATTACCAACTTCACCTTTTAATCTCCTTCATGAATGATCTATAATTTGTCCCGTGTCTCTTTAGAATATTTACAATAAATTATCTTGTTAAATTGAGTCTCTATAACACCATAAGTAATGGCATTAATTTCCCTAGAATTATTCTCAAATAGGTTCTTATTTGTAGTACTAGATGGAAGAGTAATAGGAGTAGCATAACCATCCACAAACGATTTCCATAAATCAAAACCTAGGGACATAGTGTATGAACTCATACTTGTACTCCAAAAAACATAAGTGGATCCATTGAAAATCAATGCTTTCTTAGAAGACAAACCTCATTTCATTTGATGACTATGCATATTGTTTCTTGGATCACCTTCAAGTTGTCAAGCCTTTACCAAAGGACCCACTTTGATGCCAATTATTAGAGGTAAAATCACTAAGAGGGTGCGGGGGGGGGGGTGAATTAATGAGTCCAAATATCCAATTTCAATTTCAAACATTTTATAACTCTTAATTAGTTACCACAATAATTTATGAATCATTCATATCATCCATATAAATAAACAAGAGATAAAATACAAGATCAAGCACATAACACATGACATATGTGGGAAACCCTCTTGGGGGAGAAAAACTAGTAAAACTTACAATTAGAATAATTTTCTATAATAACAAGAACTAATTTAGAATATTAATAATTGATCAAGGAACTACTATCCCTTATTTTAGTGAGACTACAATCCCATAAAGAGCTACTACACATGTGTAGCTGAGCTACCACAACAACTAGACCTTTAGAAAGTTCCACCTTGCAAGGAGGCAAAAAACCAATAGATTTTGAGAAACCACAGAAATACCTATGAATAAAACATCTCATAAAAACTTATTTCCTACCAATCTGATGGAGATACAATGTACATTAACTTTCTTCAATTTTGCACACTCAATGCATCCAAAGCCACCTTTTGGATCACTATTCACTCCTCAACAACTCTATCACCACATCAAAAACATAAAAAATTGGTCATACACATAGACCTCAATATTCTCTACTAAAAATCCCATCCACTAGGCACACTTATTATCCTTTGCCTCTCAACCCTTCGCTCTAATCCACACATAGAAGCCTCTCTCAAATCTAGAAACCATCATATTTGATTTCACTATTTATAGAGAATTCATGATTATCAACACTTTGGTTCGCCATTAGGCATGCCTTGTTCTATTGGATAAGAAATCAAAATGTGGTAGTTCAAGGTTATCTAATGACCAAGGATAGGCATTTTTTATAACATGCTGACCTAGCTCTTTTGGGTTGTCTCTCATCTTCTATATATTTGGGTCTCATTCCTTTTTTAAGGGTTCTTAGCTCTTGGAAATTTTAGTATTTTTTCTTTTTGAGAGAAGGATACTCATTGAGACCCTTGAAAAATTGTGCTCATTTGATAAGGTTAAACCCTACCAAAATATTGTAAGAACTACCTTTTGAAATAATAGCATCAACTCGTTACCTGTCTCTTATTTTTAATCAGCGTTTAGTATGCTTGTGTGTGGTAAATTCATTAAGGATATTCTTCCTAGTTTTTTGCTCTTTTGCTTACCTCTTTGAAGATGTTTTCAAGCAATTTTTTAGGTCTAGATTAGTGTTTCGTGTGGAACCTCTTCCATGAATTATTTATGCAATGGGTGAGATTATGAGATTGAGTAAGTTACAGTAATATTCTGTTGATCCAGTGTGGGTTCAAACTTATGTGAATGTACACTTAACTTTGGTGTATCACCCTTTTATATTTTTAAGAACCCTTAATCTTTAGCTACCCCTTTTCCCATGAAGCATTAGGCTTAGTCATAGTTTTAGGTGAGCATCAAAGAAGAGTCCAACCTAATCTAGAGGTTCAACCCCAACATAGGTGACCCACAGCCTAGGGTTGTTTCAATTTTATAGCTCAATTGGAGAGAGCTTAAAGAAACCTCTCTGAGGGTCAAATTTGAGCCTATAGTAGAAACTAGATTAGGGATGTTTATTTTATATTTTTAGTGCTTAAAATACTATGAAGGTTATCTTATATATTACAATTAATAAAAAAGATGGATATACCAAGTAAGGGTAAGGATGTTAATAATAAACATTGTCAAGAACTTATTGAATAATTTTATGTGTCTAGATTTCCCCCTACATTATTCTAGCGATGAAAAAAGTGAAATTACTAGAGTATAGTAGATGTTAACCTAAGTGTGTATACACACTTTATCTTTAGTTATGAAACTTGATTTTATAAGATGACTTAATTTAAGAAACCCACAATAATGCCACTAAAATTAAAATTTGTTCATATTTAAAATTTATTTTTTTTTCATTTTTAGTTTAATAATAAGGGAATGAAAGCATGTAATTTAATTTCCCTATAACTTAGATATGTTGAAGTGTGCATTCCCCCTTTTGTGATATTTAGATACGTGTTGAATTGTATTAAATTAAGAGTGATGAAATCTCAATTTGGAACATTATTAAATGTTATTTAATTAGAAATATTGTATGTTAAAACTCTCATTTTATTGTGGGTATGTGCACAGAGTTGGGGGATAATTCTGTGGACATTTTAAGTAATGTGATCACATTATTAAATAACATGATTGTGTTATTTAATTAATGTGATTATTTTATGTGAATTATGGCTCAATAGTTATTGTGCCATAATTCAATTGTGTTATTGAGAAAATAATATGTACATGTTAGTATAAGTTCAAATAATGCGTACACATTATATATCATATTATACAATGTGCACAAATTTTATATGTGTATGCATTATATAATGTATTATACAATGTGTACATGTTGTATAACATGTATGCATTGTTTTTTAATAAAACCAAAACCATCTCCACAAGCATGTGGGAGTTGCACGTGAAGGTAAGACTGGTTGGAAGCTTATATTTACTACTCTAAATGTTACATTTATTTTATTATACTTTAAATTTATTTTAGTAAATATAATAGTTAGGGTCACTAAGAATTTTATATATTTGATCTCATAGTTGCATGCCTTACAATGTGGAAAATCATTTTTAAAAATCTAATCAGGTTAGTACTTAGGCATTTTTAGGGTCTAAATATTAAACCTAGAGATTTCATGACATAACATTTGCAATTATTATCCACTTTTGGTAAAAATATGATTATTTTTTAGGTTTTTGTTCCTTTCAAATTGATTACTAGAATTTATAAGAGTTTTAGGTTTGTCAAAATTGAATTTTTCAAACCAATCAGTTTGAAATTGAAGTAAAGTGGTGTGATTGGGGTAACATAGGTCACATTGATGACTTGCACACATTAAAAAACCACTTTGTGTTAATTTCACTTGTTCATCATCCCTCCCTCATCCGTTATCACTTCTTAATCATGCATTATCACCCCTAGTCACTCTCTCATCATTCTTAATTTTCCCTAATCACTCTCTCATTGACCCTCACTACCCCTTGTCATCTCTAATCACTCCCTCATGATCTCTGATTACTCCTTAATTGACTCTCTCTATGACTCATCATCCCTAATCACTCAATCCTCATCCCTCCTCATCCCTCATCACTCTTTCATTAACCCTAACCATTCATCATCATCATCTTTAATCACTCCCTCATCATCCATAATCACTCCCTTATTGGTTCTCACCATCCCTCACCATCCCTAATCACTCCCTCATTGGCCTTTACCATCCATAATCATTGCTTTATGATCCCTAGTTACTCCCTCCACATATTTCATCATCTATAATCACTCCCTTATTTACCCTCATCATTTATAATCACTCCCTCATTTACCCTCACCATCCCTCATGATGTATAACCTTATTGCATACTCTACTTATCTAAGCTCTCTGCTAATATCCACCTAGATTTCACTTTGTCTTTTATTAATTTATAGATCTATCTTTTAACGCTACAAATATTTAAAATTAACAATTACATTTTATTCATTTGATTTATTCTCCACCATTCTTTTCATGGTCTCACTAAACTCTTCATTTTATTCTCCTTACTCAATCCATTCAATCTCTCTTACTTTGGATTACCCCCCTTACTAACATTTATGCTTTATAACAACTTAGATAAAATATTTTCTCTAGTTATTTAGGATTTAGTATGGATCAAGAAAAATTCCTTCCACTCCTTTGAGATCTCTCTAGCTTCTTCTCAACCCTACTTAAATTCTCAACACAATCATCATATCAGAAACTACCTCTTACTCTATCATAGATTCTTCTTGTACAAAATAAAATCATAAAATCAACCTAATTTATGGATACCATATAACATATTACATATCTTCACAAAATTCCAAAATTTGGTTCAACTATTTGATAACTTCTTTTGGCTCTTTCTACTCTTGGATTAGGTCTTTAGGTTTCCTTCTACCCTATCTACCACATAGCACTCACCCATCAATACATATCCATACTTACACAACTTAAAAACACTATATTGTCTTTTTTCATGTTGAAATAAAACTTTTCACCAAATTTTTTGAAATATTGATAGTTACAACTCCTAAAAACTCACTTTGAAAGTAGAAACCCTAATACAAGGTTTTGACTGGTTTTATAGACTTGAAAATGATCAAAATTATATATCAATCTTCCTATCTTCAAAAGGAATTGAAAATGAATTTTAATGTTTTATTGTGTCTTATTTGACCTTACGCATATGTTTTAAGTATTATATTTCCATTTTTAATCCACAATAGATTAACTTAACCAAATTTGAATAGACTATATACTCAGTCATAGGTCTATAGTAATCTTAGAAGAGGGTATTTGTTATAATTAATTTAAAAAAGGGTTATAAATAAACATTAAGGTTTAAAATAATCTTTAAAATTTTAAAACACTTTAAAAAATCAATGAATTCCATCTTAACACTCAGTTTTGCTAATTTCCATGAGATACCACTTTAATTGTGTTAAGTTTCTTGATGACTGCAAGACTGTGTTAGTTTTCCTTTTTTTCATCCAAATATATGAAAGATAATTGAGAGACTAGAAGAATTAATGATCATATGATAATAAACTCTCCAAAATATACATTTGAATTTTCACTCGAACACATGTATATACCTTCTCACATAGATGTTTACTCAGAACTTTTGCTCATAAAAGACATAGTTGTGTGGTTCAACATAAAATGTCCTTAGAAGAATAAAATCATGTAATGTTTAAAGAATATTAAGGAATTGTTATTTAAAGTTACTAATTACTCATACAGTCTAAAATCCCACCAAATATAATCTCCTCTTCCACAACACTCTGACCTTCACTAAGATTTCAAGGCATAGTTTGTAAAAGCACAGGGTATATAGTTTATAATTTGAAGATTCAAAAAATTTGAAACTCAAATTATAACTTATATAATCACCATCAAATAAAATGTATTTTCAAATTACCACTCACACCAATATCAAAAATAATTTGTTACTAATAATGTTTCATAATCATGCACACTGTCAACTATCTTTGCACATATTCAAGAAGATGCAGGGTCTATTTTATTTCTTGTCTACAAATAATCAAAACCTATATTTATTAACTTGTTTGGGTTATTTAAATTAATAATTTCAAATCCTACCACCTCTAACTCTCTTGGATCTAACTTTGAATACAAAATAAGACATGGACAAGACTCTTATTACCAAATAACCATTAACTAAATTTTAATATCTTTTCAATGTTGAGAGTATAATCAACTAAATCAATTCCTAACATATTTCTCAAATATGAGTTTAGGTATATATGTTGTAACATCCTAAAATCCTTGATAAATTCTAACCACACCAAATTCAATGTTGGACTTCTTTAAATAAGATTGAAGTCTCTATGAAAGTTCAAAAATTTAAATGAATGGTTTTATCAAAAAGTCCAATACAACTCTAATACAAAATTGACAAAAAACTAGAAACTTATAAAGACTCCTATAGACTTTTATGGCCTTCACCACCTTCTAAAGAATCAAAACATATAAACTAGATCACTATTTATATTGGGTAGTGATGCTCCTACATCACCTCATCATTCCCAATCATTGCTTCATCATAGGTCATCATCTCTAATCACTCATTCCTCATCACTCATCTCCCCTAATTACTCCCTCATCAATCCTTACCATCACTCATCATCCATAATCACTCCCTCATCCTCCCTAATCACTCCATCATTGATACTCACCATCCCTCATCATCCCTATTTACTCCCTCATCATTTTTACTGAATTCCTCTTCATCCTTAATCACTCCATCCAATACCTTGATGGTGGTATTTTTTTTGGATTTAAAAATTTTAGGAGCTACAAGTGGAAAGTTGAGTTCTATCATAAAATATAAGACATAGTGATCAAAGTGATGTGGAGGCAAATTTGAAACATAAATATTTAACACCTATAAAAAATATGGGCCTATTAGAAATGTTGCAATTAAAAATTAAAAATATGATAGAAAAGAGAAGCAATTAAAACCACCATAGCACCAAAAATGGGTATTAAATACATGAAGGTCACCAAGATTTGTGATTTCTTAAGACCATTCAATTACTTTCCATATGAGGACATTTTATGATCAAAATAATTACATTGAAGGCCTTTTATTTTTATGTCTATTGATTGATTAAGCATACAAGAGAGTCGAAAATAATTTTCAAATTATTAGAAAAAGTAGTCAAAGATTGGAAAGTGGTGCTTAATTCATAACTTCAATATTCAATCCAATAAAGAGTGTCACACTATGATTTCTCTACTTGCACATCTTGAGAAGTGGGTAAAAGTTATCTATCACTATAAAAATTTAAGTAGATGATAAATTATAGACCTAGTGATATGATCAGTACTAAAAATATCTCTTCTTCCCCCAATAAGAAATTATATGAATTAAAAATATTGTTTCATTAATAAATGTAGATCAATGGTGAGCCAATACACTTCATCATTTTTAATGAAAGTCATAAGAGTTTAATTTCACCTAAATAATATTATCAAAATTTTTAACTTGAAATTTATACATCATCCATAACCATATGCTAGTGTATGGTCTAGAGTAGGCCTTGAGAAATGGATCACCTAGTAGTGTCACTTGGTGTACAAAATCAAAAAAAAATTAAAGATGTAGTCCTTTGTGACATCTCACCATTATAGGTGTGTGATTTTTTACATGTGGTCAACCATTTATTTACCATTTAAATTTAGTCAATAAAGTAAATCCTTGAATTTTTTTGATATATTTCCATGATCTAAAATACCATATATTATAGTTAGTTCATTAACTTTTATTCAATAATGCCAAGAAGTACAAGAATATTATTCATTTTAGTAAGAATTATACTCTTAATTTGGTAATAAGTAAATTTAATGACATACTTATGTCACCATATCATAGTGTGGTTTATCCAAAAATAAAAAAGACAAAATAATTGAATCATAAACTAGATGAATTTAAGGATATCTTTTAGTCACCTAAGTAAGTTCTTTCATACTATACCCTAAACAATACTATTGGTTTCATCCCCTAACTACCTCTACCTCAAACCTCTTTATACAACATATCATTTCTAGAAAATTAATAGATTAAGTGGTAAATCCATGAAATCATGGATAATGGACACATCATGCTCAAATCATTGCCTTGCAGAAGCATAATTGTGTTTGTGCCAAAGTTGTGAATCAATTTTAAAAATGTTAACAAGATTAAAGTGAATAACTATTATCATCATTTAAATATTAAGGCATTTTTCTACCATATCCATAGTGTATAATTATATTATAAAATTGATCTTAAGTTTGGGTATCATCATATTCATGTTAAACTTCTAGACATTTGGAATATAGTCTTAAAAACAAAGGAAGGATTGAATTAATAGTTGGTTATGACTTTTAGGTTAACTCATTTAATGAATTCATTAATTTCAAGATGTTGAACAACATCCTCAGGCCCATTACCTATGTCATTTTTTCAATCTACCTTGGTGACATCTTAATCTTTAGAAAACATGGGATGAACATCTACACAATGCCTAACTAGTGTTTCACATTTTGCAGAAACATTTTTTTTTGATAATATAAATAAATGTGAATTTTTCATGCAAGAGATAAAATATTTGGGATACATTACACACACAAGGAGTACATGTGTTAACATAAACAAGATTCATGTCATATAGGAATGGGAAACACTAAATAACATTACATCTGATTCAAATTTTCTTAGAATTAGAAAGTTATACAAGAGATTTGTGTTTAATTTTTATCTTTTAAACTGAACTACCAAAGGTAAAACCAAATAAACTTTCATTTAGTCAGCTTCATAATAAACATAATTCGATGAACTAAAATTTAGAATCTATTTTGTGTTAATGCTTATCTTAACTGACTATAAATTTGGAAGATCATCCAATTCATTCAGTAATAAAATTGACAATCACAAATGGGTATTGACAACACTAGTCCTAAAAAAGAGTTAATTTCTATTATAATGGATTAAACAACATATGATTAGAATCAAATATATATTTAGAGTATATAGTTACTCTAGATGATGAGGAAGTGATTAGGAATGGTAAGGTATGGTGAGGTTCAATGATTGAGTGATGAAGGATGGTGAGGGATGGTGAGGGTCAATGAGGGAGTGGTTAGTGATGATGAGGGATGAAGAAATATTGATTAGGGATTATGAGGGATGAAAAATTAGTGATTAGGGATGATGAGGGATGGTGATAATCAATGAAGGAGTGATTAGGGATGATAATACCAAGTTATTAGCATTGATGAGAGATAATAAAGGTCAATAAAGGAGTGATTAGGGGTGTGGAGGGATGAAGAGGGAGTGAATAGGGATAAGTGATTAGGTATGATGAGGGTTAAGGAAAGAGTGATTTGGGATGATGAAGGATGGGGAGGGAGTGATTAAGGATGATGAGGGATAGTGAGGGTCAATGGATGAGTTATTATGGATGATAAAAGAGTGACTAGGGATGACTAAAGATAGTGAGGGTCAATGAGGGAATGATTACAAAAAATGAGGAATGATGAGAGAGTGATCAAGCATAATGAGGGATGAGTAGGAAGTGATCAAGGATGAGGAAATGATGATGATCATCTGAGATTAACATGTAAAGTGGTTTTTTGATGTGTGTAGGTCATTAATGTGACCCATGATACCACAATAACACCACATTCCATTAATTTCAAAGTTAGTGGTTTGAAAACTTCAATTTTGAAAAGCCTAAGACTCCTATAAATGTTAAGAATAAATTTAAAATGCATAAAAATGTAAAAAATGACTATATGTTTACCAAAAATAGATATGAATTGTAAAAGTTATGTTATGAAATCCCTATGTTTAATACTTAGACCCTAAAAATGCTTAAGTACTGACCCGATTGGATTTTGAAAAAATATTTTCCACATCATAAGGTATGTATTTGTGAGACCAACTCTATCAGATACTAAGTGATCATACTTTATATATTTACTAAAGTAAATTAAAAGTAAAAGAAAATTAGAGTAGTAAATATAAGCTTCCAACCAATGTTTCCTTCATGTGAAACTCCCACATGCTTGTGGAGATGGTTTTGGTATTATTAGAAAACAATGTGTATGCATTATATAATGCATACACATTGTATAATACATTATATAACATGTACACATTACTTGATTTTAAATTAAAAATTGAGCCTCTAGGTTTAGAAATGGCTTGGATTTCTGAGCCAGAAGCTTGTGGCTGTGTATCTATAGGTTGAGATTGAGAATTTTGACAAAAACATCAAATTTTAACTTTAATTGCCAAATAAACTATGGATTTTAACATCAAAATTCTAAAAATTATTATTGTCATGATGAACACAATGTCCTCTACTTAAATATATGATTTTTATAATTTTTAGGCTATTTTAAGGTTCCCAACTATATTTATTTCTAACTACACCTTTTTTAGCCCACTACATGGCACACATATACATGCCTATTTATGTTTATGTAATTTAATTTTTATTGATCCAAATGCAAAAAGAAATTATATGGTATCAAACTAGGCCTAATTCTACACACATTAAAAAAAATCAATTTTTGTTTTTTTTGAGGTAGTTATAGGGGCCACACGGATGGCTATCCATTTTTTATTAGTTTTCAAGATCTACTTAATTAAAATAATTAATTAAAAAAATCATTGAAAAAGTATTAAAAAAATCATAACAAACTAGAATATCTTATCTAAATATTCTCCAAAGGGTTTCAAACAATATGTAACAATGATCAAAGAATGGTGGGCCACACAACCATATATCTACTATACTTTCTTAAAAAAAAAGGTCCTCTTCAAATTTTAGATGTTTGACTTATTTATACTTAACAATTTTTCAAAAAAAAAGTTTTTCAGAAATTAGACTCAAAATGATACAATTCATGTTTTTGTACCCTCTTCAAATTTTGAGAGTAGCCATCTCAAATTATTTACAAAAGTTTACATTTCTGAAATTTCAAAAAAATAATGTCCATAGGTGGGCCCTTTCTTGTCCCCCAACTTTGTGCACCTACCCTTGGATATGTTACTTTGTAAAATATTTAAGGGGTAGAATCACAAATTGTGTCCCTTTTTATATTGAAAAATTACAACCATAGATGTAGAGTGTCACTAGAATCTAATGGACCACTTTTTATATTGGTATGAATCATACTACTGCAGATGGATCCATATTATCTTTTAAACTTTGCAACCTTGAAACTTTCAAACTTGATCATTTTGAAAATGTCATAGTAAAAATGTGAACATGAATGAAGATCCTACTCCTTCTCTCTATATTATATTTAATTTATATTTTGACTAATTAATTTATAAATTTCATATTGAAACCTTTAAACTATTTGAAACCTATAAATTAGAACTTTAGGAATAAGTGCACAAGCATGAAGCATGCCTCCATAATTTGAAAATACTAAATAATATTTCAATTTGAAAAACGTATATTTACTTAAATCTAAAATTAATACTCATGAGGATTGAATTTTCAAAGAAATCCCATTGTGAATCCCCCTTTCAAGAAGAGAGATGTAGCTCGAATATAACTTATCTAAAAAGAAAGCAAGTCTGAAAGATATAGAACTTTGAATATAATAAATTAATGTCAATTATAGTATTAAATATAACATTTAATTTTTTATATGAATCATGTGTTAGAAATATATATCATTGAATCATCTGAGTGATATATTCATGACATACATCACAGCTCTAGAGTAAAGCTATAGTATATACATGATGTATGAAGTGAATCATGACATCATAATAAAGTAAATATAATTCATGATAGGAATAATGGCACCATATAATCAAGTAAAAATCATAGAAGTAATGTCATTCAATGTAATGTTATTTGCATAATATGTCGAACATAATGCCCAAAAGGCCACATACAAGGGACATGTAAAATTTTGCATAACATGCAAGGCTAAGGCTCACTCACAATTGGAATAATGATGCCACATAATCAATAATTTTATCACACAAGGTGTAGGGCCACACACAATAAGAAACCAAGTCTAACCTATCATGTAGTAAATTTTGATATGTACTGATATGATATTAAAATAGAAATGTTGATATAACAAAATACATAAAATTAAATTTTTTAAAATAGTAAAAGGACTAAGGATATGCAAACCTACCTAAAATATATTTAATTCCAATTTTGTATGCTCACTATAATTTGAAGCTATGTGAAATTAACCCGTATATAGAGTAGTATTAAAAATATTAATTTATAGTTTGTTGAGACAAGTTCACATGATATAGATAGAGGTGTATGGAGTATTTTAATAACTACTTCAGTTGCATCTTGTTTGAATTTATTCCTCATTTCTAAATATAGGTTTATCGATAAACTATGAGGGTTGATTGTTGAAATATATTTTCTATGTTGTCATGTGTAAGGATGTAAAATGTAAAATCCTTGATCATGCACATACACTAGATAGTAATTAGATTAAAAAAGAGCAAAAATGGGTTGGTAAAGATGGAAAATTTGGCCTCAAAAACCACTTATAATTTAGTGTTTCCTACATAGCCAAAATGGGCATCAAACTAATGTATTTCTCACTACTAGGGTGACTGTGTGATCCATGATCATTAAACTACAATGATTATGTCTAGTACGTTGATTTAAATTCTTGATAATAGATTCCATTATATTTCAATAAAAAAATATTCAAACTTGACTTATGACTATTACAATGTTCCAACATTAAAATAAAAATAAGTAGTTCTCTTTTTATCAATGTGGAGTGTAATTTGGGGTGAAATGAATGACTTTTATGGATGTTATAAGAGAATAATTATAATTATTTCACTAAATAAATTTACCAAATGCATGGGAGATCCATCTTGAAATGTATCAATTTGAAAAAGTGATTTTTGTAGCATGGGAGACAAGGCCACACTAAGAGACAAGACCTATTTGAGTAATATAAACTTCTCCCAAAATACTAGAGACTATTGAGATAGGTATAATATTAGCCCATGCATTTGATAGGCATGAATGTATATAAAATAGGGATGTATGTATGATATATGCAGTGTTTACAAGATAGTGAAGGATCTCTTTTAGATTGTGAATTAGATAAAT
>JARHVA010000452.1:4470000-4475000 GCA_037957365.1 Torreya grandis
ATTAGGGATTATGAGGGATGAAAAATTAGTGATTAGGGATGATGAGGGATGGTGATAATCAATGAAGGAGTGATTAGGGATGATAATACCAAGTTATTAGCATTGATGAGAGATAATAAAGGTCAATAAAGGAGTGATTAGGGGTGTGGAAGGATGAAGAGGGAGTGAATAGGGATAAGTGATTAGGTATGATGAGGGTTAAGGAAAGAGTGATTTGGGATGATGAAGGATGGGGAGGGAGTGATTAAGGATGATGAGGGATAGTGAGGGTCAATGGATGAGTTATTATGGATGATAAAAGAGTGACTAGGGATGACTAAAGATAGTGAGGGTCAATGAGGGAATGATTACAAAAAATGAGGAATGATGAGAGAGTGATCAAGCATAATGAGGGATGAGTAGGAAGTGATCAAGGATGAGGAAATGATGATGATCATCTGAGATTAACATGTAAAGTGGTTTTTTGATGTGTGTAGGTCATTAATGTGACCCATGATACCACAATAACACCACATTCCATTAATTTCAAAGTTAGTGGTTTGAAAACTTCAATTTTGAAAAGCCTAAGACTCCTATAAATGTTAAGAATAAATTTAAAATGCATAAAAATGTAAAAAATGACTATATGTTTACCAAAAATAGATATGAATTGTAAAAGTTATGTTATGAAATCCCTATGTTTAATACTTAGACCCTAAAAATGCTTAAGTACTGACCCGATTGGATTTTGAAAAAATATTTTCCACATCATAAGGTATGTATTTGTGAGACCAACTCTATCAGATACTAAGTGATCATACTTTATATATTTACTAAAGTAAATTAAAAGTAAAAGAAAATTAGAGTAGTAAATATAAGCTTCCAACCAATGTTTCCTTCATGTGAAACTCCCACATGCTTGTGGAGATGGTTTTGGTATTATTAGAAAACAATGTGTATGCATTATATAATGCATACACATTGTATAATACATTATATAACATGTACACATTACTTGATTTTAAATTAAAAATTGAGCCTCTAGGTTTAGAAATGGCTTGGATTTCTGAGCCAGAAGCTTGTGGCTGTGTATCTATAGGTTGAGATTGAGAATTTTGACAAAAACATCAAATTTTAACTTTAATTGCCAAATAAACTATGGATTTTAACATCAAAATTCTAAAAATTATTATTGTCATGATGAACACAATGTCCTCTACTTAAATATATGATTTTTATAATTTTTAGGCTATTTTAAGGTTCCCAACTATATTTATTTCTAACTACACCTTTTTTAGCCCACTACATGGCACACATATACATGCCTATTTATGTTTATGTAATTTAATTTTTATTGATCCAAATGCAAAAAGAAATTATATGGTATCAAACTAGGCCTAATTCTACACACATTAAAAAAAATCAATTTTTGTTTTTTTTGAGGTAGTTATAGGGGCCACACGGATGGCTATCCATTTTTTATTAGTTTTCAAGATCTACTTAATTAAAATAATTAATTAAAAAAATCATTGAAAAAGTATTAAAAAAATCATAACAAACTAGAATATCTTATCTAAATATTCTCCAAAGGGTTTCAAACAATATGTAACAATGATCAAAGAATGGTGGGCCACACAACCATATATCTACTATACTTTCTTAAAAAAAAAGGTCCTCTTCAAATTTTAGATGTTTGACTTATTTATACTTAACAATTTTTCAAAAAAAAAGTTTTTCAGAAATTAGACTCAAAATGATACAATTCATGTTTTTGTACCCTCTTCAAATTTTGAGAGTAGCCATCTCAAATTATTTACAAAAGTTTACATTTCTGAAATTTCAAAAAAATAATGTCCATAGGTGGGCCCTTTCTTGTCCCCCAACTTTGTGCACCTACCCTTGGATATGTTACTTTGTAAAATATTTAAGGGGTAGAATCACAAATTGTGTCCCTTTTTATATTGAAAAATTACAACCATAGATGTAGAGTGTCACTAGAATCTAATGGACCACTTTTTATATTGGTATGAATCATACTACTGCAGATGGATCCATATTATCTTTTAAACTTTGCAACCTTGAAACTTTCAAACTTGATCATTTTGAAAATGTCATAGTAAAAATGTGAACATGAATGAAGATCCTACTCCTTCTCTCTATATTATATTTAATTTATATTTTGACTAATTAATTTATAAATTTCATATTGAAACCTTTAAACTATTTGAAACCTATAAATTAGAACTTTAGGAATAAGTGCACAAGCATGAAGCATGCCTCCATAATTTGAAAATACTAAATAATATTTCAATTTGAAAAACGTATATTTACTTAAATCTAAAATTAATACTCATGAGGATTGAATTTTCAAAGAAATCCCATTGTGAATCCCCCTTTCAAGAAGAGAGATGTAGCTCGAATATAACTTATCTAAAAAGAAAGCAAGTCTGAAAGATATAGAACTTTGAATATAATAAATTAATGTCAATTATAGTATTAAATATAACATTTAATTTTTTATATGAATCATGTGTTAGAAATATATATCATTGAATCATCTGAGTGATATATTCATGACATACATCACAGCTCTAGAGTAAAGCTATAGTATATACATGATGTATGAAGTGAATCATGACATCATAATAAAGTAAATATAATTCATGATAGGAATAATGGCACCATATAATCAAGTAAAAATCATAGAAGTAATGTCATTCAATGTAATGTTATTTGCATAATATGTCGAACATAATGCCCAAAAGGCCACATACAAGGGACATGTAAAATTTTGCATAACATGCAAGGCTAAGGCTCACTCACAATTGGAATAATGATGCCACATAATCAATAATTTTATCACACAAGGTGTAGGGCCACACACAATAAGAAACCAAGTCTAACCTATCATGTAGTAAATTTTGATATGTACTGATATGATATTAAAATAGAAATGTTGATATAACAAAATACATAAAATTAAATTTTTTAAAATAGTAAAAGGACTAAGGATATGCAAACCTACCTAAAATATATTTAATTCCAATTTTGTATGCTCACTATAATTTGAAGCTATGTGAAATTAACCCGTATATAGAGTAGTATTAAAAATATTAATTTATAGTTTGTTGAGACAAGTTCACATGATATAGATAGAGGTGTATGGAGTATTTTAATAACTACTTCAGTTGCATCTTGTTTGAATTTATTCCTCATTTCTAAATATAGGTTTATCGATAAACTATGAGGGTTGATTGTTGAAATATATTTTCTATGTTGTCATGTGTAAGGATGTAAAATGTAAAATCCTTGATCATGCACATACACTAGATAGTAATTAGATTAAAAAAGAGCAAAAATGGGTTGGTAAAGATGGAAAATTTGGCCTCAAAAACCACTTATAATTTAGTGTTTCCTACATAGCCAAAATGGGCATCAAACTAATGTATTTCTCACTACTAGGGTGACTGTGTGATCCATGATCATTAAACTACAATGATTATGTCTAGTACGTTGATTTAAATTCTTGATAATAGATTCCATTATATTTCAATAAAAAAATATTCAAACTTGACTTATGACTATTACAATGTTCCAACATTAAAATAAAAATAAGTAGTTCTCTTTTTATCAATGTGGAGTGTAATTTGGGGTGAAATGAATGACTTTTATGGATGTTATAAGAGAATAATTATAATTATTTCACTAAATAAATTTACCAAATGCATGGGAGATCCATCTTGAAATGTATCAATTTGAAAAAGTGATTTTTGTAGCATGGGAGACAAGGCCACACTAAGAGACAAGACCTATTTGAGTAATATAAACTTCTCCCAAAATACTAGAGACTATTGAGATAGGTATAATATTAGCCCATGCATTTGATAGGCATGAATGTATATAAAATAGGGATGTATGTATGATATATGCAGTGTTTACAAGATAGTGAAGGATCTCTTTTAGATTGTGAATTAGATAAATGGTGAATACATCAATTAATGGAAAGGATGTCAAGACTAAGTATTTTAAAGCACTTATTGATTAATTTTATGTGTTTATACAACCATACTAATACAAATGAATATTATAATTATGGTTCTTGATTATATTTACCAGAGACTATAATAATAAAATTCCTAATAGAGTGCTTGAAGAAGCATGTTTTCTAATATATAAAATAATTATTACACCATAAAAGCCTTTATAAGTAACCTAAAAAATAAAGTATTTAATTATTTGATTTTAACTCTCACACTTACGTTCTTTGGGGGAATAAACAATAAATTATTTTGAGTATCACATTTATGGATTGTTATGAAAATTATAGTCCTCTCCTGTTAGGGACATGTCTAACCTATGGTGTTATGGTCCATACTAGTGTTTGTGTTGATATTGTGGTGGTGGCATAATCTTATTTAGATGAAAAATATTTGATGATGACATTTTGGCATTAGTTGTAATGGAATATCCAAATTATAGGGTTGTAACAGTTTGTCACAAAAAAGGATCATAGTAGATTGGATTTGTTAAGTGGGCACAAAGCTTCAAGAAAACAAAAAGGTTAAGGTAGGGCAACCAGTTTGATGTCCCTCTTATGTCGAAGAAATCTTAAGGAATATTTAGGTGAGGAAGTTTTCAATCCCTTCCAAATTTAATATCTAATTTTTTTTAAAGGATATTAGTTAATGAAAATATTACATTGAGAACAAAAATTGTCGAGTCAAGCAATGCTATTTTTATTCTCCAATATTTGGCCTTCTCTCCTTAATATGAAAAGTTGGATTATAGATAAGTGGAAGCCTCTAATGGAAGATGATATTCTTATTTACCCATACTCCAAGTGTTTATCATTAATTTTAATCTATTAGTGGATATAAATTTAGTGTTTCAAGATTCCATGTGGTCTTAAGATTAGAACATCATGACGTTCAAGCAATGGTTTTTGGCATTTGTCCCGTACAAAGAGGAATTTTATGTCACACAAATCTAGGTAAGGGTACCTAATTTACCTTTGTAATTTT
>JARHVA010000452.1:4480000-4587500 GCA_037957365.1 Torreya grandis
GCACACTTAGATGCATAATAAAATTAGTTAGAATAACAATATTATAGGTTAAAAATACAATTATATTTTAACATATAGACACTTATAAATATACATCAATGTCACATATTTAGACAGTGTATTATATGAATTCATGATCGTATTTATTCAAAGTTAAAAATTTAAAACTTTGAATTCAAATTTTTAAGGGTCAAAGAGCAAGATGTACAATCCAAAGGTAAAATATTCCTTTAAATTCAAATTTATAATCAATGCAGTCATGATGGGTGCATGTAGTTTTTTTCCTTTTTAATATCATAAAAATTAAAATCTAGATCCATATTAAGTAATGTATTTTGAGTAGTTCAATGAAACTCAATGGCCTATGCATTAATTATAGTGAACCCATTGTGTTTTTTTGTTATTTTATGTTGTGGGTGATGTATGTTCACATCTAGAGACACTACATGGCATGGACATCCCCTCTATCAAATCCATCATGGTTTCAATTTTTTGGGATTAATATAGGGAGTAATTTTTCCTCATTGATAATATTCATAATAATGCATCTTTAAAACTCATGAGATTGATTAGTTAAATCCAAAACTTAAGACTTTCTTAGTTTCAACTCTTCAAATAATTTGACATAAACAAATACATTATCTAGGTGGTTTAATATGGGGCTTGTTTTCTCCATTAAATATGGTCATGGCCCTATGAAAATTGATAGCATTATTTATCCCTTTACAACATAAGGAAACATAGATTTACTTTCCCAATAAATTAATAGGACTAAAATCATCCTATTTCCACTTGGCACAAGATAAACATTCTCCACAAATATCATATAGTAGCACAAATACAAATTTCGTGATAACATATCCCAAACAATAAAAATCATGAATAAAAATATAAATTGTGTCATACAAGCTCATGTTTAAATTATTTAATTTTCACTATCAATTTCATTACTATAATAAAAGTGGAGGGGTAAAATGTACCTACCCATATTTGATATAAGCTTGTCCTTTATGTCATTGATTACAACTCTATATGCATAGACTATTGACAATGAATGAGGTAATTATTTCCACATTATAATTGAGTATTTTTCTCTACTCTAGTATGTTGGTTTTTTTATTGGTTACTTTGTCACATGGGAATACCCAGTTATGGTTTTTCATCTTTTTGGACAAGTACATGGTAACTAGACATGATATACATGTAGGCTTATACATTTATTGTTGAATTATCCTGGCATAACTTTAAAAAATTATTTTAATTAACTTTTCTTTTATTTATTATTATATCCATTGTATATTATATTGAATCTAGTTTAGTGCACAAATAGTTCCCAATTTTAAAATAAAAACATCTACTAAGAAGCTTCTCTAAGGCACCAAACATGGTTATTCTCACATTTATAAGTTGTTCAAATATTTTCATGTTTTATCTATAGGTTTTTTAAATATATATTAAAGGTTGATTTTTTATATCTGCATACTTGTACCAAGGGTAAAATAGGAAAAATAAAATATATAATTTCATTCATAATTACACACACACATAATTGGAAAAGATAGATTTGCATTTTATCCCAACTCAGAGTATTGGAAATGTAGTGTAACACTTAGTCATTCAATATGGGTTGACCAAATCAATCCAAATGAAACCCTTGCACTTGATTCCTCCACATTTGATTCTAATTTGGTTTTTTTTCAAGAAAATAGCGTTTTGTATTTGTAGGTATTTTTTTTAATATTTTAGGTCTATAAAAATGTACACAACTCAATTAATACATATACAGGTGGTGAAATAATCAGTTTATAATCTAAATAAACTAGGAGAAGTCCTCAATCAATGAAGTTGAGGGCACTAAACTATTGTCCACCTACAATGGTAGTATCTACGGATATATTGTAATTTTGAATTTGATCTATCATTCCTATAATTTTGATTTCTTTATTTTATTTGTCAATAACCTATCACATTAAACTAAGATAACTCCATAGTTAATTGACTTGAGCACAGTGCACTATTGTTCATTTACAATGGTTGCATCAAAGGTTATATTTTACTTTTTATTTTAATTTATATTTTACATTATTATACTTTATCTATATTTTCTTTTCAAAAAAGTATCATAGTGAGATAAGACAAGTCTAAAGTCAATAAATTCAAGCATACTATGTTACTATCCACTTACAATGGACCTGTCTAGATTATATTTTTGATTTTGTGCATGAACTTAAACCTACACAATTATCTATTATTTTTATTTTCAATTTTAGATAGTATTTCTTAAATTTACTAACACTCTTATTCTTGTGCAATATTTTTCTTATTATAAGTATATTCTTAATGTTGTTTCTATGTGAAGTTTTTCTAAGATTCCTACAATTTTGATTATGTGTGACATCACTATTGAAGTGCATGTTATATTTTTCACTATATTTTATTTTCCATGGAGAACTACTAATATTATTGAACTTGTTAAAATAATGAATTGTGTGTAGAGGGTGGATGGGATGCTTAAACATCATCTTTAATTTTCTTGGAGAGATGTTGGGATGAGGATCCTAGTGTACAAGTGGAAACATTTGGATATATTATTTAAAGTGTAATGTGAAATAATCATTTATATGTGAATATGGTGAGAAGTAAATTAAACATTCTCTACTTATGTTGAAACCAATTTATCCATAACCCATATTGCATAGTTTCATCCTTGTCTATAGGGTATTGATGATACCTTAACCATCATAAAATTTTTGAGAGAGATGTTGGGATGAAGAACCTAGTGCACAAGTAGAAACACTTGACACTCTTATGAAAATTATAATGTGGAATAATCATTTTTATGTAAATATGGTAAGAAGTGTATAAAACCTTATCTACTTGTGTTGAAACTAATGTATCCAGAACCCATATTACACAATGACATCCCTATCTAGAGGGGACTAATGATGCCTTAACCATCCTTCTTGAGTCCTTGAAATTCATATCCCATTTTATTCATTATCTTAGAACCAATTCCATTAGTGTGTTTATAAAAACCTATAAAAAATATTGTTGATGAATTAGACAATAGTGAATGATAGGGATTCAAAAAAATATCATTTGTCATTGTCTATGCATTGTATATCACTATTGGGCATGGTTTAACATTGATAACTAAAGGATCATGGACATAAAACTTTTTACACTTGAATTTGAGTTGCTAAAGTTATTAATCATTAGTGTAGAGATATTTTTATAGATTATGCACAAGAATAAAAAGTTTATCATCATATTAAACAAGGTTATAGAGTAAAGGATTAACAAGACTAGAAGTACACATCATGAAATCTATTAGCTTCTCCATGAAAATACTAAAATGTTTCTCATTAGAATGGAGATCATCTTACAACTAGTTCTACAAGTGTTGGAGATATCATATCTCCTTGAGCAAACATGTGTCCTCTTTGAAATAATTTGAAAGAGAAACATTCTATCTGGGAATAATTTTCCTTCCTATTTTATTTCTGCATGACTAGAGAAGGAAAAGATTACACATATGAATACCATTACATTGGCATAACATAGACAACTAAAAGCAGAAAGGTCTGACAAAATCATCTATGATACCACTAATCTAGGTCCTAGGAGGATACCCAATGGAAAACATACGTAAAAAAATTTAATTTAGTTATATGTGGAAGTAATTTATAAAAAATAATGTTGTACCACATAGAACATGCAATATAAGAAATATATGAGGAAATAGCCATTATATATTTAATAAAAGAGACTAGTAGAATTTTACCTTTAATATTCAATTAAAATAATAGGTATAAGTATATATACATATAAGGCATAGTAATACGAGGAATAAAATTTCATGTAATCATATAGGGATAAAAATTCTAACTTGTTTGCCTAGACTATGATATCATAGATAAGGTGGAGAAACTAGGTTTTCATGATTAGAGAGGGAAAAACATAATAAATGGTTTACTTAGTCTAGTGAGAGATCAAATTATACATGATGTTAATGGTATGAAATTATTAAAGATGTTTTAGACATGGTTGATTATGAATGAGGAAAATAACATCTCATTTAGTAATTGTGTGAGTCTCCTATTTGTCTTCCAATATATAGTATTATAAGGATGTAGTTACGATAGAGAGTTATAAAATTATAAATTTAAAAGAATGTTTTATTTTTTTAAAGTGATTATTTCATTTATTTATAGCTGTGTTAGTTACACTTCCATTGGTGACACATTGTTAAATCAATCTTTAGCACATCACAAGGACAGAGAATGACACCTAGTATGCCACATAGTAAAAGTGTTTTGGTATGTGGATTTTGAGTCATGAACTGAGCTATACTGATGTGTGTCATAATGCAAGGTGATATGTAATAATATAAGGGTGTTAGGTAACAATATGTTTTGTGTAAGATGTTGATAAGGTCATAAGTCATGGGAAGGACTTGAGTATTCCATGATTTTCTGATTAACGATATAAAATCACATAAGAATGTAATAAATATTGTATGAATTATGTACACTATCACCATGATTTGTCTTAGTTTTGAGAAAACACATAAGAGTGCAAAGAGTTTATACAAGTGTATGGTTGATATGTCAATAGTGTAATATATAATCATATTCACCCTAATATTTATCAACTCCTAAGCTTAATTTCAATAAAAATAAAAATAATGATATTATTGATCCATTAAAGGATAATAATTCAAATATAATCATTATTTAAATATTTAAAAATATATAATTTACATGTCATTTAGTCAATAATAACAACAACCCAATAATTATAAAATTAGTAGTAGGGTATACATACCCATATATCCACTGAAAATTTACATTTATCTCCTAATCAACCTCCATTTATCCATCAAAATATATCAAATCCTTCTCTAAACACTCCTTTTCATTAGAAGTGGCATGAGAGTAAAAACATTCTTCAAAGATTATAGGTAGTGAACCAAAACACAAAGCTCAATTTTGAAGAGCTACGTCTATATCCTTTCGATGAAAATATTTTGAAAAAAAACCCTTTATACATTATTTTGAAGTTCCCAAATTTGATAAACATAAATTCAAATAATATCCATAGGACCTTCTTAGTTATTTCTTCATGGTTTATCAAGAAGTGGTACATAATCACATTTTCTTTCTAAAACTATTTCCTCAAAACTTGGGTTGTCAAGGTTTGGAATGGTTCCTTCATTTGCCTAAGGAATCAATTACTAAATTTGTATAATTGATAAAATATTTATTGATTCATTTATAATAAAATTTAGAGCACAAGTTGACATTCATGGACCTTTATAACTCCAAATGGAGAAGTGGGGAAAGTTTCTCATCCTTTTTGCAATGATGGAGGAGTTTCGCCACCTGATTTCCTCATTAATCTCCTAAAAAATAATTAGCAAATTTTTTTATGGAACATATTAGTCAATAAATAATACATCATGTCAAAATCCAATGTGCCACCACATTTGATGAAATCATCCAACATGGACTCTAAATTAAAAATGCTCTCATTAGTAAGGGTCTAACTAAATTTGTCTCTAAATATAGTTCATATCAACAACCTCAGGATAGTGATCTAGTGTAAACAGATAAACCTAAGTTGTTTAATAATAGCAAGTATATGGTGGGTGAAGAAATCATAGAGTCTCAACATGTGAAACTTTCTCAAATAAAACATATTCATAATGGCAAATCAAAACCACATTTCAAGACTCCATATCAAAGGAGGATCATTGATCTTCTTAGAGAACCCATAGAGTTAGTTTTCCAATAATGTCTTTAGGTAAACATGATTATGTTCTCACCAACAACGCCTTTTGAACTAGGATAATCTAAGCCATAATGGTATGAATACAATGAATACTATGAGTATCATCATATTGGAGGTCATGTTATTTATAGATGCATGTAGCTCAAACACTACATTCAATATATATTAGATTGTGATGATATAAAGCTCAATAATGAGGCATCCATATGACATAATAAGAATATGGGAATTTTTAAGGATCCATTCCCAAAACATGACTAACATAATCAACAAAAATAAAATCAAGATCACCACCATGGTAAAAACAAATGCATCAATCATGTAGACTATCTTAACACCTCACATAATTATGATAATTTTGTAGCCACTATCAAAATTTATTCCTACCATCAACATAGGATAACTCAATGTGATAGAGTCATTACCCTAGGATATTTTGTAACTTGATATATCAAATATGTCCAAGCCTAAAAATTTCTTGTTATTACTTGGTACCCAAAGGTAAAAATTCAAGGACCTTCCATAATAAAATCCCATAGTAAAATCCCAAACACTTTCATGCCCAAAATAAAACCATGCACATCCACAATCGAAAATCAATATGACCTTGTATAAAAGTTGGAGAACACAGCTATAAAAATTTACATCTTAGATGTTTTATGAACATCCTTTGTTCATAAGGACATCTTACACCAAACTCTATAATAATAAAAATTTCCTACTCATATTGACCCTCATAATTCCAAACACAGGTAGGAAATTTATCCTTAGGTCAACAAATTTCCTTTAGCCATAGTGATATTTCACCAATGGGACCATCCCATAAAATTACTCTCTACATAGATGTGATAATTACCAATAACAAAATCAACTAGGTACTCATAAACAAAGAGTCATGATTGAGCATTTTCCCACTCAAGTTGATCAAGCACTTCAAATATTTAGAATCAAACATGGAATTGAACATCATTATCATCAAGGGATATGATAATTCCTAAAGATAATCATTTATCACTATTTATCTTGTCATAATTATTGGGACCATCACACCTCCAAAAAAAAAAAATCATGTCCTTGACATTGATCTTCTATATAACCTCCTCCTCAACCATTAATGGATTTATGGCATGCAAGTCATTCCTTCCAACTTGCATTAATGTATAAAATTCTCACACTCTAGTATGTAGGTCATAATCCCTAGTGATGTGCAACCTTATCAAATATTTTAAGATCCTATAAGATTAACATCAGCATGCCCATTATTGTCCCATTACATAATATGCCCCTAAAAAGGATAAAAATATGCTTCTAAATCACAAATCAACATACATTAATCTAGACAATCTTCCATCCACATCCAATAATCCCCATCCAAAAGCATCTAACCACATGATAATAAAATATAAAGGTTGTGGAGAATATGAAATTAAAAATGCTTTCCATAATTCAAAGATTCCATTATCCCTAAAAACCCATGGCAAGCCTAATTGTCCACCCCAAAATCCTACTCAACCAAACACTTATGGGGTTAAGTGTCAGAGAAAAAAGGGAGGGACAATAGATGGGATAAAACACCTCCATCTATTTTAGGACCTTAATTGTGGTTCAAGGGTGTGATGATTTAAATTCTAACTTTTGATGTGATTTACAAAGAGATTTGCATTCTCTATTTTAAATTCTTAACAACACTCTCCTCATGGAATTTTCCATTTTTTGTTTCTAACACACCCCACTTTCAATTCTTTAGATGGGTTCCCTTTTTTTCATCTCTTAATCTAAAAATTGATAAATATGGTCTTAGGGACCTTCCAAAATTTTCAATATTTTCTTTGAAACAAGATCCAAGATCCTTATAAATGTTTAAATTATGTATATCAAGTTCTAATTTTAATGGAAAATTAAATTATTATTCATGATCTATATTATTTTATTTTATTTCATTTCATTGCTTGGCCTTCATTTAAATCAGGATTCTATTAATGTACACACGCACACACACACACACACACACACACACACACACACACACACACACACACATATTCTATTTAGTCAACTTTCATGTTTGTTGTGCAGGTCTAAGTTTAAAAAATTGGATAAGCCTTTTATTCATTTGGGTGTTTTTTACTACTTTCCTCCCTAAGTCACCTAGATCCTAACACTAATTGAAAATGAGTTATTTACATTAGCCTATATTTTAGTGAAAATTTGATGTCCTAAATGTAGATTTAGTGCCCATTAGCCACTTCGGAGCATTGCATTCCTCACAGATTTGGGATTATTTTGGATTTAAATCAAATACTTTATAACCACTAGAGTCTCATCCCCTTTTCAAGATGTGAATACTTCTCATTTCATTTAAGGATTAGAATCGTATAAGGTTGGCCAAAATTTAAAGAATTTGTGAACCCTAAAATGCCTAAGATCATACCACATACCATGATCCTGATCCATTAGGACTCAAAAGGTTAATTCACCTAGTGGGGAATCCCAAACAAAATATTCACCTAGATCTATCCATGTGGTAGCATCCTGTGGATTTATGATAAAATCCAAGTAGACATGATCTTATGGATCCTCCAATTTCCAATATCATACCAAGTGACCCAATCCTAGAGATCCAAGAATTTAGGGCCATGTAAAATATCTCCATAAACCCTAATCCTAAAGATGATGCTATATGCATCATCATAGAGACTAAAAACATAGGGATATAAGGGTAGTCTAAAGGCCCCAAACTATCAAGCCCTTTAGATTGTGCCCTACATAATGATCTTGGAGTATTAGTGACCTAAGGGATGATTAAAATAACCCTAGGGAGTGCATTAGCACCAAGCCCCATGACCTATGATGATTCTATGTGGAAGTATTATGGGAGACTAGGACTAGACCAATAGTCGACTGAGCATAGAAAAATCACGTAGCCTTAAAGAATCTTGATGTCACTATGTGAAAACATCTCAAGAGCCTAAGACTATGGGATAGGTTTATAGATCCAGGTAGCTCTAAAATTTCAACTTACTAGGATGATGCCATGTGGAATCATCTTGGGATGTAGGAGTGGTGAACCAAATTAAATAGCTTGTAGGGGAAAATAAAGGTTGAGAAAGTATGATAGGGCCATGAGGCCAAGAGGGAAACATGGGGTGATGGATGGTTGTCATGTGGTAGTGAAATGAATTGTCATGGAAAATAAGTGATGGGAAGTTTTACAAGGCTATATGGGTGAAATCAAAGTGTCAACAACACAAAATGATGGTTAAAGAATGTTGAGTGAGTATATCAAAAAGAATGATAGGCTAAGAAAGAGACACTTGGCCCTGATGGTTGAATAGGCTAGTTGATTCACCTTATAGAGCATGGAAATTAACTTTATACCCATCTAACCATCAAATAAATCATCAAACCTAAATTTGACTATTGGTTTGGTCTATCTACAAGAGTTTTTTTGATATATTAATGTAAGGGAAAGAATTAAGCATAAAGACTACATAATACAATCCATCTCCATAGTCTTTAATACCAATATGAATAAGTAACATTGATCAAGACTCATGACATGCATATTTATATTCAGTCAAGTATACAAGACAAGAGATTTATCTTAATGACACTAGTTGAAAGCTTACAAAATGCTAATTCAACCTATAAGAGGCATGTCCTCTAACTGAAAATCATGGTCAAGATGGAAAGTCTATCTAAATCTCAACTACATTCTTCAATCATCATTGAATATTTATAATTATCCCAATAGTGGGCCAAGTTAAATTCATGGGTGAAATTGTTTATATATTTGATAGTTTTTAATGTAAAATAGGTTGAAACTTCTTATTAGAAAAATATATTGCAATTATTCCAAGAGTGCACCTACCTTTCATCTTTAGTTTTTTCCCTTAGTTGCTTGCCTTGAGATATTGATTATAATATAATACTATAAATAATAGTGAATATATATTATTAATTATCTGGCATCTCCATGTCTTTAGATTTAGATTGTTAATTCATGCTACGACTATTATTATGTCTATTTGTAGATGATTATCTTAGTTATGTTGTGTAGTTTCTATCATGACTAGTTTGTTGAATTCATTCATAATTGATTTGATCCTCTCATAGTCATTACATGTAGTAGCTAGATATTAAAATATTGGTTTTCTTTAGAATGGATTTAATGAATAGATGGAGTTCACTATTGTCCTTAGAATCTTTCCCATAGATTGGATAAAAATTTGTACAATTACTACACTAGGCACATAGTGGTATAACTATGGTGAGGAATACTTTTAGATACTTCGTATAAAGAACCTTGTTTAAATGAAAGCAACCTTTTTTTTTGCTCACCCTATCTCTCTTTTTACTTTTTTGGATGTTATCCTACCATAGTTTATGTTATGATAGGAATTAAAGTGAATCAAGGCTGGCTTACTTTATCAATTGAATTAAGTAGATAATAAAAATTAGACAAATACTTATCAAGCAAGTAAATGAACATGAAAAAATAATATCAATTAAAACCTTGATGTTAATAGTTGTTTCTCTTAGAGCACAATTTTATATTCATAACTTCTCATGCCTTAGACCACCAACAAGATCATAAAATCGATGGGGACATTTATCCCATGTATTTTCTGCCCACTTTTCTCTTTGAGCACTTAATCTCATAAGTGTTTCTTAGAGAAGGATTTTGGGGTGAACAATACTTGGTTCTAGAATAAGAGACACTATTTGATTTTTTTTAACTTTGGAGCCTCTCTTTTGAGCTTCTCCCATCTACTATTTTCTTAATGTGGACAACAAATGGTGCTAGAAGGATGGATTTTATTAGAATTTTTTGAACTTTGTTACATCTCCTTCGAGTTCCTCCCTTCTATTATTTTCTTAATAAAAACAAAATATAGCACTAGAAGGAGAGATAATATTGATTTTTATTTTGTCTTTGATTGTTGTTTGTTTGAGAATGACTTAGGACCCAAAGAGGCTTATTTCTCTTATTTAACTTATCTTACATCCTATCCCTAATTCCTACACCCATGTTTTGGCTTTATGAATAATCCATAAACATGCCAATTATTCATCATGAATTTCCTAAAGATCCATTGAATTTCCTTCATAAGTTTTAATGTAATCACAAAAGAACTACCAAGGAACATATTGTTGTTTATAGGTCTATTGTGCATGTCTTAAATGTCAAATTTGAGGATGTTTCTTGTATATTACTTCATTTTACTTTATAAGAAGAATTTTCTAAGTGGTTTTCAGGTTTGACACCTAAATCTATTACTAGATGGAATGAGTTAGAAATTTTATTTTTGTTTCAATTTGATCAAACTATTGATGCTCATGTTTTTTTAAAAGAATTTATTATCATTAGAATAGAATATCATGAACTAGCTAGGTACTTCAATTTTAGGTTTCAAAAGATGCATAATAAAGTCCTTATCAATCTTATACCTCATGAAGTAGTTTTTTTATATTTATATTTGCACGTTTTAGATCCATTAATTTCTAAATTTGTGATAAGGTCTACAACAAATACTTTGATTGTGGCTTATGTAATTGCTACACCCATTATTCAAACAATTAACCTCTTTTATGTTTTCTTTAGTAAAATTGTATGTAATAAATGTATATCTATTATTTTCAATTTCACCATCATTTTACTTAGATAAATTTACATTCTCCTTGTTCATATCAAATTGTTTCTTTATACACTCATTTATAAAATGACATAAATAATTAAAATAATGACATTGTCAATGGAATTTTTCATACCTTTGACCTACATGTGTATGATTATGGATATTACACTTGCCTCTTCCACCTACTTCATATAAGTTACAATTGGTTCTTTTTCCTTCATGAAAATTTCATTAATTTTCACCTCTTTAAAAATATCATGCTCAATATTTGTTACATCCTCTTTAATTTTTTTTCTCATCCTTTGTTACTTCTTCTAGATGAATCTCGATGATGATGATCTCCACTTTTCCAATTTTATTTGAAGGATATCATCGGTTTAATTACATGCTGAAGATATGGACTGACTATTTTATTCAACCTTTTTCATGTGTTTGTAAATAATCATTGGGATTTTCAACTATTATCATCAATAAATATTTATATTCCTCAATAGCTACAACTATGGGATCAAATATTTTTGGTAAACTCCTCAAGATATTCTCAAAAATAATTTAATTTTCCATGTTCCCTCCATGAAAATTTTATTGGTTCACAACACCCATTGCATGGGTGAAAAATATTTCATATTCTCTTATTATTTTATCTGAAGGTTCTCAAAATCACTTTTAAACATCTTCATTTTCACAATCTTCACTTTACTTGTTCCTTCATAAGTACATTGTAAGATTTATTGAGACTGTTTAGATTTAGTAGTTATTTCCACCCTAAGAATATGGAACCCTTCATTTATTGTCGGATGAAGAAAAAGGCCTTTACAACTTTTTTATTTTCTTGAAATGCATCTTTTATATCCCTGACTCATTGTGCATTAAGAGCATTCTAGTCACCTAGTTCTACATATCCAATCTCTAAAAGTTCTAAAAAATTATGAGATTACAAAAATGTTTTCATTTTAATAAAAAAATATTCTTAATTTTTTCCATTAAAATAGATAATTTCATAATATGAGACTTTTTTGTTTACGTTTTCCATTTAAACTTGTTACAAAGGCTCAAAATTTCTAGAAGACCACAATTGGCCTATGTTGGGTCTAATACCACTTTCAAAGCTATGTATACAAAAATTTAAAAATATAATAAATATTTTTTCTAAATTCCTCAGAGTATCACAATGAACTATTATTCATAAATCACTTCTAAATGCATACAAAAATAAAACTTTATTGAATAAAATTGAATTTAAAAAAAAAATCTACTACATGTTATTTATTCAATTTTCTACACTAAAAATCTATATATAAAATCCTTAGAAATTTTTAAAACAAAAGCAAAAACACCTTATTTTTAACTTAAAAAACTATATTAAATTTATTATAAAACTTAATAAATATATTTATTTTAAATAGATTTTAAATTGGGTTTGTTTCTTTTTTTTCAAAACATAGAGCTTCCATCCATAGAAAGTTCAAAAACTCTCTAATATTAGAAATTTAATGTGGGTCATTCACAAACCAAAGCTACCCTCCCCAATTTTAAATAAGATATCATTCCAAACGACTTTTGAATCTTTAACAACAATTATTTTCTTAGTTTTATTATATTTATAAGAAATAACTTTATCACATTTAGAAAACCAAAAACCTCATCCAATTGATTTTTGAAAGACTAGAAATTCAAAGTAAAGATGGGAATTTTTTTTTGCTTCATCCTATTCTAAACTACCTTCAACAAGAAATTTTATTAAGCTAAGGTTACCAAAGGCTTGCACTTGATAAATAGATAGTTTTCCCCCATCCTAAGATGGCTTATTCCCATAAACACATAATCATCATTGCACTAACCATAGTCCCTAAAGGATAGAGCTACACCATGGCACACCTAGCCCAACACAAACCCCAATCCCTTCTGTATTGTACTTCAAATGAGAACATAAGGCTTGTGCCTTCTATGTATAAATGTTAATATAGTTGAGAATCAAATGTTAAGAGGTATATGATTAGTGAAGAACTGTGGCCTATCAAAACTAGCCCAAATCTGACCTAAACAACTAGCTAAGTGCCTGATTAGGCCCATGACTGAAACACCTAATTTTCTAAAATAACAGTTCTCCTTAGAATCTTTCCCACTAAGCACCTAAAAAAATGTGCAATTTCTAGACCCAACACATAGTGGTATAACTTTATTCAATAATATTTTCATCTCTTTCATATCAAGAATCTTTTTTAACTGAAAGATACCCTCTCTTTTATTTCTTACACTCTATCTCTCCATTTTAATTTTTAGATGATATCCTACCCTAGTTTAGTTTATGATAGGAATTCCAATGAATCAGGCATTTATTATTTTGTCTATTGAATTAAGTAGATAACACTATTTAAAAAAATAATTATCAAGTAAATGAACATGAAACAATCATATCAATTGAAATCCCAATGGTAATAATTACTTCTTTTAGAGTAAAAGTTTATGCTAGGAATTGATCATCCCTTAGACCACCAAAAATGTCCTAAAATCAATGGGTACATTTTTGTCCTATGTATTTTCGCCAACTTTTCTCTTTGAGCACTTAATCCCATAAGTGTTTATTAAAGCAAGATTTTGGGGTAAACAATAGTTGGTGCTAGAAGAAGGGTCTTTATTCAATTTTTTCTAGCTTCGAAGCCTCTCTTTCGATCTTCTACCATATATTAGTTTCTTAATGTGAGTAATAAATGACACTAAAATGAGGGCCTTTACTTGAATTTGTTGAACATTGTTTCCTCTCCTTCAATTTTCTCCAATCTATTGTTTTTTTAGCACAAACAACATATGGCACTATGAGGGATAATATTTATTGTTAGTCTATCTATTGATTCTTTTTTATTTTATAGTAACCTAGACCCCACTAAAAGGATCATAAGGTCCATATATTAGTTCTTGATGAAAAAGAGTTAGAAAAGTTAGAGATCGGCTTATTTCACTTATTGATCTTATCTTTCATCCAATCCCTAATCCACTATACCCATGTCTTAGCTTGGTGAATTAGTGATAAACATCTTGCATTAATTCCATGAGGATCCCTTGGGTTTCCTTCCTAAGTTTCAAAGCAATCACAAAAGAACTATTGAAGAACATCTTGTTTCTTACAAGTTTTTTATGCATGTTATAAATGTCAAATTTGAAGATGTTGCCGGTAGATTATTTTATTTTACTTTAGAAGAAGAAATATCTAATTGGTTTTCATGTTTTGTTACAATAATTTATTTTTATTAGAAGAGAATCTCATGAGTTAGTTAGGCACTTCAATTTAGGTTTGAAAAGAGGCATAATAAAATCCCTGTCAATATTAGACCTCATGATGTAGTTGTTTTAGATCTGTATTTTCATGCTTTAGATGAATTAATTTATAAATTTGTGAGAAGGTCTACAAAAAATACTTGAATTATGGCTTGTGTGATTACTACACCCATTTTCCAAATATTAAATTGCTTTTGTGTTTTCCTCAGTAACATTGTATGTAATACATGTGGATCCACTATTTTCATTTTTAGTGTTATTTTCTTTAGATAAATTTACATTCTTTTTGTTCATATGTGTGTGTGTGTGTGTGTGTGTGTGTGTATGTATGTATGTATGTATGTATGTATGTATATCTATGTATGGATATGTATATGTGTGTATATATATATATATATATATATATATATATATATATATATATATATATGTATATATATATATATATATATATATATATATATATATATATATGTATATATATATATATGTATATATATATGTATATGTACACACACACAGATATATATATATATATATATATATATATATATATATATATATATATATATATATATATATGACATAAATTATTAAAATAATGACATCATTGATGAATTTTTTCATACAGTTGACCTACATGTGTGTGATTATGGCTATTGCCCCCTCTTCCACCTAATTCATATAATTTACAATTGGTTCTTTCTCCTTCATGAAAATTTCTTGATTTTCCATCTCTTGAAAAACCTCAAGCCCAATCTCTATAGCTTCCTCTTTTTTTTTTTCTCATCTTTTATTGCTTCCTCTAGATGAATCTCCATGATGATAATATACACTCTTTCAATTTTGTTTGAAGGATATCTTTGATTTATTACATGATGAAAAGATGGATTGACTATTTTTTTTCTTTGATTATTATATCTTTCATTGTTTCTTGGATGAAGAACAAAGCCTTTATAACTTTTTTTCTTTTCTTGAAATGCATCTTTTATGTCCCTAACTCATTTTGCATTAAGAGCATTCCGATCGCCTAGTTCTACATACCCATTCTCTAAAAGATTTGAAAGATCTTGAGAGTCCAAAATTTTTTCATTTTAATATTCTAATCTTCATGACTTTTTTCATTAAAATAGAAAATCTGACACTGTGAGACATTATTGTTTATAAACTTTTGCATTAAAACTTGTTCTAAAAGCTCAAAATTTCTAAAACACTATAAACTCGGCCTGACCTAGATCTGATACCATTATCAAAACTATGTATATAAAAAATAATAAATAATTGTTGCTAAAGTCCCCAAACTATCACTATAAATTATTTTTCATAAATTACTTCTAAATGCATGCAAAAAATATAATTTTATTGAATAAAATTCTATCTTACCCAAAAAAAAAATGCTGCTACAAGTTATTTTTTAATTTTCTACACTAAAAATCTATAAATAAAATCTTTAGAAAGTTAAAAAACTAAAAAAAACTTATTTTTAAGTTAAAAAACTATATTAATTTATTGTAAAACCTACTAAACAAATTTATTTTAGATCTATTTTATTTGGGTTTGTTTCCTTTTTTTTTAAACACAGCTGCAGCATCTTAGAAAGTTCAAAAAGTCTCGTATGAAAAATTTAATGTGGGTCATTCACCATACCAAAGCCACCCTCCCCAATTTTAAACAAGAAATCATTCGAAACCCCTTTTAAGTAATCTTCAATACCAATTGCTTTCTCACTTCTATCACATTTATAAGAAACAACTATATCGCCATTCAGAAAACCAAGCATCTCATCCAATTTCTTCTCGAAAGATTGGAAATTCAAAATAAATATGGGCTTTTGTTTTTCTACTTCATCCTGTTCCGAGTTGCCTTTAACAAGAAATGTTGAGTGGAAGCATGCTAATTTTTTTTGTATTCAGGGCTAAACGAGGGGCGAATAAATACCAATGCATGGTGAGATGAGGGATTAAAACCCTTCTGAAAGGGTGTCATCTCCCACATGATAGGGTTTAATCCTAGCTTAGTCGGCAAGCTATCTGCAGTTTTAAATAACATGTTACGGGTTCAAATCTTTTTATCGACTCAGAAATCGAAACAGGAAGAAGTAAAATAGGGGTTAAAATGTCCACCACGACATTGTTCATTCTCCAATTGTGCGTGTCCCCTAAATTACCAACATTAACACTGAGCAAAGAGTCAAAAATCTCTTACATATATGTAGAATTATTTTTAATACACATTATAATAAAAAAAGAACTTAAATCTGTGAAAAATATGAGATACTGTTTGTATACAGAAGTAACGAAAGACTTATCATCACAGGATAATCACGATGGTCCATTAAATGTACCGAGCTGTTAATTATTGTGAAAAATATTTTAAACATAAACTATATGTTTGTCATTATTTATGTTTGAGTTGTTAATTAATGTGAAAAATATTTTAGACATAAACTATAAGTTTGTCATTATATATGTTTGAGTTAATTAATGTGAAAAATATTTTAAACATAAACTATATGTTTGTCATTATATATGTTTGAGTTGTTAATCAATATGTAAAATAATTTCAATATATATCATATGTTTGTTATCATATATGTGCATTTTTTTAAATTAATGGCAAATGGTTTTGAAAGAGATCATACTTAATATAAAAAGGTTCAAAAGCTAGAAAAAATATGGAAACCCATAACAAAAAAATAATCAAAGATGAAATAATACATAAGTATAATAGTATTTTTTTGATGAGTGGGGCCCATTTCTCAGCGACAAAAAATAACAAGAACTAGAAAAGACAAGAGAGGGAAACAACAGGTAGAAACTTGATAGAAAACAACACCAAAATAATAGATCAATAGCAACTTCACAGCATCAAAAAAAGGAGGCTTCACTTGATGAGCTTGTTGAAGCTATTCTCGAGTCCTTCCAATGCATTAAATAGATTGAGAGCAGTAGTTTGAGATGGATTTGTCATGTCAATGGTGATTAGAGCATAAGTCTTCTCAGTGCCACCCTTACACAAGCCCGAATACAAGTTGCCAAGGGTGCAAACTTGCCTAACTTGAAACTCAAGAAACTCCAGAATGGCTTGGTGTATGGCCATATGATTAATATGTCTACTCCTAATATGATCCATAGTGTTTTCCAATGTTTTCATTCCTTTTAAAATATCTTCCATCTTAGTCTCATAATGGGAGGATTTATCCACATTCTTCTTGCACTTATCCATAATCTTGTTGAGCTATGTTACCTCCTTCTTGAGCTCATTGGTTCTTTCTTTCAACATGCATAATTTAGGCTTTGAGTCTAGGTTCCTGGAGATTATGATGGGATGGCCTAGAATCCACTAAAGCCTATCCTATGTCAAGGAGACTCTCTTCAATGATAATTTTCTTACCCATGTGGAAGCTAGGAGCTGAACTTTTATCTTTATCACTACTTCTAAGCACCCTCTTGGGAGGAGGAGAAGGTGAGGCATGAGATCTGGGATTCTTAGTCTTAACCCTTCTCTAAGCAGGAGGTTTAGGTGGGGAAGGTGGAGGAATATTGTGAACTAGAATGTTAACCAAGATAGTGCTGCAGTGTTGATGTAACTTAAAATAAAACCCTTCATTAAGAGGGAGGAAACGTTTGTGTGACTGAAAATCATGAATAGAAGCTTCCATGGATTGTAAGATATAATAAGGGAGACTAACCCTTGGTCCCTTATGTAAATGGTTTAGAAGGACTAGATGATGAAGTGGAGAGTGTTATACCTACCCTTCAAAGTCACATACCTCACTAGCATACAAGCCACCTCATGAAAAGGAGTAGGGAGCGAGAGGAACACACAATACCAGCTTTGACAAAATTCAAGGCATTAACTATGGAACCCTCTAAAATCCTTCTCTCATCCACAACCTTATCAAATTTATTTCTGAAGAACTTTAAGCCATCCATACTTAGACCAATGATAGAGGCAATGAGTTCTTCAATGATAGATAAATTCTTACCTCTACAGACAAAAACCCTATTCTTCTAATTATTGGCAAAAGTGACATAAATGTGGTTGTCATGTCCCTTGATCTTCTACATGAAACTTGTCAAGCCTCCCACATTTAAAGCCCTCCAAAGTTCTTCATTTGCCTTCAAATTCGGGTCACACATCACCTCAACACAACATGAAGTGCCACCCATGGTGTTAGGAGTAGGTTCTCGACACAAGGGCACACATTAAAAAGTTAATATACCACTCCCACATTTCTTTTGCATGGCTCAATACCTAAGAAAAAGATAAAACACATAAGTCCAATGAAGAATACTGATAGAACAATCTCGAAGAAGGCATGTGAATTTCAAATAATGATTATCTTTCACATGATTGATCAAATCCCCCATACCATAGTTAAGCATATCTAGTTTCCCCTTCATTAATAATGATATCCTTAGTATTTGAGGGATTTGTTCATGAACAAACAAAAATTGAAGTTGTTTATTAACTAGCTCCATATTAACAAAAGAGTCTACCATATGGTTACCTTCTCTATAGGTGTCACATATATTGTAATTAGAAAAGGCCCTACAGATGCTAATGGCCTCCAAGATAAAGTCTCCAATAATCCAACTAAATAGATGAATACGTTTGAGATGATTAATAATATTCAAAGAATCACCTTCAATGATTATATCTTTGATATGGAAATCTTTCACTACCCTGATCTCCCATAGAACAACAAGTGCCTCAGCATAATGGTTGGATTGTATGCCCATAGGTCCAATATAGAGAGCAATAATATTGTGTAAGTAATCCCTGATGATCCCACCTCCTCCTACAGCTCCCATATTTTCTTTATAGGTGCCATCGAAGTTTAGTTTGTACCATTTTGTTGAAGGAGGGATTCATTGAAAAATGTATCTATCAATAGAAGGAGTTCTAGTCTAAAAATCACCAATAATGATATTCCAATTAGAAATAAATTTCTCTTCATCTTTAGGGAGAATTTCATTTTTTGGAGGCTTGAACTTAGCACATTTATTTTGTATCAATAGAGATATCTTTTATTAATTTTTTGTAATAATTCTTGTAATCTCTGAAAATGACTACATTCCTAGCCTTCCAAATCCTCTAGAGGGTGTGAAGGAAGATAAGTTTCCAAAATCATCTGAACATGTTATGTTTGAATGGAGTCTTCCATTACTCCTAGGCCTATAAAATATCTTCTAGAAACATCAATAAAACCCCAAATCTATAAAAAATAAGACCCCACAACTTGTTATAATAAAATAATGTAAAAAAAGGTTATGAATATCCTTAGCTACTTCCTTGAATAAGCAACACATGTTAGGCATAATAAAACCTCTTTTGATAAGATTATCATTGGTGAGAATCCTTTTATTGAGCACCATCCACAAAAAGTGATTAATCTTAGGAGCGAGCTCCTTGAATCATATCTTGCTTCAGTCAAAATCAATAGGTGTCTCCTCAAAAAGTAGTTGATATCATGTTTTAACAGTATAAGAACCATCAAAAGAGTTGACCTCAATAAAATCATCGCTAGGACGCAACTGATTGATCTGAATGTTATTAAGAATCTCTTGGAGTGAGGTGACCTATCTTTCAAATCATGCATATTATAGGAGATAATAAGAGTGAGGTCCTTCCATTGAAGCATACTATTGCTATAGTAAATGTAATCACTAACTTTGTCAGCAGTATGGAAAGAAAGATAACTATCTAACTGAGTCCAAGAGCTATTCTATTGTAAATTTTGAAAATTAGCCCATATATCTTTCCAAAACAAAACATCTTTACCATCACCTAGTTTCCATTTAGAACCCTTCTCAATGTAACCCCTGATTTTGATGAGGTTTTTCCAGAAAATAGAGCCATTCGAAAGGTGCTCCTTAATAAATTTTTTTTTTAGAATATTGCTGACCTAAATACTCGGCTTTGATAATATTAGTCTAAGGTTGATCATCCTTTAATAATCCCCAACCCATTTTGGAGATAAGAGTTGCATTCACTATCCTAATATTTTTAATACACAAGCCTCCCAATTTCTTCTAAGAACATGCCTTATCTCATCCATAAGATGGAATTTATTCTTATTCTTAGTAGCAGTCCATAAAAAGTTCTTTTGAATTCTTTCAATTTTATCATACACAACTGAATGAATAAAGAACATAGACATGATATAAATGGAAAGATTTTGCAAAGTACTCTTAATAAGCAAACACTTACCTACATTAGAGAAAATAGTTCTTTTCCAACCAACAAGTTTGTTTTGGAATCTATCAATAAGAGTGTTCCACACTGTCATAAGAACTTTCCCCATACCTAAAGGAAGCCTGAAATAAGAAGTAGGGAGAGAGTTAATCCTACAGCCTAGAATTTGAGCAATCTTGCTTTCTCAGTTAGTAGGTGTGTTGAATAAAAACAAATAACTCTTCTCATAATTGATTTGTTGTCATGAAGCTTCTTCATACAATTTAAGAATATGGCTCATCATTTTAGCTTCCAAAATGTTAGCTAGAAGAAGTAAAATTGTATCATCAATTAATTGTTGATGCGAAACAGTAATATCTAATGAATTGGGTATAAAAATATTAAGAATCCACATAGAATGACTCTAGTCATAGATATGCTAAGGTTATCGGCCATAATAATAAACAAAAGGGGAGAAAGGGGGTCCCCTTGCCTGATACGTCTGGTACTAGAAAAGAAGCTCATAGGAGAACCATTAACAAAGATAGAAAATTTAAGTGTAGAAATTCATGAATTGATGATCTTTCTGAAATGAGATGAAAATCTAAATTTCTCTAGAAATATATCAAGGAACAACAAAGACACTCTATCAAAATCTTTACTCATATCCAATTTCGTGACCATAACTATATTTTTACTCTTTTCCATAGAATGGATAGTCTCATGCACCAATACTACCCCATCTTGAATGAGTCTGCCTTTGACAAAACCACCTTGTTGTTTGGAAATCAGAACTGGCAAGAGGGGTTGCAATCTCAAAGCTGAAGTCTTTGTAAAAATTTTATACAACACATTGTTGAGGCTAATAAGCCTAAAGTCTTTAAAATATTTGGCTCCATTTTTCTTAGGTATTAACACTATGAAAGTGTTGTTGATCTCCTTATGAATGTTACCTATTTTGAGAAATTCATTAATGGTTTTAAGTAGATCTACAAAGCAAACATCCCAAAAATGTTGAAAGAAGAAGGCTGAGAAACCATCAAGCCCTAGTGAGTTGTCTCCTTCCATAGAGAAAATAGCCTTATGTATTTCATCAAGAGTAGCAGGCTTAGTAATGCTAAGTAAATTTTATTTTGGGATGATATTATTAGGAATTGAGTCCAACAAAGAAAAAATAACCTCCTCAGAAAAGGGGGTATTATCATTCAACAAATTCATATAAAAAGAGAAGGCCTCCTCTTTAATATTATCAGGATCCATGGTAATGGATCCATCTCTCAAAGAGACCTCAAATATTCTATTATGGATATGAAAATTTTTTAGTATTGTGGTCACCTTCCTTAAGCCACAAGGCCCTAGATTTTTGTCTACAGAAGGATTTTTCATCAACGCAAATATTATGAAAATAAGAGAGAAGAGCTTTTTCTAAATTGAAATCTTAGACATTCATACCTTTGGCAAGTAATTTTTGTTCCAAGTAAGTTAATTTCTCTTTGATCAGCTTCTTCTTTTTGAAGATGTCTCCAAAATCATTCATATTCCAGATTCTAACCTTTTTTTTGACATTTTCTAGCTTTTGAATGAAACAGAACTGGGTTGTTCCTTCAACCCCAACGTCCACCAATCTTATATCTTATCCTTCAGCTTTGGATGATCAAGCCGCATTTTTTAAACTTAAAAAAGGTATGCCTAGATTTAACATGAACATATATGGAGAGCACAATGGGGTTATGAGCTGACCCAATTTTAGTTTGAGAAGAAAGGTGGAAATTTTGACTCAAATTCCAATCCAAAGAAATAAGATCTCTATCAAGTCTACCCTGAATAAGGTCTTCTCCCAGTCTTCTATTAGTCCATTTGAATGGATTACCATGAAAATCCAAGTTAATGAGATTAGGGAAGGAAATAAACATTGCAAACTCATCCATGCCTACAACATAATCAATGGAACCCCCTTTTTGTCTCAGAGGGAGTGAGAGGGGTATTAAAGTCTCCCATAATCATCAAATGGAACTCAGGGCAAAAGCTTCTAAAACTTTGTAGATCTGTCCAGAGTTGTCTTCCACCATGAAGTGTGTTGGGTGCATAAATGTTTGAAAAGCACCTAAACCAAGTTGTTATCAATATAGTGAAAAATAAGAGCAAGATGATTATGAGAGGCAAAAATGACTTTACCATTAATAACTGGAAGATCTCAAAGAACAATAATACCTCCCGATGCACCTTTCGAATCCACACTTTCGATGTCAGCGTTATTCCAAAAAAACCTCTTGCTATTGTTCAATAACTTAGAGCTCTTCTTAGTTTCTTGGACCAATAAGATAGTGGCCTTACTAGTCTTCCTTAATTCTTTAAGGGTTCTCTATTTAGCACCTCCATAGAGGCCTCTGATATACTATGAGACTATCTTCACCTAATTTTTTTTGAAGGATTGCTTGCCGGATGAGCCAA
This sequence comes from Torreya grandis, assembly GCA_037957365.1. Classification (NCBI taxonomy): domain Eukaryota; kingdom Viridiplantae; phylum Streptophyta; class Pinopsida; order Cupressales; family Taxaceae; genus Torreya; species Torreya grandis. The sequence continues at coordinate 4,503,340 of JARHVA010000452.1, forward strand.
AGTCTATTCAATATATGTACATTTGTGTGTATATTTAAATTAATTAATTTGTAAATGTAAATGTATATCAAAATATTAAAATAAATATATTAAATAATTAATTATAAATTTTTAAATTTTTAGTTTGATTATTATTTAACATTTACTAAGTAATAAGACATTAAATCATTATATAAAATATGTTTGACATTATATCTATGTATATTTTTAAGACAAAAGTGGAAAACCACATATAATATTAGTAAGGAGTATTAAAGGAAGGAGCCAGCCAGAATCCGTATATTCTGTGAAAGTCATGCTCGCCTATATTAGCATGTATTTTCCCTTCCACTTACACACTTGTAAAATTTCCTCTAATGGAGTGCTCTGCGAGCTATACATTCTACAACTATTTATATATATATCTAACAAAATATTTTAAACAAAGACAATAATATAAAATAGTGGGCAGATGTGACAGGTCGCACTAGGATTGATAGATATTTATTAATCAGTTAAAATTTTGAAGGTATGCTTACGCTACAGCATGGTTTGCAAAAAGGGTACGTATAGACTTTTTCTGAACTCAGAGCGCATTCAATCCTAAATTTTTATGTTAATACAGAGTCTAAATCTCTAACATAACCCATCGCTTTAGACAATATTTAAAATGGAACACAATTAATTTTAATATGATGGACATGAACAACTAATTATTATCTTAGTTTATATATTAATTTTTTTGTGAGATTTTATATTTCTTCATATTTGATTTGTGTAGGATTTTATATTCTTCCATATTTAAGTGATTATTTACATGACCTTTAAACGAATTATTACTCATAACGTTTTTCTTCTTATATTTTATAATAAATATAAAAAAATCGTAAACATTTATTAAAAAGAAATAACATTTAAGTAATGATCAAAATCATATGAATAATAAATTGAAAATTCAGTATAAAATCCAAACAAAAAATAATATCCAGGTGAAAACCATCTCAAATATGTGGAATATCATTAAAAAAACTTTGATAGCCACGAATAGCGACTTCTACGGAACCTGTTTTACTTGTCGGTTTGGTTTTCGAGGTGAACTAATTTAATGTAAAGAAGATAAGTTGAAACAAATATAACCCATTGAAAATTTTCCCAGTTTGTAGGTGGGGATGGTGAACCGTATCATCAAAAGAAGGTTAGCTGACATTCCAAGAAAGTTGTTGAACAGTTACGGTTGTTCGTATTTCTAATGAATATTTTAAAACTTTGTCGGTGGAGATGGTAAGCTGTATCATCAATCTTCGCCTACCATATGATTCCTAAAATCTTGTTTAAATGCCATCTTGTGCAGAGCAACGTGTGGGTGGCATCACCATGGCGGTGTTCATTTGCAATAGTCCCTGCAACTTCACAAGTCTTCAGCTTCTCTTTACAAAACAACAGCGGGGTAAAGGATGTTATCCATGGAGGATGTTAAAGATGCGAAGGACGCCAATCGGGCTCAAAAATACATTGAAAAAGGCCACATCTTCATATTTCTCTTCACCAGCCATGACTTTGTACGATGTGTTGTGTGTCTCTGAGAGCGCAGAGTTGTGTGAATTGAAGAAAGCTTATCGGGAGAAGGTTAGAGTTTACCACCCTGATGTGTGTCCACCTGCTGAGAAAGAAGAATCCTGCAAAATGTTTCTTCTGGTTCAGGAAGCCTACGAGACACTGTCTGATCCGATACTGAGGGCTCAATATGATTGTAACCTTCACTTTAATTCTGACGGAATGTTTTTGCAAAGGAGAAATGAGAGGGATATGAAACAGCAATGGGAAGAACAACTAGAAGACCTTAGCAGAAGGTCAAGGAAGGGTGACAGGGATACATGGGCAGGAAGAATGCGCCGCTCCGCCTCCTCCGCAGCAGTCCATGAGATTGTATAGAAGTTTCTGACAATGTATTCTGTATCGTTGGGCCGCCAGCATGATTTTAATTAACTTGTGGGTTTTTCTTATTTCGTAAATTCTAAGTTTTTCTTGATAATCTTATGTTTAATTGCCACTGCAAGAGCTTTGATTCGTCGACCCAAACCATCACTCCCCCAACAACAGGTTTTATGTTATATTTCATATATTTTTACTGAGCCATTTTACTGTGGTATTTAATGCTTTTCAATCATTATCAGATTATATATAAATATATAAAATTATTATTTTTTATACGATTTGGAAATCTGGGAGGGGTGGATTGGAAGGAGGGTTCAAATCGGGGCGGTTGGGTGGTAGGCCTCCAGCCCTACGACTGCTTTCAGGTTATTAGTTTTTTAGATTATGTTGTAATCCTTTATGTTATTAAGGATTAGGGTATTTACTGGTGTTGCAGACCATCTAATTTTAAATTCAAATCTCATCATTAATTAAATTATACATCTATACTCCAAATAGAATGGGAACCATCAATTTTATAATTAATATATATAAAAATAATTTAAAATTATAGATATTAAAATATGATAAAAATATTTAATTTTATTTCATAATTATATATTTTTATATTTTATTAAGTCCCAACAACAACAACAATAACAACCACTTTTAAAAAGGCTCCTTACCAAAGTTGATAGCAACATGAATGTCAACCTCACATTCATGACATTAGAAATGGGTTTTCAACGCTTGAATATAATTTTTTTGGTAATCATATCTATTTGCTTTTAATGTTTATTAATTAAAGTATATAAAATTAAAATTAATTTATAATATTAATTCTGTAATAAATTATATTTGATATTATTATAATAATTATATTATTAATATAATCTTATAAATAATTATTAAATCTTTAGAGAATATAAAATAAAATATTTAAATTATAAATGATTATTGAAATATTTAGAAAATATGAAATAAAAAAATTTAATTAATATTATTTGAAAACAAATCATGCAAGATTCAGTACATTAAATAAATTAAATGGTATGTTTTTTTTATAAATTTTAAATTTTATTTTGTATTGTCTAATTAATTCTAAATAAAAATATGAGAAATTTGATGATGATGATGATGATGATGATGATGATGATGATGATGATGATGATGATGATGATGATGATGATGATGATGATGATGATGATGAATTTACTTAGTAAAAAATTATTTAAATACTTATTTATTTTTTAATTTTAGAGGGTAAAGTATAAGAATTAAAAGGTCACATAACTTTTTACAAAAGATAAAATATTTAAGTTCAAATGAGATGCCTCATCTAGTGGCATGTAGAACTGAACAACTATTAGGGAGTTAAATCTTAGTCTATCAAAGGAGATACCTCTGCTTGTAACAGAACACAAATCAGAAACAAATAGTCTTTTCCTAAACTTATATTTCCATTATTCAAAAATGCTACTAAGAAAAATTGAGGATGCAAAGCTTTACTCAACCATTCAACATCTATTACCTTCCTCTAGTAACTTAGTTTCCATTAGATAATCTTCTACAACACTTCCATCAACTTATCCACGGGGCCTATCTCCTCTTTCAATCATCTTTTGTGAAAATTTTGCTCAGTCTTTGCCTAGGTGGTGGGTCACACAAGAAGGTTGAATCATTGCTCTTTTTTTATTTTCTCCATTTTTTACACCTCGGTCCACTCTTCCTTGTCTTCCACAACTTCTAGTTAAACTAGTAAAGGACTTTAATAATTTACAGGGATGGAATGTATTTTCCATAGATGTAACATCATTTGATTCTATCTTGAATATGTCAATCTCTAGTTTCACCTCCGTAGAGATGTCCAAGTCAGAGGTGTCTTGATTTGAATCCACAACCTTCCTTTGAGTGGTTAGATCAACTAGCATGTCTCCTTCTATATGAAGAGGACTTATAAGGTCTTCATTTGAAATATGGGATTCAATATCATGTAAATATGATGAAGAATTGTCAATATCAGAATCAGCCAATATAATAAGGTGGGTAGAAAATATGGCCTTCCACCAATAATAATTCTTATTTTAATGTTTATTAATTAAAGTATATAATTTAATATTAATTTATAATATTGATTGTGTAATAAATTATAAATTAAATAATTATAATAATTATACTAGTAGTTGTTCTTAAGGAATAATGATTGTCAGAAGGAATCTATAGATTTTTCTTTTCATTTTCTATGCATATTCACTTTTTAAGATTAAGATGTGGGCATATCTTAATGTTTGAGACTTAAATTGATACAAAAAAAGTGGTCAAATTTTTGGACGTTAAAATTTTGATTTATAGTTCCATTTTAGCCCATCTTCACGTCAAGACAATTGGCTTAAAAAGTTTAATGTGGATATAATTTGCCCTTCTAGTTATGGGACGTTTTTAATATTTTTTGGAGGCCATACATGACTATATGATGGTCCAAAATTGCAGCTGATTTTTATTTTTAGATTTTTTTTTAAATTTAAAACTTATCTATTTTTGTAACTAGAATTTAACTTCAGTTGAAATTTGTTTGATAAGTTAATTTCAGTGATTAGTTTATGTTGAAGATTTTTAAAGCTACATGTGCTTCTATGTAAAAAATACTAAAAATAGTAGGTCATGTTTTATTTATTTTAGAGTTTTAAAATTTTCATTTCAAGTCCAATTTTGAGTTAAAACTTATTTATGCATAGTTTATAATTATTTGAATCATTCAATACAAATCAATACTAGGTATTGTTCAAAATATTGACCTATTAGATTTTTATTTGTCTTGATAGTGTTTTTGTTCATTATAAACCTATCAACCGTTTCTACCACATGTAAACAATTCTCTCAGTCAGTAACTTTTCTAATGAACCCAAAAACTATCAAGAACAAGAAAATTACCAACATGCTAAAATCTTGAAATAATATTTGAAATTTATTAATATTGATTGCTTTAATAATTACAAACCCATACCATGCTTAAATAAAACTCAACTCAAAATTTAGAGTTTACATGCAAAATTCAAAAAAAAACTAAAATCTTAAAAAGGTCTTTTATTAAAAACTCCTGAAATATCCTAAACAATATAATTAGACTAAAGGATGAAATTCAACTAAATTTGATGTTTGTTTCTAAAAATATTCAATTTCTAAAAATAAAAACTTAAAAAATCATTAAATTTCAATTTCATACCCTTAGATGATCATGTATGGCCTTTGAACAATATCAAAAACATTCCTAGGTAGGTAGAACTACCTAGGGATAGCAACGTACTTTTTCATAAGATCATTTTAGCACATGGAAGAGCTCAAACAGAGCTATGGATAAAAATTTATGGCCTCCAGAAGGTTCCCCTATTTATCCTACATAATTTTCTACCATGGCATTCACATTGTATCATGGATCATTCCCCTTATGTACAAATATGATATGTACTTTATAAAATCTTCAATGCTCACTTCAACTGCAACTAAAGCATCAAGATAAAATCCATAACCTCAACATATTACCACCACATCAATGTCATTATATTAATGATTTAATTCACACATTGGACATTGATTCTTCAAATAATCAATTGAAAAAGAATTAAATATAAGTAATTATTCATCAACCACATCAGACCGTTGATTTATACTCTTTTGATTTACAAAACCCATCTTACCAATATATATATATATATATATATATATATATATATATGATTGAATATATTAATATTATGTTATATAATATATATTTTATTATTATATTAGATTATATAATATAATTTTTACATAAATATTATATATTTCATATTTTAATATTATATTCAATTATATATATGCAATATATTGTATAAACAGATTACTCCAAATAAGGTTGTTTTCTCATTAGGGTTTTGGTATGATGTTCATCGGATCTTTCCATCTTAAATTTCAATCCCCCTTCCACAATCCTTCTTACTTTTCATTGTCTTAATATTATAAAATATATAATAGAGTTTAATAAATATTGATTAGAATAATAATAGTATTACTACTGATTTACAATCTTACGTTTTACAAAACCATGCTTTATTAAAATAAAAACTTACATCTTGTATGTTATTTATTATATTATTACTATAATATAATTTTAATATGTATAATATGATATTATAATATTATTACTTAACATAGTTATTATGAAAAATAAATTTGTAAGATATATAACACAACGAGTAATCAAGTCACTCATGCAATAATGATATTAGAGTGTTGTCATTCACTCTCACCACCAGACACATGTTGAAATCTTTCAACACTTGCATGTTCTTTATTGCCTTGCCCTTTCTTCCAAGGATCCAGTTTTAGAGTTTTTTTATGTTATTAAGCCTAATTTAATTACTGTAGATGTTAATATATTCATAACATGGATGGACATAAGCTACAAGATAGACTCTAGTACCTCAATTTTTTTTTCCCCATATAAACATCATTGTAATATAGATTCAAGCTAATCATTGGATGTGGAGCCCTGTTGCAATCATATTAAAACTCATGATATTCTCGTCCCCTTAACAATAGAAAAATCAATCCAAGATGTTTCCACCTTGCAAGGTACATGCCCCTTTGCATTGTGTGAAGCTTATGTGAATCTAACAACTACCCTGAATATAGGTTTGGCATATGATATAAGCCTTATTATGGACAATATCACCTAACATACTCTATCATTTACTCTCATCATCACCACCCAACTCACTTTGAAATATTTCATCACTTGCATGTTTTTTATTGCCTAGCCATTCCCCACTACTTCGTCATTTCTAAAACTTTTTATGAAATAAAATGTCTCCTCCCCGCATAATTTATTTCAATGTCATATGAAGGAATATACAATCTTACTTTACACCATCACCTCCACCAAAAATATATGTTTATTTTTCCATACCGATGTGTACATAAAATGTGAGATGGGCCGACGATCATGAATTTCAAGTGAGGTATGACTACCGATTAACACTCTTCACTTTACAAAATCATGCTTCAATATACTATATATTATATTAGTACTATAATATAATATTAATGTATATCATTTTATAATAATATTTATATAGTATATGATTAAAAAATATATGTAATAATATATAATTTAAAGATATATATAATAAAAATATAAAATATTTCTAATGAGATGTAGAAGGATTGGTGAACTGGTTTGGTTGTACCCAATCCCTTCCAAATTTCAATCTCAGAGAGCGTTTACAGGTCGGATATGATCGTCTCGATGATTTCAATGAGATCAAAGTATTAATGATGATAAAAATATTAATGGTTCTATAATTCTCTTGACACCTAGGCACTTGGTTTATGCCCCAAAATTAATTGTTACTTCGGTCAAAAAGTTCCACATCTATCCAAAAAATATATAAATTATTTAATAATATTAAAATATTTAAAATATAATAATTTTTAACCTTTTATAATATTATATACGTAAATTAAAGAATAAACAAATAAACCTAATTATGTCCCTACTATGGATGTTGAATGGGTATGCATACACTTGGATAGCTGTTTAGACACTTCTTAAAAATGAAAGGAAACAGGGGTAGAAAACCACAAAGATGGTTGTTGTTTGAATGGTATATGTCCATCTTTTTATTCAGATTTCTCAGTGTCACATCCACTGCAAACTACGAAGCAACCGTCGCATCTGTGCTGAAGGTGAAGTTGGGGATCTGAATGTTCTCCACTGAGTATTTAGGAATCCTGAGTTGGAAGATGGTGTACAGAATGCTCACAGGAAATAATTAAGATGAGGAAGAGGTAAAATGACCACGAGGAAGCAAAAACAAAAGTTGCAGTGTCGTTTCCCGCATGGGGATCATTTGGTCTTTGGGAAAACCGCTTTAGCCGCAGACTGCCCTCTAAAACCACTAGTGCACAAGATTCTTATCTCCAATACTACCAAGCGAATCTTTGGGACAGGCACCTTAATAAGGCGGCCTCCTATATAATTATTAATATGTTTTTTTAAAATAATTAATGAAATATTTAGAAAATATTAAACAAAATATTCAAATTAATATTATAGGAGTAAAAATTATATAATATTTTTAGATTAAATAGATTAAATGGTAAAAAATATAATTATTTTATTTTTAATTTTATATAATTTAATTAATTTTAAACAATATGAAATATTTAAATATAATATTAAAAAATTAAAATATAATTATTATTTTTATTAAATATAATTAATAATAAAATTATTTAAATTTTTAAATATTAATAATTATGTTTTTTAAAATAACCATATTTTATAAATTATAATATTTAATATTTAATAATTTTTAAAAAATTAAATAATAATTAATTAAAATATATTAAATATATCAATAAAAAATATATTTCTTTTATAAACACAATGTTTATATATTAATAGTCATATTTAATAAAAATACTAATATTTTAATTATATTAATATAATATCATTAATATGGGATCCCTGGGCAGAGAAGCTGAAACCTGAACCATAGCACAAGGAGCATCTCCCTAGTGAAACAAGAGGTCCTGGAGATACCCAAGCTCTATGGCCACTTTGTTGGCTTGGACTTGTATCTGCAAAAGAACATTAGAGATAATGGACAATTTATGTAGAGCCAAAATATTACAATTAGAAGAAACATGATTGAACAAAGAAGTATTTCTTTCTTTCCAAATCCAAAAGAGAATCTCCACTCTGAAAGTATGTCGGACTTGAGCTATTGTGGTGGCATCGTAGGATTGTCCCCCATGGGGTGTGCTCCCACATGAAGAAGTCAGTCTGGAAGGCCCTGAAGAGATCATGGATCCAGGACCAGACCTTTTGAGCTTTGGGACAATACGAAAAGAGATGAGGTAGGGTTTTAAGATGTTCGCAGAAGGGACAAATCGATAATTAGACTCTGAGATGAACTAGCTTTCTGCCAATGGGTAAGCCTTGGTGTACTATACATTAAGCAAAGTGGGCATGCTTGGGGTCCACATAGACCCCCCAAACAATGTTGAAGCGAAAGTTTCACATTTTCACATATGAGTGCAACCCCCAACAGTTGTTAAACTTAACATGTTGTGGCGTGCTCTTATATTGCCTTATTATTTTTGTGAATTATTTTTATATTTCTATTAAATTCATATATAAATATATTTCATCCCAAAAAAGTAAGCAATAAACACATTTAAATATATCATAGTGCTACACATCAATCATTTTCATTTCTAAAAATCGTCTTCTCAATCTTACAATATTCATGTCAATACTAATAAAAATAAATTTGAGCAAAATTTTTATTCCTCCTTAAAAAAAGAGAGAATATTACATATTATATATATTATACAAAATAAAAAAATAAAAATAAAAAGCATTCATTACCTCTTAAAATATACACAAGCCATTATCTACAACACCTCTCATTACTATTATAAGGCAAATACACTATCAAAATATATTGGCACAAATTTAAACTTTCAAAATTTTATCTAATTCTTAATTTTATATAATTTTTGGGTGTAAGTGTGTGTCTTGAAGTGGATTTGAATGTTTTGTTAGTTTTTATAATGACGGCACTCGGTACTTATCCCCTTAAATATCTTTTTTTTAAAATAAAAAAATAATCATATAATCTAAAAAATAAAAAAATTATCATATGATCTAATAAGTAATTATAATGGCAAAATCAATTCTGTTAACTATTAAGTGTTTAATATTAACGGAAAACTCTTCACGAGGAATTTATAATTGAACCTCTTTACTATTATAATGTTTTTATAATATAATAAATCTCAACACTTATCTGACTATTTTAAAAACAATAAATCATCGTGCATCACTCAAATCCATAAACATTAACCTCATAAAATAAATATATATCATTAAAATATAAGAAGATATTACAGCATATGGCAATAGCTTAATAGATAAATCAAAAAGAAGAAAGATACGAACATAATAATTCAAAGGTGATCCATATAGTTCGACAAACGCAATGTTCTTTATTAGCACCTGTTACAAGCAAGGATTATTATAATTCATTTTTATTATTATTTTGTATCAGAAAATAAATAATCAATAAGAATAGGATATTTTTAAATTTGGACATTAGTTTGATAATATATTTAAAATAATAAATATAAAATTTATTTATTTATTTATATTAGACAACTTTTGAAGATGTAACAATTGTTTTGTTGAAATTTTTTTTTTATTGATTGGTTAAAATAAAGATTTTTGTGATAATTCTTGTTTAAATAATTTGGAACTAAATAAATTAACACATTTTTGAAGGTAAAGAAAAATGTTTGCCATCTTTTAGAAAGAATTGGAGGTGGAAATCTCAGAGATCGTCTTTTCTCAGATAAAACAAAGAAAAGGTAGCATCTTAGCTTGAGATATGAGAATGTGTGCCAAATGAAAGGTTATTGTTCCTCCACCTGATAATGGTTCAATAATATCTTCAATTAAAGTAAATCGAAAAGAACATGTATTTTGGCTTCCTCCTTTAACAAAGTGGTTAAAACTGAATTTTAATGGAGCCTCTAAAGACAATCCCAAGACTTTTGAAGCTCGTTGTTTTTTAGGAAATTGTAGTTGTTCTCTCATCAGGACTACATCGCTAAAGTTCCTATATAGAACGAACAATGAAATTGAAACTAAAACTTTAATGCCAAAGCTTGAGATGGCAGTTCAATGTAGTATTAAAAAAATTCTGATTGAAGAGGACTCCCATATTTTTTTTTCTGCTTTGAATAAAAAAATTGACATTTCATAGAAATTGGAGAATATTCTTGTGAAAGCTTGGGAGTGCCTTGAAAGTTTTCTGGCGTGGGAATGTAATTATTAATTCAAGGAAGCTAATTATGCTACTAATTTCCTCGCAAATTGTAGACAAATTGGATGAAAAAAGAATTGATAACCACTAAACAACATGGGAGGATTTCGAAGGTGCTCATTATATCAAACTTGGATATTAATCCCAACCTGCCAATTAATGATCAAATATTAATTGGACCTTCAGTTGGTGCATGAGAAGAGATGAAGCATAATCTTGGCCGAGTGAGCCGTGTAAGGAAGCTTGCATTTCGTCAGGTTATTTATTTTCCAGCATTTTCCTTTTTTTGGATACGCTGCTACACGGTTCCACATGGTTATCCTTGCTTGTTGGCATATTGGTCTGTCTTTCAGGTTGGTTTGGTGTTTTTGAGGATGGATTGTGCAGCACGGCTATGGCGCTACCGGTACCTGTGGTTTTGGAAGTAGCGAGGCTAAGGGAATGACTTTCTGTGCTGATGTCTCTCGGGCTCGCATCAAGAAATTTTCTGGGCTCGATGGTGGAATTATTGTAGGTCATTTGTTGTATTTTGGGTAAGGATAACCTTTACAACTACTTTTCCAGTGGAGTTAATTCGGACCTGTGGTATCCATGTTTTCCCATAATATTTTGGTTCTCCCACCTGATAAGCAAGTAGTCGTCGAGGTGGTCGAATGTTTTCTGAACCCAGCTTGTTGAAATGGGTTGTTGGAGGGCATTGCTTCTGTGGACGTTGGTCCCTTTCAAAAACTACCATTTTCAGGGACTAATGGTCTAGGGCTAGTTCCGTTGTCTACTTTCAAGGCTCTAGAATCAAGGACGGTGACTTCGTTAGGATTTGAAGAAGAATTGTCGCCAAAATTTTCCATCCTCCTCCTTCAATAGAAATTTTCATCTCTCTTCCCCCTTGGCATTGATCAAGATTCTAATCCATGAATTGGAAGTCTCGAAGGACATCAGACATGGCAAGGATCGTGTGGAGATAGTAAAATTTGCTACCAAGATGGTGGTCCGAGGTAAGGGAACGACTTTTCCATGGCTGGCTCGGGTACCCGGAAGGTTGGGTAACGTCTATGCTTTAGCTCATTGGGTGGTATGAAAACTAGACTCTAGGGGTGACGTGCAGGGGTCAAATGATACTACCACAACGTGGAGGTGGAGGTAAAAGTAGAAGTAGAAGTAGAAGGTAGTGTTGAATATGTCCTTTGTTATTGGGGTTTGGTGATGTTTGTTATTGGTATCTCATTTCTTTGGTATTAGTTATGTAATTTTTTGGTATCGTGTGTTAATTTTTGTGGGTTGTTGTTTTTAGGTTTATTTGTTTGTTGGTTTTGCTTGTCTTTTGATTGACCTCATAATTATTTGTCGACAATCTCTTTGCAGGGCATTTTTATAATTATTTTCCTATTTAAATATAGGGGAAAAGACCTCTTTAACCCTGGCACTTATCTAAACCAAAAAGAGAGATTTTTCATCTTACAATTATTTGTAATATTTCTAAAGTTTTCATTCCTTCATGTTTTCCTATGTGCAATATTGATTTCCAAAATAATAATATAAAAATAGATGCAAGGCTAAAAAAATACTGTTAATGGGTATCAATTTTTTATTTATTTAATTTGTTTTGTTTGTGGCATTCATTGATATCCATAAACTTCTTTTGAAGGATTTTAATTTGTAACAACCCTTGTAATAAGGTATTTTTCAATAAGAAAACCCACTTAGATCTCTGTTAATGTCAAATGGAGCACTATTAGTTGCAGGAATGGGTCCAAGGAGCATTAATGTCAAATGGAGGACTATAAGTTGCAGGAATGGGTCCAGGAAGTACTAAAGACTAGAAAATCTGGATGATAATGAAATTCACGGGGTTTTTGAGATCAATAATTCCATTTGCAGATATACCACATCAAGATGACAATGAGTAGGTATGGGCTTTGAGCTTAGATTTAGTTTTTGAATGTGTTTCTCCTTTGTCTTTTCATGTCCCACGAGGTATTCAACAACCACCAATTGTACATTATTCAACATATTAAAGGAAGTTTTGAAAAAATGTTTGTATTAACCTCCCTCCATTTATACTTCACTTCTTTCAAAAGGAAAACATGTTTAGTAATGCATAGAGTTCTTCATAATGATGGTTAAATTTTTGATATGATATTTTACTTTATTTATCGGTCTTTTAAGGTAATGCCTCTGTGATTGGAGGTTCAATGGTTCAGATCGTCGATGTGAGGGTAAGAAGTACATTTTTGTATAACCCACATCACATGTATGTTGAATCTGACTCTTCTTTTGGATTTGTTTTCCTATTTGGTAGCCCATCTATTTGGACATATGGAAATTAGGTGGGACTCAAGTTTCTTTTCAGAGTGGTTATTGTTAATCTCCTAAAGAAATAAAACTTTTCACCACTTTAAATTAATGAAAAAATATTTGTTAAAAGATTAAAATTGAACCTCTATTGTATTGCAGTTGAATTTTTAACGCTGTATAAATAAAACCTCTATAGTAATTATATATTACCATGCTCAATTTGAGAATTGCCTTGAGTCTGCATAAAATATATGGATGCAATCCAATTTATCAGTTTACTATGTAATTAGGTCTTACCAATGGATTTCCATACCTGTAATCCTGAGCATTTGTATGAGAAAATCATACACAATCAAAGCTTCATAGTGCTTATTAATTCCTCCAATCATAGATTTTACTATTTTTCCTATGCTATCACATAATGAATCCTATTCATGTGTCCCATGGGCTTTGGATTCTAGCTCTTGCCTCTAAGCTTTGGTTTTCATTCGTATGGTTTATAGTTTATATTATTGATGAAACTTTATATTGACTTGTAGATATAGTGGAAAATCTTCTTCCAAGCTTCCTAATATTGACATATTTATCACTGCAATAGATCCTTTCAAGGAACCTACTTTGATAACTACAAATACATAACTTCTTTCATTTTTTTTTGTAGGGATCATGTAGTGCCACTGCACTAAGGAAATGAGTTTTTTACAACCTAATTCTACCATAAAGTTTTAATGACATGGGGAATACTCATAAATTAATAGTAATACTCATTTTTCCTTATTTTCCCAACACACTGAAAAACAAGAAAACTGAAATCCACACAATTGAAAAACACATGTCACTAAAGCAGAAGTGGTGCCATGACTAGTGGCTAACTAGAGTCTTGAATGGGTTCATTCATTCAATGCCTTTGACCTCCAATGTAAAATAATTTAAAAGAGAATATCTATTACTTAAATTTGTTTGTGTTAGCACTATTTGTTTGTTGTTCATTCTCTTCCTTTTCACCTTCAACCATGGCATTTTCATGTAGTTTTCCATCTAGTAAATCTTGTACTTTTTTCTTACCATTTGTAGATATATGACCAGTTTGTTTACAATAATAACAAGTACACTATTTTTTTGTAAATTTGTAAGATGACCCTTGTTTGAAAGATGATTTGTATTTTTTATTAACAAATCCCTTTTTTTTCTTATTTCTACCATACATTGTAGTTTCCTCTATTTCAACAATCATAGTTATTTCTTCTTCCTCAAGTAATGATAAAATGAGATATTCTAAACTAGGATTATGTTTATTCAATGTAAAAACCATATTAGAGTAACCGATTGGCATGTTTTTCAATAAAAAATCTTTTGCATCATCGTCATGAAGATAAATTTTAATTCCATCTAACTAATTTGAGATGAATTGAATCTTACTGATATGCTTCATCGTGATGTCACATTATGCCATTTTGAGACTAAACAATCTTGGCTTTAATTTTATCATTGCACTTATTTTGTAAACCAAAAAAAATGTTTAACTCTAACCAAATTCTATTAAGGATTTAGACAAATCTTTATGATGCAAGTAAGCATCATATAGTCCCAATCCAATGATTTTTATTGGTTTTCAACCTTTGCTCTCCCATTTAGCTACTCTATCATCATCTTTTATCTTATTCACTTTTTCATAAACAATATCCCTTACGACTTTGTTGATTAGAAATAATTGAGTTTGTACTTTCCACTTGTGGAAGTATTTTCTTTTAAAAATTTTCAATATGACCAAAATTTTCCATTATTACACTCTCACAAGACATTAGTATAAATTGGGAATGCATCCTTTATTAAAAAATATGATTGAATTAATGAATAAAAATAAGTTACACTTTTTCTTGGTTTTAATTTTTTATAATATCAATAATACAAACATATAAAAAGTAATAAGGAAAAAATTACGTTTTAAACAACTACTTGACTCAGCATAAACTGAAAAATAAATGATTTTAGAATAAGAATTAAACTGTGTTGATGTAGGATATTTATTATTCCATTTATTTATTAAATGGATAATACCTACACATGTACCTTTGGCTTACTTAGGTGATTCTTTAGTCTATGACAGTTATCTACCACTTGTCATACCTTAGTGGTTGTTACACATTCGTTCTCCACTAGTCTACTATTAGTTAATTCCATGATTCTAGGTGGAAGATGAATGTTTTTTCTCCTATATAACATACTTATTATAAATCTATTTATAAATCAACACAATTATTGTATATCCTCTTTCATATTTTTGAATACAAACATAGTCTTTTTTATTGGAATTCTTGTGTGCTCATTCTCCCAGAAGATCATCTATTTGCCAATTATTTCATGGTATCAAAGATTTAGGTTATAGCAATGAGCATCAATTTGTCTCTTTGATTTATATTTTGTATTGTTTTGAATTAATTAAGAAGAATTTTCATATTTTTCTATTGGTGTTTGCATGCTTGTGTATTAGTATACATTAGTTGTTAGATATTTGTAAGGAATGGTCGAGAGTAGGGTTTGAATGAAATAAAAACATATATATTGGCATAGATCATGCCTTCATACAAAATTTCCACCTGATAAGATGGTATTTATCTATGAAATAAATAGATTTTCAAAGACACAAACCTATATGGATATCAAAGTGTTTGTAAAGGAAGAATCAACACTCTTGATAGGTGGTTTACTATAATAGTGACTTATTTTTTATTTATTTTTCAGTTCAAAAAGCTTTCTTTGCAAACTTTAGATCGATTTGTATCCTAAAAAAATCAATATTGGAGTTTTCAAGAGTTTCTAGATCAGGTGGATTTTTTTATCTGTGCCTTTTGAGACCTTATTTTATTTTCATAATTGGATTTGAACTCATAGACTTCTGTCATGGTAGGTTTTATTTCTCTCATTGGATGGTGTTTTTTTCTTTCATATTTATCTATTTTTGTTCTTGTTTATGGTATAATTTATGGGTAGTGTACTTAAATCATAGGGTCAATAGCCTTTCCTCCTCTGCCATCAGTCGTATGCACAACCTACACTACTTGTGAGAATCCATGCACCCTTGTGCTGCCTGTGTTACCATTGTTGCTGTCTAACATTCTAACTGCATAAATACTAGTTTATTCTATGATCCTAGCTATGATTTCTTAGAGTAATCTCTCCTCTCTAATGTTGTTGTCCTATCATCACCTTACATGACCTACATAACATCTTCTTGGACCTGTGGTAACTATTGAATAGATTATGGTGACCTGAACCAGCTTCCTCTCTACTATTGTAGTGGCCTACACCTCCAAATCTTCTTCTCATTTACAAAGTCATAACGTTAAAAACTTTAAATATGCCCTAAAACAATAAAAAAATTAAAGCATGTTTTAATTTGATTTAAAAAAATCTTTGTATTTTTAACAATAAAAATACCTTCCATAAGTTTTTCTCTTTTAAAAATACATGTAGGGGTGTATGGGCAAGGTATTTTTGACATTTTTTGACTTAAGGAGGTTGTTGGTTTCATTTTGGTTCGAAAGAGTGGCTAGAAGGTTAACTTACGCTTTGTTTGGTTGATTTCTTAAACTTCTAAGTGTAATTTCATTAAATAGGTCATTAATGATGGGAAATGTTATTATCCATAAGTTTTTCTCGATAACTCAATTTTGAGTGCTTCATTTTAAAAAAGTGATTTAATTTTCATTCCCATTCCATCAGTCCTATTTTTGTTTTAAATGTACTAAAGTTATAAAATGTCATATTCAAGGGAGGTTGCTTATGCTATGGGCCCTAATAATTTTTGCATTGTACTTCATACACCAATTGATCACACATATATACATTTTTAGCTATGTCTAACATTCCCATTTTGAACATGCATTATCCCTCATCACTGTAGTACCGATTGTTCACTTGTATGCATTCATAGTTATGACTAGAAACTTTCTCATGAGAGTGATTTAGGGGTTCATTTTAGTTTGTACCATGTAGTCTTGCACTTCTTTGGTGTCATCTCTCAGTCAGGACAACTCAATTTGAGAGATATCAGATGAGGAATGTTGAGTTTATACAAATGGTCCCTTTTGGGAAGACTAATTACACTTCATGGCATGTATACATGGAATGTTCACTCACGTATCATGACCTTATTCCATTCTTGTATGGACATATTCATGTTTCTATTGACCTAGGTCAATATAACGACTGGGCCAACTCTTGTGACTATGTTTATGGTAGCTTATTGATATACATTTCATTGGATTTATAATACCATGTAGAGCACATAGAGTGTCACTCCACTATTTAGAACACTCTTTAAAGTCTTTTTAGAGATCTTGTTATGACCTACATCACAACTCCTCCTCTTCCTATTGCATCTTCTGAGACTATTTTACACTCTTCACTTTTATTTCTTATGATGATACATCCATCGTGTATAGTGTTCATCCTTGTATCGAGACCCAACTATCGGATGAGATTCTACCAGACCTTACTTGTTTCATTGCAGATTATACATTCATTCTTATTCAGATTATTTCTCTTCTTGATCCTTCACAGACTTACATTTTGGAGGACCTTATCGATTTCATTGAGAATATCCACATTAACAGTATCAAAAACATATATGTTCATGTGGACAGTCATCCCACATATTTAAGTGTCTCATTTGTAGACCAATATCCAATTGTGAGAGTTATTAAGCCTTGCTTTTCTCTTCACATGGAAATTACTTTAGCAAATATT
Organism: Torreya grandis; assembly: GCA_037957365.1. Taxonomy (NCBI): domain Eukaryota; kingdom Viridiplantae; phylum Streptophyta; class Pinopsida; order Cupressales; family Taxaceae; genus Torreya; species Torreya grandis. The sequence goes on from JARHVA010000452.1 coordinate 4,521,147, forward strand.
TCATGCCACTGTTCTCCTCTAGATGTAATTATGGTACTTATAAACTCTCATGTTCTCTCCCCTTCATTATATCCTTACTGATTACCATCTTTTACAATTAGGATTATGATTTATTTATAAAACATTGGCACATTTGAGCATTATCAGGGAAATTTTTGAGAATTTTTTAGAGATCTACATCATGATTACACTTGAGTGGGAATTCAACATTTTGATAGCTTAGGGTTTCTTTCTTATGAAATGAAGATACAAAATTTATTACATAGGGACCTAATACAACATTCACCATTTGATATTTTATTCTTACCTACTCTCTCTTCTTTGTGGAGGCACACATCCTTCATATTTTAGGATACTAGAATCATCGATATGTACTTGGGTACCTCATTAGACCTCATTTCTAGGACCCAATTTTCTTTCCCACATACACTATTCTTAAAGGTGGTGTTGGAGTGGGAATGTCTAGTCCTACCTTCTCATCTTTGTCTCTCTTTTGGTGGAGTGTTTTATTCCACTAGGTTTTCTCCTTTTACTCCACTTTTTTGAAATTTTCATTATACATGGCTACCTCATCAGGACTTATTTTTGGGATTCATTTTTTATTTTCCACCCACCTAAGCTACATCTAAGGGGTGACATTGGTATAGTGTATTTATTATTCCATTTATTTATTAAATGGATAATACCTAGACATGTACCTTTAGCTTGATTCAATGATTCTTTAGTCTATGGTAGTTAGCTACCACTTATCTTAGCTTAGTGGTTATTACACATTTGTTCTCCACTAGTCTATTGCCGGTTAACTCCATGATTCTAGGTGGAAGTTACATGTTCTTTATCCTATATAATACACCTACTATATTTTTATTTATTAATCAAGGTAATTATTTCATATCCTCTAGCATATTTATGAGTACATTCAACATCATTGTCATTGTAATTCTTGTGTGCTCATTCTACTAGGAGATCATTGATTTGCTAATTTGGCCATACTCTTATGAAAATAATTATTAATAACTTTTAAATACAAATTGAAAACTAAATGACAACATAAATTGGCTAAACTAACTAATAAAATATGACATATATGAATAGTCTACATGATGTTTCTTCAATTCAGTAGGATGCATGAAAAAACTCTACATGAATGTTTGTTGATCAATATATTCATATTTGAGATGACATGTAGGATAAATTTATAGATTAAAAGAATCTTGATAGTTGAACATTATCATGTACTTAGACAACACAATGTAACAAAGGATGAGGCCATTTATCTGTAAACAAAATAATCTTAAAATATGCAATCCTCAGATAAAGAATAGTGAACAACAAGCATAATATTTCTCCATGCCTCCTATGTAGATTAGATTCTACATTCAAACCATGTAGTTTGGGTCTTAGATTTGGCTACACACAAGAGAGATATTAGTTATTAATTCCAAACATAGGGTATAAAATATCCAATGTAGGTCATAGATTCTCCTTTATTTTCTAGTGTCAACTATGCACATTTCTCAATGCAAAAAAATATTCTTTCATCCTATCAACAGCATAGATTGAACTATATAATGGTGATGGCATGACGTGTTAGAATTTTGATCAAATTAATGATGCATTAGAATATTGACTCATCACAAGCAAATGATTAAATAAGTTTTGATACCAATGATAACTCTAGAAGGAGATTATTCTATGATTTAACTCATTCAATCATGCAAAGAATGATCCAAGTAAATACACACAAATAATAAAATCAGAACATAGAATAATAATATTATATTATATTGCATAAAATAATCAAACTATTTACACAAATATATAGGCTTAGTATTTTATATATTCTAGAGATCTTACTAACCACTTAATCCTCTAGTATATCTTGTAATCTCCTATAATATTGAGTTGGGTGATTCACTCCAAAATCACGTAAAACAAACTCATAATATATATTATTGTCACATAACAATAATATATTATTAACTAATTTTTTAGAATAAAAACTAAATCTCTAATAGGGACACCTATGGATCGAATTTAGAAGAATAGTAACACAAACTACCACACTTTTATTTTAAAAAGACAAGTCACCTATGGAGGAAGTTTGAATGGTTCAAAGAACCCCTTCAAAATATGATCTAACTAGATACATCTTTAATTTAAAGAATATGTATCTTTATTCAATGATTATTAAAAATTGTCTTGTTTCATACTTGAATAAGAGTCCAAGTCTTTAGGTTTATATCTTGCAAATCCTATAAATTTTGTTGAGACAGTACTATACTTTTTTTATATGATTATAAGCGAGTATATATAAACTAAACCCTAAATAATAGGTGAGGCCCCTTGTAAAAACACCAAACTATATATATATATATATATATATATATATATATATATATATATATATATACTTCATTTGGTAGTAGTTAAACCATCGCATTATTTTTAATTTGAATCACAATAAACAATGATTGTTTGATTGGTTTCTCTTAAAGTACTTTGAAGGAAAACCCTGAATTCATTATGTTTAAATATAAGAATTTCATGGATATTAAAAATAAAAAAGTAATAACATTACGGTTGTTTAAGTGTATTTCATTTTACCTCTTAAATAAATTTAATAAAAAATTAAATAATGAAAATTTATTTAAATATATTAAACTATTAAATAAATAAATAAATAGATTAAAAGTAAAAAATAAAATTTTATGATAATAAATTCATTTTTTTGTTAAATTGATTTCTAATGATTCTACACTCTCAATGTAAAGAGTAAGTAATAATTGTATAGAATTGTTTGTACCTACAACAGAGAAAAAAAATCAATTTATTATGTTTCTGATGTGTGTATATTATTTTATTAATTTAAAAAAATTATATTTTTATCTAAAAAACAATAATGTGACTATTTTTAGGTACAATGTACAATTTTGAATAAGAAAAAATAAAAAATATTTTAAAAGTTATAATGTTCACAAAGTCAATATCATTTAATGCAAGTCTTTAATAATTTTCATGGACCTCTTACATACACGTTGGACTACTAACTTAAATTTAATTGTTTTTTTATTACCATAGACACAAGGATCAATTTAGTGCCATATATCCTTGATTTTTTTTTTTTATTATGGCCATGTAGAGTCAATGGTAGAAAATTCTAATTGCGTCAGATTTACATATCTCACAAGATTATCTTTCTTGTCCTTTGTGTGACCAATCATATATTCATGTGTGGTATGATCCTATAAATATGGGTCATAAACATGTAATAATTATTATGTTCTAATCATAAAGACTCTAAGATTTATTTTGATCTCCATAACTATAATCGAATTATAAGTTATCCCATACACTATTTTTTATGGACACAATAAAAAAACTACAATTGATATTTGATGGAGGAATAAACAGATTCTCAAACTAAAAAAAATCTGCATATTCATGTTTATAGTAGGTACTAAATCCACATCATGACCCTTGGTTTACTATCAGAATGCTTCTGTAGAATTTTTTGATACAGGTCATTTGGCAGGCTCATGTCAAACATCTAGAACAATTAAAGGGACCTCTTGGTGGAAAGTTGCTCTAACCGAGCATCTCACAATTTTTGCTTCTGATAATGAAGATGATGACATTGCAAAAGATGTAGAAAGTAAATATGAAGAATCATTGGAAATAAAGATTAAATCTCAAGTAGATTTGGACTAAGAAACATTAAGTGAAAAAGTCATTCCATGGATTCTAAAGAAGGTTTTTCAGTAAAGAAGTCTATGATAAATTGCATACCACTGGATTCTCTTGGAGTAAGGGAATCTCTGATAAATTACATATCAATGGATTCTCTTGAAGAATCCATCCCTGTTGTATCTAATTTAGGGGAAGGAGCAGTGTCCATAAAGAAGAGATAAGAAGTATTTGAAAGCTCTTAATATGACTCTTAGATCACAAAAGGAAATTTTTTTGGAAGGGTCCTGATTCATCTTTGATTTATGCAGATTACACATTTTGTTCTTTATCTATTAGTGTTGTGTTGGTTTTTGTTCATTGTTTTTCTGTAGACTTTTTTATCATATTTGGTTTGGAAGACCTTGATTTCAATTTGTTTTGTAAAGTGTGGAGCCCCTATTCAAAACCCACATTTAACTTTAACAAAAACATTCCCTTAAATAATGTTTAAACAATTCAATTATATTTTATATTTCAAGTAATTTTAATTTTAGTGTAATTGTATTTATATGATATTTAAATATATTGAAACAAATAAAGAGTAATATTTAATCTGAATTTTATTTTATCCAAGTATATGAATATAGTTATTATCTTATAATTCTTTTCTCACTTCTTTAAATAATTTTGTAGTGTTAAAATATGGTAATATGTTTGATATTTAAAAAAAATAGACATTGAAAATAATAAAATAATTTATACATTCTCTCTCTCTCTCTCTCTCTCTCTCTCTCTCTCTCTCTCTCTCTCTCTCTCTCTCTCTCTCTCTCTCTCTCTCTCTCTCACACACACACACACACACACACACACACACACACACACACACACACACACACACACACACACACACACACACACACACACACACACACACACACACACACATATATATATATATAATTCTAAACCATATATAAAGATTTAAATTATGTCATAAATTTTACTATTAATCCATAAAATGATGTTATATACATATACCAAGGATGTCTAAAATTATTATTAACAATTTATTTTAAATTATTTTCTACTTCAATTAATTTTATTTTGTCATTTTTGTTATAATAACTTAATTATAATCATAATAATATAAAATAATAATTTTATTATTATTATTATTATTATTATTATTATTATTATTATTATTATTATTATTATTATTATTATTATTATTATTATTATTATTATTATAATATAATAATAATTATTATTATGATAGTACTATTGATCATAATTTTTCATACCATTAATATATAAAGATTATCATGCTATTGGTAAAAATTGTGTTATGGATGAAAAATATGATATTAATAAATAAATATGAATAATAAAGTGAGTCCCAAATTTTGAATTGGACAATTTATGTGTTAATATTATTATTTTAATTATAATAAACAAAAGGACAATAAAGATAATTATTTCAATGTGTTCTTATAATTTTATCTTCCTTTCTTCTTAAACACAATTTATTTAATTTTAGAATAATAGTGATATAATAATTTTGTGAGTGTGCCATTGAAATGTGGGTGAATTGATTAAGTAGCTTGGTTTTTTAAAGCCTTACCCAAGTTCAAATCTTAGGAAAGGTATATGACACTGATTATAACCATTGATTATATTTTTAAGATCATTCTCATTATCTATCAAAATAATAATAATTTTTTGAGTGTATAAATGTTGACTATATATTAAGAATACTAAAAAAGTTATATATTTTATTATTCCTAAATATTTATAATTCATTACAATGATAAATGATCCCATCAGTAAATCACCAGATCCCTATTTTTCATCCTATGACTTAGGATTAAGGATTTGGTTAGACATATGTAATATGGATAAATATATTATAAAAAAAATTTACTATGAATATCTACAATTAACTAGGATAAACAATACATATAAAATTATTAAGAAAAGTTTAATTAATTATCTTAAATTTAGAAGTATGACAAAATCATGGTTTATAATTTTATGTTTATTAACAGGAGATCTATTGATAATTGTTCGGGGCTTATGAGGAGATCTAGTAGATAACCTACTTGCATGGATTTAATTAGGTTATATGTAAAAAAGGTTATTGAACAAACATAGTTTCACTATATGAAATATGAAAATGAATCTAAGAAGCAAACTCAAAATCTACCATTACGCATTAAACATAAGAGATTAGTAGAATGGTGCCACTTCTATTCAATTAAAAGAATAGAAAAAAATTCTTGTCCTTATAATGCGTAGTAAGATGATTGATGAAATTTCATGTAACCACAAAGGGATAAAAATCTTAAGTGATTTGTCTAAATTGTTATATTAGCAGATAAGGTGGATAAAATAAGTTATCATAGTTGGAGAGAGAAACATACTAATTGATTTAACTAGTTTAGGGAAACATCATCTAATATGAGATTTACAAGGAATGAAAGTATCTAGGATGTTTTAAACATGGTTAATTGAAAAATATGACAATAGATGCTCATTTGGTCACTATGTAACGTAAAAATTTGACATGTAGAGGAGTTGTAGACTTGCACAAAATGAATCCACGGGCCAATGAGATGGAAACATGCAATTTTTTTTATTAAAATTTCATGTTGATATGTGTGCTTTAAATTTAAATTATGTTTGGATTTTACTATAATGGATTACATTTATTTTCAAAGCCATTTGAGAATATGGGTGTTATTTATATTTATGAAAGGAGTATAGGGCACAATATTTTTGTAGTGCATGAATGTGACAAAAATAAAACCAAAGGTAGAGGCAGGTCCCTACCCAAACAAGGTTAAGTCAAGGAAACCATTGTTCCATCAATGAGTTAAAAGCTTAGCAAAGTGCTCTTTACTAGGAAATTGCTAAGATGATTTAAATCAAAGTACAAGAAAAAATATGTTCTTCCTTTAAGAAAATCTAGCTACATGATGGTTTTAAAATTTAGATTTATACTATGTTATGTATATGTATCATTCAAAACCATGATCCATTCATATTAGAGTTGCAAATGAACATGGTTTGGGTATTGTGACGAGGAAAGGGATGTAGTTTATTTCTTTTTTTGTTTGAATGGTGGAGGGATTTGATTATTTAGATAATGGATATATGACAACTTATTATCAAAATATAATGCTATCTATCCAATTAAAGTTGCCTTGGGCTCACATCTAGCTAATGTCTGAAAATTTTAAAAATACAGTTTAGGATCTCATGTTTCCAAAGTTCTTAACCAAGTGAAAATGGATAAAGCATTGTAACACCTTTTACAAAGGAAGGACAAAAAATTTAATTATTTAAAATATAAAGTGAGATATTTATCTTGAGGATGAAATTGAACCCATTGTTTGTAATTAAAACGAAGTCAAATGGAAAAGATACAACCAATTTTTGAAATTTTTTGTTCCAAATATATTATTTGATCAATACTGTAATAGGAAAATTATGAGAAAGTATTATAAGAATTTTTATTTGCCTTTATAATAAATATCTAGTTAATTAAGCCATTGAGAATATATCTTTTTAAAGAGGTGAAGGATATGACATCCCATTTTTTCCATGTTGGGTTTGAAGACACTTAATTTTAATTAAGTAATAGAAAATAGTAGACACTAAAATTTAGTAAATAAATGCTTAAAAATGTGTGTCCTTTGCATATTTACCTTTCATAGCTAGTTTATCATTCTGATAACATGCAATATCTAAGAAATTATTTAAAGTCTTGAAATTACTTAAAACACATTCTAGACTTCCATATTTCATCCCTATTTAGTATATACATTAATGTCTCTCTCATTTTGAAATCCTCTACCCATTTAGAACATGTATACACTAGGCATACGTGAGCACACTACACACATGTCCAATAGTGCATATTTATCTCCTATTCTCTAACATATACCTTTTTGGAATTACATGCTTCCTAATTGATTTAAAATGCATGTCAATAGGTCAAATATAAAAACACTCAATATATTTATTGATAGAATCAAATTATGGGTCACACTTGAAAGGACATAGAATTCTCTTACAAATATTATATCTTTTTAATTTTAAAAACATGCATTTTTAGAGTAAATATCCCTATTACAATTCTAAAACAATTTTAGAGACTTTGGCTAAGTCTAACATTATTTATTGTAGGTTTAGGGCATCCCTTATCAAGCATTCAAAATAAATTTACTAGTTACATTCATGTTATCTTTCCAAACTAGAAAACTAAATTGGTTCGAGGCCCTTTGGGCTATGTAGGATGCCCTTAATTAACAAGGTATTTTTTGAGGATAGCTTAGTCATTCCCACTTCCCACATTTTACCTCATTTTGCATTTGATCTCCTTTTGTGTGCTTTTATAGGAAGAGGTTCTCATTTTACGTGTCTTTTATGCATAGATTTAGGCTCATAATAGCAGTGTATCACCTACTAATATATGAAAACAAACGTAGATATTTAGATCCAATTCATTGTCTAATAGGACAAAGACACAGTAAACAAACATCAACATATTGTGCTCTTGTCTAGCTCCCGTAGACTTTTTGCATTAGGCATCGAGCGCTTTCTGTGTAATACATTTGTATTTTAATGTACTTTAAATATATTAGAGTCTAAATAAATTTAATAAAGTTGAAAATAAATTAGTTGGTTAGAACATTATTTGTTTCTTGTGGATTTTTAGCTTAGGGTTTCAGTTTAATTCTATAAATTCATGGCATTGAAATAATATAGTCCCTAATCTAGGATACTATTTATAACATAAATATTCAACTTTATTTAGTTTTGAGTAATTTTACATTATAAAATTATCTTGTAATCTTAGATAAATACTGGTAAAAAGGCTCTTTGTTTTGAACTATGGCTCATTTTTGGTTTTCCTATTCAAAAATATTTTACATTTTTAAAAAAAAATTGTCCTTTGTCTTTTTACAAACTATGTTTTGGTAGTTTTAAAACTACTTGGTGATATTCATGAAGAGTTACATGATGTTATATTTATATACATTGTGTCATTATGTGATTTACTACAATACTCATATCTATAGCACAACACTAAATAAGGACTTTAATTTCCTCATACCTCATGGTATATCATAAATACTTAAGATACCATTTTTTAAATCAACAAGAAGCATTTTTTATCTATCTATTTTATCGTACACTTTAGAGGAGCATATCATCTAGGGAAGTTACTTTCAACATACCCTCACAATTTGAGTTAGTGGGCTACAAAAATTGTTCTTCCTCTACAGTTAGTGTTTTGAAACATTGGACAAACACTAATTAATGAATGAGAATGTATGTCTGAGAGCTTACAAAGCACACACACACACACACACACATTTGATTATACATATATATGTAGTATATTATATCAACAGATTATTCCAAACAAAATTGTTTTCTCATTAGGGCTTTTGTTTGATGTTCATCATACCTTTTCACCTTCAATTTCAATCCTCTTCCCTCAATCCTTATTAATTTTTTTTAGTATAAGATTATAAAATATATAATAGAGGTTAAGAAATATTAATTAAAATAATAATAGTATGACTACTAATTTACGCTCTCACGCTTTATAAAAATATGCTTTATTAAAACAAAAAATTACATCTTGTATGTTATATATTATATTATTACTATAATATAATATTAATGTATATAATATCATACTATATTATTATTGTTTAACATAGCTATCATGAAAAATAAATTTGTAAGATATATAATACAACGAGTAATCAAGTCACTCATGCAATAATGATATTGGAGTGTTTTCATTCACATTTTATAACAACACTTGAAATATTTCATTGTCATCCACTCTCACCACCCAACACATGTTGAAATATCAAGTCACTCATGCAATAATGATATTGGAGTGTTTTCATTCACATTTTATAACAACACTTGAAATATTTCATTGTCATCCACTCTCACCACCCAACACATGTTGAAATATTTCAACACTTGTATGTTCTTTATTGCCTTGCCCTTTCCTCTGAGGATCCAATTTTGGAGTTTATGTATGTTATTAAACCTTATTTAATTAATCTAGATGTTTATATATATTGATAACATGGATGGACATAAGCTTCAAGATAGACTATAGTACCTCAATATCTTGTCCCCACATAATCATCATTGTAATGTGGATTTGGGCTAATAATTAGACGTGGATCCTTGTCACAATCATATTAACACTCATGATGCTCTCGTCCCATTAAAAATAGAAAAACCAATCAAAGATGTTTCCACCTTGCAAGGTACATGCCCCTTTGCATTATGTGAAGGTCATGTAAATCTAACAACTACCCTAAATACGGTCCTAGAGTATGATATAAGCCTTATGGTGCACAATATCACATGACATACCCTATCATTTCCTCTCATCATCACAACCAAACTCATTTTGAAATATTTCATCACCCGCATGTTTTGTATTGCCTATCCCTTCCCCACTACTTCATCATTTCTCAAGCTTTTCATTTAATAAAATGTCTCCTCCCCACACAATTTATTGCAATATCATATGAAGGAATATACAATCTTACTTTATACCATCACCTCCACTAAAAATATATGCTTATTTTTTCTTACCGATATGTACATAAAAGATGAGTTGGCACTGACGATTATGAATTTCAAGTGAGATATGACTACCGATTTGCACTCTTTCACTTCACAAAATCACGCTTTAATATGCTATATATTATATCAGTACTATAATATAATATTAATGTATATCATTTTATTATTATATATATATATATATATATATATATATATATATATATATATATATAATAATGTATAATTCAAAAATATATATAATAAAAATATAAAATATTGCTAATGAGATGTAAAAGGATTGGTGAAGTGGTTTGGTTATACCCAATGCCATCCAAGTATGAATCTCAAAAAGTGTTTATAGGTCAAATGTGGTCGTCTCAATGATCTCAATGAGATCAAAGTATTAATTGTTCTATATTTTTCTTGAGGCTTAGGCCTTGGTTTGTACCCCAAAACAAGTTGTTACTCCAGTCAAAAAGTTCCACATCGATCCAAAAAGAATATAAATTATTTAATAATATTGAAATATTTAAAATATTTAAAACTTAATAATTTTTAACTTTTTATACTATTATATATGTAAATTAAAGAATAAATAAATACACTACTTATGTCCCTACTATGCATATTGAATGGGTATACATACACTTGGATAGTTGTTTAGAAACTTTTTAAAAATAAGAGGAAATAGGGGTAGAAACTACAAGATAGTTGCCATTTGAATAATATATGTCCATATTTTTATTTAGATTCCTTAGTGTCACATCCACTGCAAACTACGAAGCAACCGTCACATCTGTGCTGAAGTTGAAGTTGGGGATCTGAATGTTCTCCACCGAGTATTTAGGAATCATTTAGTTATGTTACATCATAATCTTTTAGATTTTTTTTAAAAAATGTACTTTACATTATATTTTATAAATAATTGATATATTTATCTTTACCTACATAGTGTATTTCAATACTATTTGTTTTTTTTAAAAATATAAATATAACATGCTCTAAAACATATTTTATAACTAATTGATGCATTAGTCTTTACTTACATAACATATTACAATATTATTTTGTATTGAAAATATATTCACATCTAAAAGCAATAACAAATAAAGTATCAAATCGAGGCAACGTTTAGAGACAAGTCAAAAAATAAAAGTTATAAGAGAATACTATTAAGCAGCTAGAGTAAGGCTCAAAGGCGGAGGATCCATATCATCCGGACCCCAAGGAGAACTTGACAAGTCATTGCCATCTAGAATAGGCTCTCAACCAGTAGCTTGAGCTATATCTGTTTCATCTTCTAATTGAGTTTGAGTGGGTGAGATAGTCAATGAAAGCTTGGGAAACTTTTCCAACATGTCAGCAAGACCTCCAGGTGGCACCCCAAGCATCTGAGCATGGAAGAGGAGCACCTTAGTTATCCTGTCCAATAGCGGAAGGAGGTGACACCCTCACTACTGCCCAGGGAGGAAGCGCGCTAGTATAGGGTTTTGCTCTAAGAACGGCCCCTAGAGTGGTTGCGATGATGTCCATTATGAGGCTGTCGAGGCACTCTATAATCCGATCTGGGATACATGGGCAGACAAAGCAAACCCAAGCCATATCACAAGGAACATCTCTTGAGTGAGACAGGAGGTCCTAGGGATACCCAAGCTCCATGGCCACTTTGTTGGCTTAGACTTGTATCTGCAAAAGAACATTGGAGATAATGGATGATTTGTGTAGAGCATAAATATTACAATCAGAGGAAACACGATTGAACAAAGAATTATGTCTTTCTTTCCAAATTCATAAGAGAATCTCCACTATAAAAGTATCCTAGACTTGAACTATTGTGGTGGGCATCATGGGCTTGTCCCCCAGGAGGATGTGTTGCCACATGAAGAAGTCAGGTTGGAAGGCCCTGAAGAGATCATGGATCCAGGACGAGACCTTTTGAGCTTTGATACAGTACCATAAGAGATGAGAGAGGGTCTCAAGATGTTTGGAAAAGGGACAAGTAAATAATTGGACTCTAAGATGAACCAACTTTTTGCCAATAGGTAAGCTTTGGTGTAGTATACACCAAGCAAAAAGGGCACTTGGGCTCCACATAGGGCCCCAAAGAATGTTGAAGTGAAAGCTCCACATTTTCACAGATAAGTGTAACCCCCAATGATTGTTATGTTTATCATGTCATAGTGTGCTCTCATACCGCCCTATTTTTTTATGAATTATTTATATATTTTTATGAAATTAATATATAGATATATTTCATCATTAAAAAAAAGAAAACAATAAACAAATTTTAAAGTATCATAGTTTTTTCCTTAAATTTTAATCACCAAAATACTATTACTCTTAGTGATCAACAAGTGCTACACATCAATCATTTCCTTTTCTAAAAATTATCTTCTCAATATTGCAACATTTATATCAATAATAATAAAAACAAATTCTGATGGAATTTTATTCCTCCTTTTAAAAAAAAATATAATACATATTGTATATATTATACAAAAATTAAAAAATAAAAATAAAAAACATTCATTACCTCTTAAAATATGCACAAACCATTATCTACAACCTCTCATTACTATTATAAGGTAAATACACTCTCAAAATATATTGGCACAAATTTAAACTTTCCAAATTGTATCTAATTCTTATTTTTATATAATTGTTGGGTGTAAGGGTGTGTCTGAAATGGGTTTGAATGTTTTCTAATCTTCCGGTCTTACGGGATTGGTATAGGACCAGATTATCTTTATATTTATATAGTTTCAAAAGAGAAATAATGACGACACACAGTACTTATCCCCTTAAATATCTTTAAGAACAAAATAAAAAAAATTATCATATAATCTAACAAGTAACTATAATGGCAAAATCAATACTGTTAACTATTAAGTGTTTAATATTAACGGCAAACTCTTCACGAGGAATTTATTATTGAACCTCTTTACTATTATAATAATGTTCTTATAATATAATAAATCTCAACACTTATCTGACAATTTTAAAAACAATAAATCGTCGTTCATGATTCAAATCCATAAGCATTAACGTCATAAAATAAATATATATCAATAAAATATAGGAAGATATTATAGCATAGGGTAATAGTTAAATAGATAAATAAAAAAGAAGAAAGATAGAAACATAATAATTCAAAGGTGATCCATATAGTTCGACAAACGCAATGTTATTTATTAGCACCTCTTACAAGCAGGGATCATTATAATTGATTTTTATTATTGTTTTGTATCAGAAAATAAATAATCAATAAGAATAGGGTATTTTTAATTTGGACATTATTTTGATAATATATTTTAAATAATAAATATTAAATTTATTTGTTATTGGACAAATTTTTAAGATGGAACAATTTTTTTGGCAATTTTTTTAATTTATTGACTGGTTAAAATAAGGATTTTTCTAATAATTCTTATTTAAATAATTTGGAAGGAAATAAATCAACACATTTTTAAAGGTAAAGAAACAATGTTTGTTATCCTTTTGAAACAATTGGAGGTGGAAATCTTAAAGGTTGTTTTTTCTCAGATAAAACAAAGAAAAGGTAACCTCACAACTTGGGATATGAGAATATGTGCCAAATGAAACATCATTGTTCCTCCACCTGAGAATGGTTTAATAGTATTCTCAGTTAAAGTAAATCGAAAAGAACATGCAATTTGGCTTCCCCCTCTTGAAAAGAGGTTCAAACTGAATTTTGGTGGAGCATCTAAAGGCAATATCCCTAAACTTTTGAAGCTGATTGTTTTTTAAGAGATTGTAGTTATTCTCTCATCAAGGATACATCCCAAAAGCTCCTATATGGGATGAGCAATGAAATCGAAGCTAAAGCTTTAGTGACAAGACTTGAGATTGCAATTTAGTGTGGTATTAAAAAAATTGTGATTGAAGGGGACTCCCATATTTTTATTTCTGCTTTGAATAAGAAAATTGACAATTCTTACAAATTGGAGAATATTCTTGTGAAAGCGTGGGAGTGCCTTGAAAGTTTTTTGGTGTGTGAATGTAATTATGACTTCAAGGAAGCTAATTAGGCTACTGATTTCCTCACAAATTGTGGATTAGACCAATTGGATGAAAAAAGTATTGATAACCACTAAACAACGTGGGAGGATTTCAAAGGTGCTCATTATATCAAACTTGGATATTAATCCCAACCTGCCAATTAATGATCAAATATTAATTGGCCCTTTAGTTGGTGCATGAGAAGGGATGAAGCATAATGATGGCCGAGTGAGCCGTGTAAGGAAGTTTTCATTTCGTCAAGTTATTTATTTTCCAGCATTTTCCTTTTTTTGGATACGCTGCTACACGATTCCACATGGTTATCCTTGCTTGTTGGCATATTGGTCTATTCAGGGTGGTTTGGTGTTTTGAGTTTTTTGAGGATGGATTGTGCAGCATGGCTATGGCGCTACGGGTGCCTATGGTTTTGGGAAGTAGCGAGGCTAAGGAAATGACTTTCTATGGTGATGTCTCTCGAGCTCGCATCAAGAAATTTTCTGGGCTTGATGGTGGAATTATTGTAGGTCATTTGTTGTATTTTGGGTAAGGAGTACCTTTACAATTTCTCTCGTAGAATTAATTCAGACTTGTGGTATCCATGTTTTCTCATAATATTTTGGTTCTCCTACTTGATAAACAAGTAGTCATCAAGGTGGTAGAATGTTTTGTGAACCCAGCTTATCAAAATGGTTTGTTGGAAGACATTGCTTCTGTGGACATTGGTCCCTTTAAAAAATTACCATTTTTAGGTACTAATGGTCTAGGGCTAGTTCCTTTAAAATTTGTTAGTAGGTGATTTTTTGGTAGGGCGAGCACACAAGTATTCTTCAAATCAATGGCTTTGCTTGTATTTATATATGAAGAAGAAGATGTGAAACAATTGCATGATGTATTGAATTACCTTTTGGTCTGCACTAATCAGTTCAATTACAATAGCATGGTGAAGAGGAATAAAAAGGAGTAGGGGGAGTTAACTAATAGGAGAACTCACTGTGAAACTAAGTTTAACTCATTGTAGAACTTAAAAGACAACTCACAGTGGTACTTAGCTGAAATACAAATAGAACTCACTGTGGAACTCACCTTCTCACCCTCTTAACCTCTTATCACACCTAAGTAAGCTAAATCTATAAGTGTATGAATTATCCATTTAATAAGTAAATAGAATAATTAATATCCTACACCAACACCCATCTGAAGCATAACTTAGGTGGGCAAAAAATAAAATCTGGGTCCTGACAACAAAACCTAATGAGGTACCCATGTACAATGCAACTCTCAAAAGTGGAGTAAAAAGAGAAAACCCAATGGAAAACACCTCTCCCCCAAAAGAGAAACAAAGAAAAGAAATTGGGACTAGAAGGCCTACTCCAACACCCCCCCTTAAGCATAGCCTAGGTGGGCTATAAAATTAGCTCCTGACAACGAGTCCTGATGAGGTACCCAAGTACATAATGATGATCCCAGTATCGTAAAAAATATGAAAGACGTGTGCCTGCACAAAGAAGAGAGATAATGTATGCACAAAATGTTGCATGATGAATGCTATAATAGGTCCCTTTGCAACAAATACTTTATCTTCTTTTCGGAAGAAAATATCTATGAGCTATTAAACTACTAAATTCTCATTCAAGTGGAGTGTAGACATGAATCATGATGTAGATCTCTGAAAAATGCTCAAAATTTCTCCCTACTAATGTTCTAATGTGCCAAATTCTTATCATATATCATAGGACTAACTGTAGAAGATGGAAATGAAGAAGCAAATAATGTCAGAGAAGATAGACATGGACCATTCACTAAAGTAATGTCTATATGAAGAGTAGAGCATGACTCACCAACTGAAGAAAGAATGTCCATAGGAAGAGATGAGTTGTTGATGCTCACAATAGGTGTACTCATACTGAAATCAGTAAAGTCTTAAAAAATACAAGTCTGTGAAGTTTCTAAAAGAGCAACAATATGTACAAGAATGAATGTAGAATTTGCAATAGGACAACGAAGGTTTGAAAAAATCTCATCCTATAGTGGCAGCTTGATTGAAGGAAAAAAATCCACCATGGTTATATCATCAAAAGAAATAAAAGCACGAGGTAAGATTACAATAGTCGCATAAGAGACAATAGAAAGCAAAAGAGGAGGTGTGACATAAATCTCTGCATGATCACCGAAAACACTCTGTATATGCTCCAAATAGTGCATGAACACTTTATATGTTCCACATGGTAATGAAGATCCATAGAAACATGAAGTAATAGAGTGTCAAAAACCTTGTCACAAGTATTAGCCCACTTATTAAACTGAACAATATCAGTGGTTGCAAGAATCTATTCATATAAAAATGGAATACTATTCTTTTGTGTAAGCAAGTGTTGCATATAGGCATGCCATGAAGTATAATTGTCCTTCACAAGAAGGATCACTGGAGATGAAACAACTCTCCTCATCTAGAATCTCTCAAATGCGGTCAAAATGATTGAGAAAAGAGACCAAAAAAGTACGCAACTACAAAATATAATATGCAATGAACCCCCTAAAGCACACTCATGAAAGGGACATCGGGCACAACTGAAAATGCATTCAAATGAGCAATCAATGATGGAGTAAACAAAAACAATGGTGCATAGTCTAGAGATGAACTTCAGACTAGGCTGAAAATGAGTCCATATGGGTGAGAGCAATCAGTGCATGATGTATGCTGCAAAAACTAGTGTGGCCCATAACCCCCTAAATACGACACTTTATAACTTGAGTGTGTTTTACAAAAAAAATTAGAGCAATCGAAAGAAGATGAAAAAATATACACTTTTGAAAAAAAACGGTACTTAAATCTGAATTATCAGTGAAAAGTTATAGCAAAATATGTTTTCCGTCATTACTAGCCTATTTAATAAGAATTGCACAAAAAATTTAATACTCATCAAATTCTAGCATGAATATACCGTATAACCATCCGTTAAAATCAGCACAAAATTAAGGACCTCTTAACTTCAACAAAAGTGAAAAAAAACACCTACCCAATCACCTTCATGTGGAATTTTCTTTGAAAAAAAGCCTTTTGGAGGAGGTTTTAAAAGATTATGCAAAGCTATTTTAAAAAGAAATAAAACATGCTTTGATTACATCCAGGCAGTTTAAAACTTAGTGAGCTGGCGCCCGCATAAATCATGCAAGGATAGCTGGAGTGATCTACCGAAGACTCCTTAGAGGCATAATTGGTGCAAGTGTTGTTTGCATGCAGTCAGATATGAAGCTGGCCGTACGCCATCATCCTTTGCATGATGTGGACGATTGAATTTGGTCATGCAACCTATATCCTGGAATGCTAATATTATGCACAGGAAGTAGAGGCATCCACCGCTTGAGAGAGAGAGGACGAATGGCGAGGGTCTGGAAATCCATAGCTCAAAAAATACTCTTTCTATGGACAGTGCTCGGTTGTTTCAATCCAGGGGCAACCACATGCAAGAATTCAAGAATTCTGACGTCAAGGTGACTGTTTCCTCTGCGTGGTATACAGAACACGAAGAAAAAAGAGGATTGCAAGTCGAGCCTATGGGAAGAAGATCCAAACGAAACAATTAGGAGAGTAAAATTCTGCCCGACTCGACGCTTTTGACGCTGGAGATGTGGACAAATTCCTCAGCTTCTCTCTCCCTGTGGGGAGCAGGAAAGAGGTGTCTTTCTCAATGCGTTGTCTTCTCCGGGCACGGACTGGTCTGATCGTGGCTATTGCTATGACTGGTTGCAATGCTAGGTCAATCCAAGGCTGCATCAGATAGAAAGGCTTTCGTCTGCAGAGTCGACTTTGAACTGCATTCATTCGCCATCACCACGATCACCTTTGCTATTTTGCAATGGGATATGAATCCCGAAAAGCTCGTGTACAATATGCTTGGATGAGATGAAATCCGAGAAAAACCAGGCCAATGAAGAAAATAACCACACCTTCCTCTAAATCCGTCAACAAGAAATGTAACAAACCCTTCAAACGACGAATGCAAAAACATGGAAATGGCAATACCAACAATATGCAAATTCTTCTTTATTAATTTAAAGAATACATAATGGAAATCAGATAGATATCTTGATGCTCATTACCAACTTGTTCTGATACGATGTTAGAATTTTCAAGTAGGTGATCTTTTGGTAGGGTTAGCACACAAATATTTTGTAAATCAATGACTCTGCTTGTATTCAGATATGAATAAGAAGATGCTCAACAATTGCATGATGTATTGAATTCCCTTTTGTTTTGCACTAATCAGCTCAATTACAATAGGATAGTGAAGAGTAATATAAAGAAGGAGTAGGGAGAGTTAACTAATAGGAGAACTCACTGTGGAACTCACCTTCTCACTCTCTTAACCTCTTATCACACCTAAGTAAGCTAAAGCTACAAGTGTAGGAATTATCCATTTAATAAGTAAATAGAATAATTAATATCCTACACCAACAGTTCTGTTGTCTACTTTCAAGGCTCTAGAATCAAGATGGTGACTTTGTTAGGATTTTTGAAAGAATTCTAGCCAAAAATTTTGATCTTCCTTCAATGGAGCTTTTCATCTCTCTTCCCCCTTTGGCACTGATCAAGATTCTAGTCCATGAATTGGAAGTCTGCAAGGACATCAGACATGGTAGGGATCGTGTGGAGATAGGAAAATTTACTAGCAAGATGGTGGTCTGAGGTAAGGGAATGATTCTTCCATGGCTGGCTTGGGTACCCAGGAGGTTGACGACTCTGACAATTTAAGAAAGGTTGGATAGCGTCTATGCTTTAGCATCATTGGGTGGTATGAAAACTAGACTCTAGGGGTGACATGTAGGGGGTCAAATGATACTACCACAGCTTTGTCTAATGTTTGCCCTGAGGAAGTGAAGGTGGAGGTAAAAGTAGAAGGTAGTGTTGAATAAGTCCCTTGTTATTGGGGTTTGGTGATGCTTGTTACTAGTATCTCATTTCCTCAGCATTAGTTATGTAATCTTTTGGTATTCGCTGCCAATTTGTGTGGGCTATTGTTTTTAGGCTCGCTTATTTGTTGGCTTTGCTTGTCTTTTGGTTGACCTCATAATTGTCTATTGACAATCTCCTCGCAAGTCATTTTTATAAAATTTTTCCTATTTAGATAAAGGGAAAAAGACCTCTTTAACCATGGTACTTATCTAAACCAAAAAGAGAGATTTTTCATCCTACAATTATTTTCAAGATTTCAAATGTTTCCCTTCATGTTTTCCTATGTGCAATATTGATTTCCCGAATAATAATATAAAAATAGATGCAAGGCTCAAAAAATACTGTTAATGGGTATCAATTTTTTATGTATTTATTTTATTTTGTTTGCAACGTTCATTGATATCCATAAACTTCTTCTGAAGGATTTTAATATATAACAACGCCTGGAATAAGGTATTTTTCAATAAGAAAACCAACTTGGATCTCTGTTAATGTCAAATGGAGCACTATAAGTTGCAGGAATGGGTCCAGGGAGCATTAATGTCAAATGGAGCACTATAGGTTGCAGGAATGGGTCCAGCGATCATTAAAGACTAGAAAATCTAGATGATAATGAAATTCATGGGGTTTTGAGATCAATAATTCCATTTGC
This sequence comes from Torreya grandis, assembly GCA_037957365.1. Lineage (NCBI taxonomy): Eukaryota > Viridiplantae > Streptophyta > Pinopsida > Cupressales > Taxaceae > Torreya > Torreya grandis. Next base: position 4,541,054 of record JARHVA010000452.1, read on the forward strand.
AGATATACCACATCAGGTTGACAAGGAGTAGGTATGGGCTTCGAGCGTAGATTTAGTTTTTGAATGTGTTGCTCCGTTGCCTTTTCATGTCCCACGAGGTATTCAACAACCACCAATGGTATATTATTCAACGTGTTAAAGGAAGTCTCGAACAAATGTTTATATTACCCTCCATCCATTTATACTTAATTCTTTCAAAAGGAAAACATGTTAAGTAATGCATAGAGTTCTTCATAATGATGGTTAAAATTTTGATATGATATTTTACTTTATTTATCGGTCTTTTAAGGTAATGTCTCTGTGATTGGAGGTTCATTGGTTCAGATCGTCGATGCGAGGGTAAGAAGTACATTTTTGTATAACCCACATCATACGTATGATGAATCTGAATCTTCTTTTGGATTTCTTTTCCTATTTGGCAGCCCCTCTGTTTGGACATATGGAAATTACGTGGGGCTCAAGTTTCTTTTAAGATTGATTGTTGTTAATCTCCTGAAGAAATAGAACATTGTGTCACTTTGAATTAATGTAAAAATATTTGTTAAAAAATTAGAATTGAACCTCTATAGTATTGCAGTTGATTTTGTGACGCTGTATAAATAGAACCTCTATAGTAATTATATGTCACCATGCTCAATCTGAGAATTGCCTCGAGTCTGCAGAAAATCTATGGACGAAATCCAATCTATTAGTTTGCTATGTAATTAGGTCTTACCAATGGAGTTCCATACCTGCAATCCTGAGCCTTTGTATGAGAAAATCATACACAAATCAAAGCTACATAGAGCTTATTTATTCCTCCACTCATAGATTTTACTATTTTTCCTATGCTGTCACATATTGAATCCTATTCATGTGTCCTTTGGGCTTTGGATTCTAGCTCTTGCCTCTAAGATTTGGTTTTCATTCGTATGGTTTATAGTTTATATTATTGACGTGACTCTATATTGAATTGTAGATATAGTGGAAAATCTTCTTCCAAGATTTCTGCTATTGACATATTTATCTCTACGACAGATCCCTTCAAGGATCCTACTTTGATAACTGCGAATACAGAACTTCTTTCAGTTTGTTTTGTAGGGTTTATGTAGTGCCACTGTACTAAGGAAATGAGTTTTTTACAACTTAATTCTACCCTAAAGTTTTAACGGCCTAATACCTAAAATAATGTCAATGCAATGTTAAAGGAAAAAGGCCTGAGAGTTAATTAAAAAACTTGCCACGCTAACTCTCTGGGTGCATTTCTAGAGTGCATTTCTGCCCTCATCATTAGAATTGGGTGAATTTGTTAGTAGTTTATTCTATTTAAAATATTATATAAATAAATGTGTGTTTCCCCAATTTTTAATAATTCTAACCAAATAAATAAAGATGCTTAGCCTCCAACTCTGAAAATGTTCAGGTGAATAGCTCAACGTTAAATGGGAAACAGAAGATTGCATCAAACTGTTCTAAATTTCTAGATTTTATTCTTTACTCTATTTTTTTAAAAATCAGGTCGTCTTACTCAAGTTTGTCATTAAATAAATTTTATATTACAAAGTACATTTAATTCATTGTTTCTTAGGATGAGTGATTATCTTGTCCGAGCTCAAATAAAAACATAATATTAAGAAAATAAATACCCAGTCAACAGTTTTCATAGAAATTCTATAGCTCAAAATTCATTAGATTGAAGAATAGATTCCTAGTAAATTATTTTTGGCGCTATCCTATTCCAATCCAGACTTGGTGTCCTCCTTTCATGAAAATATTTTACCCAAGCATAATCTTACTCCTCCTGGATTACACAGGTAGGAAGCACACTATCATGGATAATTAGGAGATAAGATTGGTTGGGATTGATAACTCTAGAAGGAGATTATTCTGTGATTTAACTCATTCAATCATGCAAAGAATGATCTAGGCAAATGCACACAAAGAATAAAATACAAACACACAATAATAATATTATATTATGCTAATCAAACCATTTACACAAATATATAGGTAAGTATTATTATGCTAATCAAACCATTTACACAAATATATAGGTAAGTATGTCTTATATTATAGGAATGTTACTAACCACTCAATCCTATAGAATATCTCATAATGTCTTATAATAATGAGTTGGGTGATTCACTCGAAATTTACGTATAACAAGATTTTAATATATATTATTGTTATATAATAGCAATACATTATTAACTAATTTACCATAGTAAATACTAATTTTCCAACATACCCCCTTCCTTTTCCGCCTCCCTGCCCCCCACCCACTAGTTTTTGCATGGTAAAACACATCTTATTCTCTAATTGTAGTGTGCCACCTTTGTGTACTCATGATCTTCTTATTGATGGGTTTCCTAGGATATGACCAACAACATTATCCAATTGGTTTTGTAGGTATACCAAAAACCTTACACAATTAGTTTTTCAGGTTCACCAAAAACCTTACACAATTGTTTTTCCAAGGTTACCAAAAACCTTACACAATTGGTCTTCTCAATTTACCAAGAACCTTCATATCATGCTTGATATAATATATTTTGTTCAAAATTCTACAATGGTTCTAAAAAAATGGGTTACATGGGGAATACTCATAAATGAATAGTAATACTCATTTATTCTTATTTTTACAACACACTAAAAAACAAAAAAACTGAAATGCACACACCTAAAAAACACATGTCACTAAAGCAGAAGTGACCCCATGACTAGTGGCTAACTAGAGGCTTGAATGGCCTCATTCTTCCAATGCCTTTGACCTCCAACATAAGCTCATTTAAAAGATAGTATTTATTACTTACAATTTTTATGTTAGCACTATTTGTTTGTTGTTCATTCTCTTCCTTTTCATCTTCAGTCATGGCATTTTCATGTAGTTTTCCATCTAGTAAATCTTGTGCTCTTGTCATATAATTTGTAGATATATGACCATCTTGTTTACAATAATAACAAGTACATTATTTTTTTGTAAATTTGGAAGATGATCCCTATTTAAAAGAGGATTTGTATTTTTTATTAACCAATCCCTTCTCTTTCTTGTTTCTATCATATATTGTAGTTTCCTTTGTTTCAACAATCATAGTTATTTTTTCTTCCTCAAGTAATGAAGAAAAGAGATCCTCTAAACTAGGATTAAGTTTATTCGATGTAAAAACCATATTAAAGTAACCGATTTTCATGTTATTCAATATTTTTTTTTTAACATCATTATCATGAAGATCAATTTTAATTCTAGCTACCTAATTTGAGATGAATTGAAACTTACTGATATGCTTCATCATGATGTCATGTTATTCCATCGTGAGACTGAACAATCTTTGCTTTCAATATCATTGCAATTAGTTTGTAAACCAAATAATTTGTTTAATAATTTTTAAATTCTACTAAGAATTTAGACAAATATTTATGATGCAAATAAGCATCAAATAGTCCCAATCCAATGATTTCTGTAAATTTTCAATCTTTGCCCTCCCATTTAGCTATTCCATCATCTTTTGGGTTCTTCACTTTTTTATAAACAATATCCCTTTTGACTTTGTTGATTAGAAACAATTGAGTTTATATTTGCCACGTGTGGAAGTATTTTCCCTTAAAATTTTCAACATGACCAAAATTTTCTATTATGACACTCTAAGAAGACATCAATTAAAATCAAGAATGCATTCTTTATAAAAATATATGATTCAATTAATGAAAAAAAATAAGTGACACTTTTTCTTGGTATTGATTTTTGATAATATCAACAACACACACACACTAAAAAATTAATAAGGGAAAAATTACTTTTGAAACAACTATTTGACTTAGCACAAACTAAAAAATAAATGACTTTAGAATAAGAATTAAACTCTTTTGGTGTAGGATATTTATTATTCCATTTATTTATTAAATAGATAATACCTACACATGTAGCTTCAACTTAATTAGGTGATTCTTTAGTCTATGGTAGTTAGCTACCACTTGTCTTAGCTTAGTGGTTGTTACACATTTGTTCTCCATTAGTCTATTGTTAGTTAATACCATGATTCTTGGTGGAAGATGCATGTTATTTATCCTATATAATATACCTATTGTAAATCTATTTATTAATCAACATAATTATTGTATATCCTCTTTCATATTTTTTAATACAAATAGTCTTTTTTTATTGGAATTCTTGTGTGCTCATTCTACCAGAAGATCACCTATTCACCAATTATTTCATGGTATCAAAGCTTTAGGTTATAATAATGAGCATCATTTTTTCTCTTTGATTTGTCTTTTGTATTCTTTTAAATTAATTAAGAAGAATTTGCATATTTTTCTATTGGTGTTTGCATGCCTGTGTATTGGTATACATGGGTTGTTAAAGATTTTTAAGGAATGGTCGAGAGTAGGGTTTGAATGTAATAAAGACATCTATATTAGAATAGATCATGTCTTCATACAACCTTTCCACCTAATAATATGGTATTTATTTATGAAATAAATAGAGTTTCATAGGCACAAACCTATATGGATATTGAAGTACATGCAAAAGAAGAATCATCACTCTTGATAGGTGGTTTACTATAACAATGACCTATTTTTTATTTCTTTTTAAATTCTAAAAACCCTCTTTATGAAGTTTAAATTGATTTGTATCCTAAACAAATCAATCTGGGATTTTTCTAGAGTTCCTAGATTGGGTGGGTTTTTTTATATCTATGCCTTTTGATATCTCTTTTGATTTTCTGAACCGGATTTGAACTCGTAGACTTCTCACATGATGGGTTTTCTTTCTTTCATGGGCTGGAGCTATTTTCTTTCATATTTTTTTATTTTTTCTCTTATTTATGATAGATTTTATGGGTAGTGTAGTGAAAGCATAAGTTCACTAGCCTTTCCTCCTCTGCCATTGCTCGTATGCATAAACTATACTACTTGTGAGAATCCATGCACCCTTGTGGTTCTTATGTTACTGTTGTCATTGTCTAAAATTCTAACTGCATAAATACTAGTTGATTCTATGATCCTAGCTATGATTTTTTAGAGTAATCTCTCCTTTCTAATGTTTTTGTCCTCTCATCACCCTACATGACCTACATAACATCTTCTTGGAACCATAGTAACTATTGAATAGATTGTGGTGACCTGAGCGAGCTTCTGCACTACCATGGTAGTACCCTACACCTCCAAATCCTCTTATCATTTACAAAGTCATAATGTTAAAAACCTAAATTATGCCCTAAAAATATTTAAAAATTAAAGCATGTTTCAATTTTATTTAAAATAGCTTTGTATTTTTAACAATAAAAATACATTCTATAAGTTTTTTATTTTAAAAATGCATGTAGGGCTGTATGGGTAGGGTATTTTTTACTTTTATTGACTTGAGGAGATTTAGGGCTTCATTCTAATTCTAACGAATGGCTAGAAGGTTAACTTACACTTTGTTCAATCGATTTTTTTAACTTTTAAGTGAAATTTCATTAAATAGGTCGTTAATGATGGGAAATGTTGTTAGCCATAAGTTTTGCTCGATAACTCAAATTTGAGTGCTCCATTTTACAAAAGTGATTTATCTTTCTTTCCCATTCCATCAGTCCTATTTTTATTGTAAATAAACTAAAGTTATAAAATGTCATATTCATGGAGGGTTACTCATGCTATGGGCTCTAATACTTTTTACATTGCATTTCTTGCAGCAATTGCTCACACATATATACATTTTTAGCTATGTCTAACATCCCCATATTGAATGTGCATTATCCCTCATCACTCTAGTACTGATTTCTCACTTGTATTCATTCACAATTATGATTGGCATCCTTTTCATGATCGTGGTTTAGGGGTTCATTACAGTTTGTACCATGTAGTCTTACACTTCTTTGGTGTCCTCTCTAAGTCATGACAACTCTATTTGAGATATTGTAGAGGAGTAATGTTTAGTTTATACCAATGGTCCTTTTTTGGGAATACCAATTATGCTTCATGACATGTGTACATGGAACGTTTACTCATGTATCATGACCTTATTCCATTCTTGTATGGACATATTCATGTTTATATTGACCTAGGTCAATACAATGACTAGGCAAACTCTTGTGACTATGTTTACGGTCACTTATTGATACATATTTCATTGGATTTGTACCACCATTGAGAGGACATAGAGTGTCACTTCACTATTTAGAATACTCTAGAAAGTATTTTTAGAGATCTTACTATGACCTACATCATAACTCTTCCTCCTCTTCCTATTGCATCTTCTGAGACTGCTTTACACTCTCCACTTGCTTTTATTTCTTGCAATGATACATCCATGGTGTATAGTGTTCTTCTTCTATCGAGCCCCCACCATAGGATGAGATTCTGTCAGACCTTACTTGTCTCATCATAGATTCTACATTCATTCTTATGTAAATTATTTCTCTTCTAGAGCCTTCATAGACTTATATTTTAGACGAATTTATTCATTCTATTGAGATTATACACATTAAGAGTATCCATAACTCATATGTTCATGTGGACATTCATCATGTAGATTTGAGTGCTTCATTTGTAGACCAGTCTCCAATTGTGATGGTTGTTGATCCTTGCTCTCCTCTTCCCATGGACATTATTTTAGAAAATGTTCTATGCCATTGTTCTTCTATAGATGTAATGATGGTACTTATAAACCTCGTGTTCTCTCCCCTTCATTATATGTTTACTTAGTACCATCTTCTACCGTGAAGATTATGATTTTTTATCAAACTTTGGCACATTTGAGCACTATTAGTGAGATTTTTGAGCATTTTTCAGAGATCTACATCATGATTCATACTTATATTCCACATAAGTGGGAATTCAACATTTTGATAGCTTAGGGTTTTATTCATGAAAGGAAGATACAACATTTATTGTAGTGGGGCCTACTACAACATTCACCATGTGATATTTTTGTTCTTACATTCTCTCTCTTCTTTGTGGAGGCACACATCCTTCATATTTTTTAAGATACTCGGATCATTGCTATGTACTTGGGTACCTAATTAGACCTCATTTCTTGGACCCAATTTTCTAGCCCACATAAATAATGCTTAAAGGTGGTGTTGGAGTGGGAACGTCTAGTCCTACCTTATCTTCTTTGTATTTCTTTTGGGGGAGAGTTTTATTCAACTAGGTTTTCTCCTTTTAATCCACTTTTTTGAAAGTTTCATTGTACATGGGTACCTCATTAGGGCTTATTATTGGGACCCATTTTTTATTTTCCACCCACCTAAACTACGCTTAAGAGGGGGCATTGATTTAGTCTATTTATTATTCCATTTATTTATTAAATTTATAATACCTACACATTATCTTTAGCTTGCTTTAGTGATTATTTAGTCTATGGTAGTTAGTTACCACTTATTTGAGCTAGTGGTTATTACACATTTGTTCTCCACTAGTCTACTACCAGTTAACTTCATGATTATAGGTGGAAGTTACATGTTCTTTATCCTATATAAGAAAACTATTATAAAACTATTTATCAATAAAGGTAATTATTTCATATCCTCTTGCATTTTTATGAATACATGCAAAGTCATTGTCATTGTAATTCTTGTGTACTCATTCTATCAGAAGATCACTTATTTTTCAATTTTATCAAACTCTTAGGAAAATAATTATTAATAAATTTTTAATAAGAATTGAAAACTAAATGAAATTATACATTGGCTAAACTAACGAAAAAAATATGATATATATGAACAATCTACATGATGTTTCTTCAAAATTGAGTAGGATGGAAGAAAAAACTCCACACGAATGTTTGGTGATCCATATATTGATATGTAAGACGACATGTAGGATAGATTTATAGATTAAAAGAATCTTGATAGATGAACATTGTCATGTGCTTAGAAAACAAAAAGTAACAAAGGACTAGGCCACTTATTTGTAAACAAAATAATCTCAAAATATGCAATCCTCAGATAAAGAATAGTGAACAACAAACATAATAATATTTATTCATCCTTCCTTTGTAGATCAGAGTCTACATTTAAACCATCTAGCTTGGGTCTTAGATTTGGCTACACAAAGGAGAGATATCAATGATTAAGTCCAAACATAGGGCAAGAATATCCAATGTAGGTCATAGAGTATCCTTTATTTTCTAGTATCAATTATGCACATTTCCCTATGCATAGAATATTCTTTCATCCTATCAACACCATAGATTGAACTATATAATGATGATGGCATGAGCTATTAGAATTGTGATCAAACTAATGATGCATGAGAACACTGAATCATCACAAGCACATGATTAAATAAGTTTTGATACCAATGATAACTCTAGAAGGAGATTATTCTATGATTTAACTCATTCAATCATACAAAGAATGATCTAGGAAAATACACATAGATAATAAAATCACAACACAAAATAATAATATTATATTCTATTACATAAAACAATCAAACCATTTACACAAATATATAGGCTTAGTATTTTGTATATTCTATGGATCTTACTAACTACTTAATCCTTTACAATATCTTGCAATCTCTTAAAATATTGAGCTGGGTGCTTGACTCCAAACTCACATAAAACAAACTCATAAAATATATTATTGTTACATAACAATGATATATTATTAACTAATTTTTTATAGTAAATACTAAATATCTAATAGGGACACCTGTGGATTGGATTTAGAAGAATAGTACCACAAACTATGACACTTTTATCAAAAAAAAGAAAAGTGGCCTATGGAGGAAGTTTGAATGGTTCAAAGAACACCTTCAAAATACGATATAGCTTAATACATCTTTAATTTAAAAAATATGTATATTTATTCAATGATTTTTAAAAATTATCTTGTTTCATACTTGAAGAAGAGTCCAAGTCTTGGGGTTTCTATCTTACAAATCCTAGAAATTTTGTTGAGAAAAAACTATACCTTTTTTTTATGATTATAAGTGAGTATATATAAACTAAATCATAAATAATAGGTGGGGCCCATTGTACAAACACCAAACTAACATATAATTCATTTGGTAGTAGTTAAACCATCACATTATTCTTAATTTGAATCACAACAAACAATGATTGTTCAATTGGTTTCTTATAAAGTACTTTGAAGGAAAAAAACTATATACATTAAGTTTTTGAGTATAAGAATTTCATGGATATTAAAAATTAATAACATTAAGCTTGTTTAAGTGTCTTTCATTTTACCTCTTAAACAAATTTAATTAAATCTATTTAAAACAAATTGAATAATGAAAATTTATTTAAATATATTAAACTATTAAATAAATAAATAGATAAAAAGTAAAAATTATAATTTTATGATAATAAATTTAATTTTTTGTTAAATGGTTTTCTAATGAGTCTCCATTCTCAATGTAAAAAGTAAGTAATAATTTTATAGACTTGTTTGTACCTATAGTAGAAGGAAAAAAATTAATTTCTTATGCTTTTGATGTAGATATATTATTTTCATAATTTAAATAAAAATTATATGTTTGTCTAAAAAACAACAATGTGACTTTTTGAAGGTAAAATGTGCAGTTTTGAATAAGAAAAAATACAAAATATTTCAAAAGTTATAATGTTCACAAATCCAATATCATTTAATGCAATACTTTAATAATTTTCATGGACCTCTTACATACACATTGCACTACTAACCTAAATTTAATTGTTACCTTATTACCATAGCCATAGGGATCAATTTAATGCCATCTATCCTTGAATTTTATTTTGATTGTGGCCATGTAGAGGCAATGGTAGCAAACTCGGATTGCTTCATATTTACATAGTTCACAAGATTCTCTTTCTTGTCCTTTGTGTGACCAATCATATAATCATGTGTGTTATGATCCTATAAATATGGGTTCAAAAACATGTAATAATTATTATATTTTAATCATAAAGACTCTAAGATTTATGTTGATATCCATAACTACAATATAATTATAAGTTGTCCCATGTACTATATTGTATGGATAGAATACAAAAACTACAATTCATATTTGATATAGGAATAAACAAAGTCTTGAACCTAAAAAACTCTAAAGATTTCTCTTTACCACATGTACTAAAGCCACATCATGACTCTTGTTTTATTATTAGAATGCTTTTGTAGAATGTTTTGATACAGGGCATTTGGCAAGGTCATGTCAAACATCTAAAACAAAAAAATGGGACCTCTTGTTGGAAAGATTCTCTACCCAATCATCTAACAATTTTTTCTTTTAATTGTGAAGATGAGGACATTACAAAAGAAGTAGAAAGTAAATATGAAAAACCATTGGATAAAAAGATACTTTTAACTAGATTTACAAAAAGAAGATTTAAGTGAAAAAAGACATTCCATGGATTCTAAAGAAGGCTTTTCAGTAAAGGAATCTATGATAAATTGCATACCAATGAATTCTCTTGGAGCAAGGGAATCTCTGATAAATTTCATACCAATGGATTCTCTTGAATACTCCATCCTTATTGTATCTAATTTAGGGGAAGGAGTGTCAGAAAAGTAGAGATAAGAAGTATTTAAAAGCCCTTACTATGACCCTTAGATCAGAAAAGGAAAAATCTTGAAAGGGTCCTCATACATCTTTGATTTATGCATATTAGGCAGTTTTGTTGTTTATCTATTGTTTTTGTGTCGGTTTTGTTTTCATTGTTTTTCTGTAGACTTTTTTGTCATATTTGGTTTGGAAGACCTTGTTTGCACTTTATTTTGTAAAGTGTAGAGCCCCTATTCAAAACCCACATTTACCTTTAATAAAAACATGCCCTTAAATAATGTATACACAATTTAATTCTATTTTATATTTCAAGTAATTTTAATTTTAATGTAATTTTATTTCTATGATATTTAAATATATTGAAGCAATATAAAGAACAATATTTAATCCGATCTTTTTTTTATCCATGTATAAGAATATAGTTATTATAGTATAATTATTTTTTAATTCTTTAAATGATTTTATAGTTTTAAAATATGGTAATATGTTTCACATCTTTTATTTATTTTAATGATATTTTAAAAAAATAGACATTGAAAATAATAAAATAATTTATACATTATATTAATACATTTTTTCTAAATATAAATTTTTTAAAAATATATTATATTCTTAAAATTATTCTAAAACATATTTAGACATTTAAAATATGTCATAAATTTTAGTATTAATCCATAAAATGATGTTATATACCAAGGATATCTAAAATTATTATTAACAATTTATTTTAAATTATTTTCTACTTCAATTAATTTTATTTTTTCATTTTCATTATAATAAATTAATTATAATCATAGAAATATAAATTAATAATTTTATTATTATTATTTAATAATAATTATGATAGTAATATTAATCGTAAATTTTTGTACCATTAATATTTAAAGATTATCATGCTATTGGTAAAACTTGTGTTATGGATGAAAAATATGATATTAATAAATAAATACGAAGAAGAAAGAGAGAGTACCAAATTTCTAATTGGAAAATTTATGTGTTAATATTATTATTATAATTATAATAAACAAAAGGACAATAAAGACAATTTTCCCATTGTGTTCTTGTAATTTTATCCTTCTTTTTTCTTAAACACAATATATTTATTTTTAGAATAATAGTGATATAATAATTTTCTAAGTGTTCCATTGAAATTTGGGTGAATTGATTAAATAGATTTGTTGTTTAAAGCCTTACCCACGTTCAAATCTTAGGAAAGGCATATGATGCCAATTGTAACCATTGATTATATTTTCAAGATCGTTCCCATTACATATCAAATTAATAATAATTTTCTAAGTGTATAAATGTTGACTATATATTAAGAATACTAATAAGTTTATTTATTTTATTATTCATAAGTAGTTATAATTGATTACAATGATAAATGATCCCATGAATAAATCACTAGATCCCTCTTTTGTACCATATGACTTAAGCTTAAGCTTTTGGTTAGACATATGTAATATGGATAAATATATTATAAATAAATTTTAATATGAATATCTAAAATTAACTATGCCAAATAATACATATAAAATTACTAAGAAAAGTTTAATTAATTATCTCAATTTTAGAAGTAGGACAAAAACTTCGTTTATATTTTTATGTTTATTAACATGAGATCTATTGATTTGGGCCTTATGAGGAGACCATGCAGATAACCTACTTGCATGTATTTAATTATGTTATATGAAAAAATATTTTTTGAACAAACATAGTTTCACTATATGAAATATGAAAATGAATCTAAGAAGAAAACTCAAAATCTACCATTACACATTAAACATAAGAGATTGGTAGAATGGTGCCACTTCTATCAATAAAAAGAATAGAAAAAATTACCTATGATTATAATGCATAGTAAAATTATTGATGAAATTTCATGTAACCATAAAGGGATAAACATATTAAGTCATTTGTCTAAATTATTGTATTAGCAGACAAGGTGGATGAAATAATTTATCATAGTTGGAGAGAGAAACATACTAATTGATTTAACTAGTCTAGGGAAACATCATCTAATATGAGATGTACAAGGAATGAAAGTATCTAGGATGTTTTACACATGGTTAATTTAAAAATAGGATAACAAATGCTCATTTGGTCACTATGCAAAATAAAAAATTAACATATAGAGGAGTTGTAGACTTGCACAAAATGAATCCACAGGCCAATGAGATGGAAACATGCAATTTTTTGTATTAAGACCTCATGTTGATATGTGTGATTTAAATTTAAATTATATTTAGATTTTCCTATAATGGATTACATTTATTTTCAAAGCCATTTCAGAATATGGGTGTTATTTATAGGTCGGAAAGGAGTATAGGGCACATGATTTTTGTAGTGCATGAATGGTACAAAACTAAACCAAAGGTAGAGGCAAGTCCCTACCCAAACAAGGTCAAGTCAAGGAAACCATTGTTTCATCAATGAATTAAAAGATTAGCAAAGTGCTCTTTCCTAGGAAATTGCTAAGATGACTTAAATCAAAGTACAAGAGAAAATATATTCTTCATTTAAGAAAATCTAGGTACATGATGGTTTTAAAATTTAGATTTATACTATGTTATGTATATGTATCTTTCAAAACCATGATCCATTCATATTAGAATTGCAAATAAACATGGTTTGGTTATTGTGATGAGGAAAGGGATGTAGTTTAATTTTATTTTTGTGGGAATGGTGGAGGGATTTGACTATTTATATAATGTGTATATGACAACTTATTATCAAAATGTAATACTATATATCCAACTAAAGTTGCCTTGGGCTCACATCTAGCTAATGTCTTAAAATTTTAAAAATATAGTTAAGGATCTCATGTTTCCAAAGTTCTTAACTAAGGGAAAATAGATAAAGCATTGTAACACCTTTCACAAAGGAAGGACAAAAAAATTAATTATTTAAAATATAAAGTGAGATATTTAGCTTGCGGATGAAATTGAACCTATTGTTTTTAATTAAACTGAAGTCAAATGGAAAAGATACAACAAATTTTTGAAATTTTTTGTTCCAAATATATTATTTGATCAATACTATAGTAGGAAAATTATGAGAAAGTATTGTAAGACTTTTTCTTTGCCTTTATAATAAATATCCAGTTAATTAAGCCATTGAGAATATATTTTTTTAAAGAGGTGAAGGATATGACATCCCATTTTTTCCATGTTGGGTTTGAAGACACTTGATTTTAATTAAGCATTTGAAATTGTAGACACTAAAATTTAGTAAATAAATGCTTGAAAATGTGTGTCCTTGGCATATTTACCTTTCGTAGCTAGTTTATCATTCTGATAACATGCAATATCTAAGAAATTATTTAAAGTCTTGAAATTACTTAAAACACATTCTAGACTTCTATATTTCATCCCTATTTAGTATATACATTAATGTCTCTCTCATTTTGAAATCCTCTACCCATTTAGAACATGTATACACTAGGAATACATGAGCACACTACACACATGTCCAATAGTGCATATTTATCTCCTATTCTCTAACATTTACCTTTTTGAAATTAAATGCTTCCTAATTGATTTACAATGCATGTCAATAGGTCAAAAATAAAAAACACTCAATATATTTAGAGATGAAATCAAATTATGGGTCACACTTGAAAGGACTTAGAATTCCCTTACAAATAATATATCTTTTTAATTTTAAAAACATGCATTTTTAGAGTAAATATCCCTATTACAATTCTAAAACAATTTTAGAGACTTTGGCTAAGTTTAACATTATTTATTGTAGGTTTAGGGCATCCCTTATCAAGCATTAAAAATAAATTTACTAGTTACATTCATATTATCTTTCCTAACTAGAAATATAAATTGGTTTGAGGCCCTTTGGGCTATGTAGGATGCCCTTAATTAACAAGGTATTTTTTGAGGATAGCTTAGTCATTCCCACTTCTCACATTTTACCTCATTTTGCATTTGATCTCCTTTTGTGTGCTTTTATAGGAAGAGGTTCTCATTTTACGTGTCTTCCATGCATAAATTTAGGCTCATAATAACAATGTATCACCTACTAATATATGAAAACAAACATAGATATTTCGATCCAATTCATTGTCTAATAGGACAAAGACACAATAAACAAACATCAACATATTGAGCTCTTGTCTAGCTCCCGTAGACTTTTTGCATTAGGCATTGAGCCATTTCTGTGTAATACATTTGTATTTTAATGTACTTAAAAAATATTAGAGTCTAAATAAAGTTAATAAATTAAAAATAAATTAGTTGGTTATAACATTATTTGTTTCTTGTGGACATTTAGCTTAGGGTTTCAGTTTAATTCTATAAATTCATGACATTGAAATAATATAGTCCATAATCTAGGATACTATTTATAACATAAATATTCAACTTTATTTAGTTTTTAGTAATTTTACATTATAAAATTATCTTGTAACCTTAGATAAATACTGGTAAAAAGGCTCTTTGTTTCAAACTATGGCTCATTTTTTGTTTTCCTATTCAAAAATATTTTACATTTTTAAAAAAAAATTTCCTTTTTCTTTTTACAAACTATGTTTTGGTAGTTTTAAAACTACTTAGTTATATTCATGAAGAGTTACATGATGTTATATTTATATACATTGTGTCATTATGTGATTTACTCCAATACTCATAGCTATAGTACAACAGTAAATACGGACTTTAATTTCCTCATACCTCATGGTATATCATAAATACTTAAGATCCCATTTTTTAAATCATCAAGAAACATTTTTTTGTCTATTTATTTTATTGTACACTTTAGAGGAGCATATCATCTAGGGAAGTTACTTTCAACATACCCTCACAATTTGAGTTAGTGGGCTACAAAAATTGTTCTTCCTCTATAGTTAGTGCTTTGAAACATTGGCCAAACACTAATTAATGAATGAGAAAGTATGTTTGGGAGCTTACAAATCATTAAAAATCCTACGTAGGTCAGCCATTATCATTAATCTTTTCTTCATTATATTCTTAGATAGTAACTTTGCTTTATCTTGTAGACATAATCATAATTATATTGATTTACTTTATAGCACTAGAATAAATAATCATATATTTTGTAAATATTTTAATTCTAATGAGCTAATAAAATAATGTTTCTTTCATATTTTAAATAACCTCATTTAAATTCTTTTAAGATTCTCTTTTACTTTGCATGATGCAATCCATTATGTACATTATTTATTTACATACGATGGCCTTTCCAAGGATACCTTAGAACAATTTTTCTTACAATCTAATTTTTATTTTTATAATTCTCAACCAATTTTTTTTATTATATATATATGCACCTCATTATATCCATACTATTAATTATAGATGATGTGGAGGTCCACATATGACTTCTTATTCACTATAAAAAAATTAATCAACAAAAAGGTTTTGATATTTGAGATAAAATAAAGAATACTAATGCAAAAATCTCCTTATTAGAGTTTTTATAAACTAGCATACATATCTTAGATAAATCTATGTAAAATACACACACACACACACACACACATTTTTAAGCTTTTAACATATATTTTGACCTGCATATACATATATATATATATATATATATATATATATATATATATATATATATATATATATATATATATATATATATATATACTAGTTTATTTTTAAAATTTAAATTATTTATGATTATTTATATATTATGTATTTATTATGATGTTGATGTTGTAATAAAATTATTATGATAATTTATTTTTATAATTTATTTATTATGATTATTAATAAATATGATGTGACAAAGAATATGGTGTGGTAATATGATTATTTATTTTTAATTACGATATTGTAATATAATACAAGTTGTCAAGTGGAAATCAATTTCACAGTAAAAACAATGAGGGAAGTTGTATAATAAAACTATTAAATGTAAAAAGTTGTATATACATACACACACACACACACAAGTTTATTTTTACAATTTAAATTATTTATGATATCAAATTATTTATAAATATAATACAATGAAATATATGTATGTATATGTATATATATATGTATGTATATGTATATATATATATATATATATATATATATATGTATATATATATATATATATATGTATATGTATATATATATATATATATATGTATATATATATATATGTATATATATATATATATGTCTATATATATATGTGTATATATATATATGTGTATATATATATATGTGTATATATATATATATGTATATATATATGTATATATGTATATATATATATATATATATATATATATATATATATATATATATATATATATATATATATATGTATATACTAGTTTATTTTTACAATTTGAATTATTTATGATTATCTATATATTATGTATTTATTATGATGTTGATGTTGTAATAAAATTATTATGATAATTTATTTTTATAATTTAGTTATTATGATTATTAATAAATATGATGTGACAAAAAAATATGGTGTGGTAATATGATTATTTATTTATTAATTATGATGTTGTAATATAATACAAGTTTTCAAGTGGAAATCAATTTCACAGTAAAAACAATGAGAGAAGTTGTAAAGTAAAACTATTAAATGTAAAAAGTTGTGTGTGTGTGTGTGTGTGTGTGTGTGTGTGTGTGTGTGTGTGTGTGTTTATTTTTAAAATTTAAACTATTTATGATATCAAATTATTTATAAATATAATACAATGAAATCTATATATTACCTATAAATTAATTATGATTATCTATATATTATGTATTTATTATGATGTTGATGTTGTAGTAAAATTATTATGATAATTTATTTTTATAATTTCATTATTAGGATTGTTAATAAGTATGATGTGACAAATAATATGGTGTAGTAATATGATTATTTATTTATTAATTATGATGTTGTAATATAATACAAGTTGTCAAGTGGAAATCAATTTTACAGTAAAAACAATGAGGGAAGTTGTATAGTAAAGCTATTAAATGTAAAAAGTTTTTATTTGATCCATGTAATTTACCCCCTATTATGTTGTTCTTTATTTACCTCACTCTACATTTTTGATGGGAACTAATATCATCAACAAATTATTGATGGGAAATAGTAAGATCTAGTGAAGTGGGTCTAAAACCATTAAGAATCCCCATAGAAATTGCTCTAGTAATAGATCTGCTAACATTATCTACCATAAAAATAAAGTTATGGGTCAAAAAACCATTATATCCTACACATTATAATTATAACTCATGTGGTTATATGAGTGTGAATAAAAATATTGAGCAAGTAGTTTTTTTCCTCATTTACCAAAGATGTGAATATGTAACTACATGTAACACAATTAAAACATTCATCTGGTACAAGAGGGTTTGTCATCCATGCCCCTTCCCCCCACACATACATTCCATTTAGTTTTAAATTAATTGGGATGACTTGGTATGAATAAGATGCTCTAGGATAAAATTATCACTTAGGTTAACTCTAAAAAATATAAATAAAAGACAATGAAGGCGCATGCAAAAGGAAAGGAATAAAATTTTTATTAAAGATATAATAGATAGGACCTTCATTCCTGCCTAAGGAAAGAATGGTGACACTATTGAGTTCATCCTAGTAAAAAAAATGCACAATGTTTGAGTAATACCATATAAGTGTGTGTAATTTATCACTGAAAGAACAAATGGATTTTGAGAAACATCAGATGCATTTAGTAGGATTAAGGATTAAAAAAGAGCAATATAAGGTAGGATATATTCTAGAGACAAAGAATAATCCATCATTTTGGTAATCATGACAAAATAGGAATAGAAAACTATGGGAAAATGGATTATTTTGAAATTAGATGTGTAGTAATGCCTCTAATTTGATGTGTATGGTAGTGAATGTATGCTTGTGTCAAAGTATAAATAAAAATAATTGAAGAATATATATTCACTTACATTGAGAAGGGTGTAGGGATTAAATTATGCTTGAGATAAGATCCATCCTCACTAATTTTATAACATATATTTGAAACAATTACCAATTACTAAAATTAGTCAATATTATAATGAAAAATAAAAATTTGAAATAAAAATTAAATAAGCATAAAACCAAATATACTTAATCTATATTGAAATACATTTCATCATCTTAAAAAGATTACATTATTCATATTATTTATTTTTCTTTTTTCTTTTTTATAAATTTAAGTACTAACATAAACACTTCTTCTTTAGAAGTTTTGTAAGCTTGGAATCACTTCTTTATCAATAAAGTAAATATTTTTTTCTTCAAATAGAGCTTCACATTTTTTTGCTTTATAACGTTCGTTTAATAATTTATTAAATTTTTTGAGATATATTAGACCCCTCTTTTTAAATTAGGGATTGAATATCTCATGCCCACAATCAATCATTTCAAAATAATATAATTAGAAACATCATGTATAATAATATTATATATAACCAATACCATTACAAAGTTTATTAAGTCAAATGTAATTGTAACAAAGTGTCACTTGCAAATGTCCCATTTTATATATAAAAGAAGGAAAATATTTGTCCCACTTACATAGAAAAGATATCATCAAACAAAGCTCAATGCAAAAAAAACTCAGTTTGAGTGGGAAGAACAGACATAGTGATATTTAAGGTTATATTAACATTTCATTTATATAGAATTTATAAATAAATTATAGAAGACTAAAATATAAAGTACATAATAAATTAAATATGATATTAATGTAGTGTAATATTTATTGATCCATAATTATTTAATAAAAATAAATAAATTATATATATTTTTTATAATACTTTTGTTTATAAAACAATTTTTTTAAATTTATATAGTTACTATATTAAAATATATAATAAGTGAATTATATTTATTATTGTCTTAATTTTATTTACTTTAAAATTTAAAAAAAAAATTATTTATTTATTTATCATGTTAGTAAGTGAATTATATTTGTTGTTGTAATAATTTTATTTATTTTTAAATATAATAATTTATTTATTTTATATTTATTATTGTGGTAATTTAATTAGGGATTACTATATTGGAATATGATAGGTGAATTATATTTGTTATTGTGGTAATTTTACTTATTTTAAGATTAAAAAAATTATTTAATTATTTAATTATTTAATTTATATTATAAAAATTAAATAAAACAACAATATGATCGTTAAAAAAATTATAAATATAAACTATAAAAATAATCACAAACAAAATTAAATAAAATAGCCAAGGAAATAAAATGGAAAAGAAAACAAATATGAACAATAAATATTTACCTTTACTTCATACAAAATCTATGTAAAATACACCTATAAATATCATTTTCGAAACAATCACAATTCAATATAATATAAATACTTCGAAAATAATATATATCAATATATTCTACTTAAATTTATTTAAAATATATATACTAATTAAATAAATATAATCATATTAAAACAAATAAATTTAATTTTTATTAAAAATTTTATCACCTTTTAAATAATTTATTTTTATAAAATGTTGATTGTGTCTCGAGAAATGTAAATCTATTAAATTTTCCATTGAATAAAAGTTAAAGTTTAAATTTGGTTGTTGATGGTTTTGCTTGGGGTAGTCGCTTTCAATGATATTTGTTTTTATATTTTATTTTATTTTGGATGTTCCATCAGTAATATCTTTCTCCATTATTGGTAGGGTTTCCTTTTAAGCTGACGAAGAGAAAGGTTCTTTTTAATCCTCAACATTTGACATTACATTAATTTATCTACACCTCTAAAAAGCTTTTTGTCTTTTTGCGTGGCATGGATGTTGGGATGATGACCGATGAGTTACAATTTGTGACGAAAGGTTCATCTATAAAATATGTACCACATATTTTATTAATTTGATTGGAATTCCTTAAATATGTAAATATTTTATAATCTTCATCCTATCCGTTTACTAGTAATTTATTTGGTTTTTCCTTAATTTTGAGTCTCTGTTGGCATGGTATTATTAATAAACAAAGTTAACAAGTTGTCAACTATTCAAATAATAGTATACAATTATTTATTTTTTATAAATAATATTTATTTTTATTTTTATATTTAAAGAATAATTTTTTTTAAAATAGGGATTTACTTTTAGATATGTAAATCTAATAACTTATATATGTTAATTTTCTATATTTAATTAATTAATTTATATAATAATTCAATTAATTAATTTAATAATATTTTTAGTTATGCTAAAATAGGTAGTTTAGGAATCAATTAAGTAAATAACTAACGAAAATTTATGATAATAAATAATGATTGTTATAATTATTTTAATTTTTGTAAAATATTGTCATGTTCAGTCTATATATGTATAATATCATTTATCTTATTTCAAGTTAATATTTTCTCATTTCTTAATTTTTATTTAGACATATATTGCATTCCAATTTAGTTTTTAACATGTTGACAAACTAAAAAAAAAAAAATAGTCTCTACTAAAACATGAATAATATAGATTTTATCTCAACCAAGAATTTTTTTCACTCTAATTAATCAATAATAATCCCTACTTATTATATATTATATGTTGAACTAATAAATTACAAATTTATATTAAAATTTGACTATAAACAATATTCAATACAAAGGCATGCTAAACAACCTTTGTTATCTTAGAAAAGACACCTAAATAATTCATGACATTATTTAGTGTTAATTTGATTTAAATTAAATAGCATAGACTTTTTATTGACTTCTTTTTTTAAATTTTTTTCAAAAATATATATTCTATTGTATTTTATGTTTATTCCTTATAAATAAAATTTTAATTTATCTTTACATTGGAGGGATTCATAATTTTGAACCATTTTAATATTAAATGTTTAAGACATAATGAATATCATAATCATTTTTAAAAATAATTATTATTGTTACGTGTAGTCCAATAAATATATAATTTCATTTATCTTATTTCATATTAACATTATTTTATATTTTAATTTTAAATTACATGTATTTTACATTCAAATTTAATTTTTAACAAATTAAAAAACTACAAAAATTTAGAAAAAACTCATTAATACTTACTAAAACAGAAATCATATTATTTCACCCCAACCAATAACTAATTATTTTTAATCTCTATATATTATTCAATCTAATATTACATTAATATTAAAAAAATTTAATTAAATTTAAATATAAATAATTTGTAACATAAAAACAAAGACTATCCCTTATATAACTCACTTTTATTATTTAAAAAAAATCTAAACAATTTGTAACAATATTTAATACTAAATTGATTTAAACTAAACAATATATTCTTTTATATATATATATATATATATATATATATATGATTTTGATCCTTTTAACTTTTTATTTGTTTTCTTTTATTTATCATTTTTAAATCTATATAGTTAAAAGTCAACATGAATATTAATATTATTTTAATTTCAATTCAAATTTTTTTTATAAACAAATTCATTTACATAGAATATCTAAGAACTATTTTTTATATAATTTAAAGTTTTCATAAAATTTGATTGATTTATATATAAGTAATTTTTTTTTTAATGGATTTCACTATTTGAGAGTTTAAAAAATACAAAGGTATTTTTACCATTCAATTACCACGTCCCAAAAACTCCACGTATTTTTAAAAGCTTACATAGTCCTACCATTAAAAGGCATGGAGAAAAGATATATTTACAAATATACATGTTGCGTAGATTTCATAAAGAAAGATTGATAAAAAGGTAGATCAACAATAAAATAAAAAGATTAATTTTGAAACATAATTTGAATGCTCCTCTTTAATTTTAAATTAATTAATTAGGAACTATTTGTGTTGTATATGATTATGATGTTTATTTGAAAATTATTAAGTTATTTTTATGATATTTTTATTTTTTTTATATCATATTTTAGTGATGTAAACTAGTATTATATTTTTTTTTGGGGTTTATATTTTCATATATATATATATATATATATATGATATTTTATAAAATTAAATCTTATTTAATAATAAATATAAATTTATCTATTTTTTTATTTATTTAACTATATTTATTTTTAATTTAGAATATGTATTTTTATTGCATTTGATTTGTTTGGTCATTTTGTTTTCTCTTATTGTATTTTTAAAATGAAAATAATATAAAATGATTGCAAAAAAAAGATCTAAGTTACTAACTCTTTTTAATGTAAAATAATACTTGTATAAAATTATAATAGTGATCAAATTTAGTAAATATGTAAAATAACTAGCATATATATCTTAGATAAATCTATCCAAAATACATTAATAAATATCATTTTCAAGGTATAAATGACACCAAAATACTTTATGTTTTATAATACTTTATTTTTACAATTTCATTATTATCATTATTAATAAATATGATGTGATAATAAATATGATGTGGTATTGATTTTGATGTTGTAATATAATGTAAACCGGTCAACTGGAATTGTATTTTACCTACATAATATAGAAATATAGTTTAATTTACCTCATTTTTTAACTCTTATGTAATTTTTATTTCTCTCACTTTATTCTACATTTTTTTTTTGTTTTTTATTTAAATTTGTTTGTATTTATATTATTTTTTATTTTTTTAAACAGTATGTTTATTATTCTATTTTTTATTTAATCATGTCACTTCCAAACAAATAAATTGTTTTTTTCAAAAATAATTAAATGCTAGCATTCTCATGCCATTACAGCTCTTAGCCACCCTCGCATGCCATTGTAAAAACACCTATGAGTGTAAATATTCTATATTAAAAATTGGTCTAGAAAATATGTAAAAGGATAGAATAGATAGACCTTGATGAATTTAATAAATATATGATTTGTGCATGTATGTAATTGACTACATGTCAAATTTTGAGTATTGAATGTACAAAAACATGATCATGACTAAGTCATTTATGTTTAAGGTGAGATCATCTTTAATAGGATTGATCATTATTTTTAATTTCCTCCTACTCTAACTCCATGCTCTGGTCACTTTAGATACCAATTTTTTATGTGTCTCTTTACAGCTAGATGTCGTGCCTATTTTTACTTTTGAATATTTGATTTGATGGATATAACTGCATCCTTTTATTAACCTAACTTGTCAACAACTCAAAAAAAAAAAAAACAATGTTTTGGTCTAATAAACCATTGCATCCAACACGTTAGAATTATATTTCATAGTAGATCTATGTTTGAATGGAAACATTGAGCAAGTGTTTTTGTTCTTCCTTTTCCATAAATTTGAAGATGAAATAACATGGAATTCACTTAAGGCCTTCATTTGGTACAATAGGGCGATGAATAAATATTTGAAGTAACAATAAAGTCCATTACAAGTGTATAAATGGATATAACAAGGGTGATATCAAACTTGAGTTATGTATTAAATGATCCCTTTATCTCTCTCCATTTAATTCTAAAAAGACTCAGGACGACTTAGTATAAATAGGATGCTCTAGGATAGAATTATCACTTAGGTCGACTCTATAAAATAAAATAAAAAAAATTACGTCACATGGAGTGCAAGAAAAAAATGGGCACACAAAATAATGTAGGATAGAATGAACAAGCCCTAGGTTACTACCTAGGGAAAGAATGATGAGATTGCTAATTCCATTATAGGAAAAATAAAGGTGCATTGTTCAAGTAACACCATAAAAATGTGTGAAGTTAGTCTATGAACTGAAAATGAATAGATTTAGAGAAATTTAGGATGCATTTGGAGGGATTAGTTACTAAAAAGGAGTAGCGTGGGGTAGGAAAAGTCATAAAGATAATAATTTATACACTTTATAGCAAGCATGAGAAAATACAGAAAGGAAACTATGGAAGAGGAGGCTTATACTAGAATTAGGTGTCTACATAATGACCCTAATTTGAATTGGATATATCAGTGAATGCATGTATAAGTCAATGTATAAATTAAAAAAAATGAAGATTGTACCTTCACATACATATTGAAGGGTAAATTGAATGATGTTTGAGATCAGACCCAACCTCACTAATTTACTATCATATATGAAATAGTTTCCAATTGCTACAATTATCCTTTCATTTTTTATTTCAAGTAATTTCCAAGTCTTATGATAGGATTGAATGGCCTTTTAATCTACCATGTTGCAAGCACTCAATTTTTCCCATTCTATATTTTAGTAGTTCAAACTCTATTTGTTGACACCTTGGCCTACCTCATTATCAATAGTCTCAGATATGAGTGAATTGGCCTCTATTGATCCATTCATAATGGTTTCCCTTTCCATTAGCTATATGTCCTATCTAATGAAGCTCTAGGATATCTATTAGCCCATAGAGCTAAGCAATGTTTCATCTGGGGTATTATTCTCCTTGATTTATCCACTCAGCTTGTAAATGGCCACTTTGTAGATGCCATTTTCCTTAATCCAAAAAAGTAAGAAAAGTCATTCAAGGAAGCTATTCACTGACTTGACATTTTTTATTAGCTTAAAAATTCAACTTTTAGTGGAATAATACCTAATGTTTAAGATAGAGTATTATTCCCATGCTTGAATGGTTACTCTAATATAGATGGAAATGGTTTTGTATAGGGGAATAATTCAAGTTTTTGGGTTCCTTTCACTTGATAGATCTCTTATGGATTTATGGTAGTTCATTAGAAATAGAGTGGAGAAAAAGGAGGAGTGATGGATCACTAAACCACATTCTCTCACAGGGAAGATCCAAGTGTGCATAAAAACTTTGGCTACTACTCAGGTTTATTATTCATCCTACATTTCCCTTCCAAAGCCTCATATGAAAAGTTGTCTAAAATACTCCAAAAATTTCTCTAGTTTAATGCTAATCAAACTCATGTTTTTGAAAGATTTGTCAAGGATATTTATTGTTTGCCTCGTGATAAAGGAGGTATGATAATTATTGACACCTATTAACAAAGCATTACTTCATGTGAAAAATCTGTGGTTAGAACCATTGTAGGTAATGAATATTGGAAAATTATTTTATGTCATTAAATATGATCTAGATCTCCTTATGGCAAATTTGGTTGGAAGAATATTTTATGTCATACTCTCTTAATTAAATCTAATCTAGTCAAAATTAAAGGCTCTTTTGTGATGGATTTAGTAATTGATATAGCTTAAAAACACATAGCTCTATTCAACAAATTACAAATCATAAACACAAAGCTTCATCAAACTTTCTTACACATATCACCACTTATACATAACATGGCAACTGACATACCAAGGAAGATCTTCATAAGATCTACAAACCTTTAAACAAATCTTAACTCCTAACACTCTATCCGTATTCCCAACATAGCCTACAAATGACAAGGATCTCAATCCACTTATAGAATTACAAGCATGAAATAATGAGAGAAAAAACAAAAAAGAAGCCCAAAAATCACCCTCCTCCACTTGTAATGGATAAAGACATGAGAATAAAGCACTCCCCAATAGGAGGGAAAGAAGATAAAGTAAAAAAGAAATCTCCACTAGGAATGAAAACAAAACCAAAGTATAAAAGACAATCCCCAAGAGAAATGTGACACCCTTCTCATGGAGGGAATAATAGATCATAATGAAGATATTTTTCAAGTCCTCCACTTTATCTTGGGTCCCTTAATCATGTGTAACATGTGTGGATAAATATGAATAGTAAATATTGTTCCCTATTTTCATTTGCATCCAAAAGCTAGTGGATTCTCCCTTTAACAAAGGCCAAGCTGAAATATTTTTGCTCCAACATGGATTTCATCCCACTTACACCATTCATGTCAAAAAATATCCTTTGTGTCTTTGGAGGATTATGGTTCCCCATCCCACCTAAGCAGTTGTATAGTGTTGATGAATCAACATGAATAGTGGTTGTGAAACCTCATCATTGAATAATGTCCCACCACCCCATAAGTGAATAGGGTCAACATGAATAGTGTTTTATTCACAACATCATTTTATGGCTAGAAACATAAGGAAAGCCTATGAGACTACTAAGCCTTATCTTATTTGGGTTAGTGATGGATTTTGTAGTGGTCCTTCTTTCAATGATCATGATCTCTATTGGTCTCCCATTGTGACCAATACTAGTCTTATGTTGACAAAATTGACTAGTATATAAGCTTTGAGGATTTTTAAAAAGGGGATACATACTATTAAGGATTTGGTTTTTGCTCGTGATTAGGTTCCCTAGCCTGTGCTTAAAACAACATAAAATTAAATAATTTTGAATTACTAACTATTCTTCAATTGAAGAACTTATGCTAGATGTTATGCTTCAACAGTTAGGTTTTCAACCTACATGCTCATGGTGGAAGGATTGGATATGGAATTGTGATACCTATTTCAAGAATTATTTTTTAGGTATCATTTATTAGGTTTTAGTGCTAGGTAAGTTCAATAAGCATTGGAGCCTTAACTCTTCACCTAGAATGTGGCACGTCTAGATTGATATAATTTGGAAAACCACGCTTGAATAAAAGATAACTAATGTCGTCTAGTCCTTGGTGTGTCAAGGCCTTCTGTTTGAGGAGTGTCCTTCCCATTGAGGAATTTCTTATCCCAAGTGTTTGACCTATATCATACCAAATTCTTTGAAGCTCACATTTTGGCCATATCCCAAAGCCCAATCTTCCTGATAGTGGATACATAGTTTCTTTTAGCCGTATCACCCTTAGCCTCTCTAATTGTGCTTAACCCTCCTTGAGGAAACTACTAATTAGCCATCATACATAATTTTTCTATGTTTTTTTTTCATAATTTTCATTCTCTTTCAATTATGGAAAGCTAGAAACTTTGCTTAATAATGAATAATATTATTGTCATTTCTATATTAATGACAAGGTTTTCTTATTACCTTTAGTCTACATGTGGATTCCATTACAAACTGAAAAAGATTCCAATCAACTCAGACATCTTCAAGAGTTGTTTGATCAATGAGAGAGTGCCCCCCATATAGTCTCCCTTGAATTGTCCACTCCCACCTCTAGCTCACAAATGTCATCGAATAAGGTCTTGTAATTGCAACTAATTATCCATCCGACCCCTTGACCCCAACCGCCACCCCCCCTCCTCTCGCAATATGGATGATGGAGATCACCACCAACATGTGGAAATGTTGATGATGGTCCCTCCCAGTGGGGGGCTCCAACTGACCTTTTTGGCATTGTGATGTAGCATCTTGATGGATGGAACATTGTTTCTTTGGATCCTCCAAACACCATAGATAGTTGGATTATATCAAATCCTCCTTCAACAGAACCTCCCTAATATCTTTTATTACTCAAGAACAATCCTCTACCTTCCCTTTAATTATTGTGACATATACTTAATTTATTTATATATATATGTAATAGATATAATATTATTTTAATACTTTTTTAATCTAATATTATTATGTAATTTTTATTTATCTATTATCATATTTTAACCGAACATTTTCCTCTGAACCACCCATACCCATCAAATAATTTAATATTTAATGTTTTACATCATATTATTTAATTAATTATACTCATATGGAATGTTCTAATGGTAAGGAGTCGCTCTCAATATCATCAAAAAACATAGAAAGCAATGAATAATGACTTTTACGACGCCTAGTTTACATGTCTTTTTGTGTTCCAACGAGACTAATTTAATAATAAATAAGATAAATTGTAACAAATTTCACCCATTGAAAGTTTTATGACCTTTTACAGGAGCTATTGAGCTGTATCATCTAAAAGAGGTTAGTTGAAAAGTTGTGGTTATTAATTTCTATAACCTAGCAACAAATTAATTCCATAATAAATTCACAGACATAAATCTAATTTATAATGATTAATACAACTGGGTTAATTACCAACTAATAATAGCAAAAGCAAAAATAACCATAAGCCAATAAAAAAAGACAATAACATAGATATACCCAGGAAACCCCAATACGGGGAAAAACCTGCAAAATGTTGGATCTTCTATTCAGCCTAACATCAAACTTCTCTTTTGCAAAAATACAATCCAATACTTTAGTTTGCTATAGCAATCTTACTTTTATAGGAGAGCCTAGCTACTTTACTTAGCATGCAAGAAAATAAACGTTTCTTGCTACTTTACTTAGCATGCAAAAAAATAAACTTTTCTTGCTGCTTTACTTAGCATGCAAGAAAAAGAAACTTTTCTTTCTTTCTTTGGATTTTTCCTTTTTACACATAAAATCACTCTAGGATTTATCTTATCCTTACAAACTCAGAAAAATTCTATTTAAAGAATAGAAACTACTGTTGCTAAAAATCCAACTTGAATTGTTTTAAAGCATATCTAATCTTGAGTTACTTTAAAACAATTCCACATTCCACCTTTTGAGCTACAAAAATCAACACTCCCTCTTAGCGAGGAAGGTGTTCTGCACCACACCCAACTTGTCCCTTAAAAATTCAAACTTGCTCTTCATCAAGGCCTTCATCAAGATATCAAGTGCTCCATGGTGAAGGTGAGCCATCCTCCTATGCCACAATTCTCGTATCACTTTACAACTACTAACCAATGCATGTGGTGGCTCAAACTGTAACCGAAACAAGTTGCCATGCCTGACACCAATCACTTTTGCAATATTGGAATCTTTGGGATGAATATAGACTTTTCCCCTCTCAAAGGTCACGATGTAACCCTTGTCTTCCAAGGCAAAAACTAGGATTAAATTCTTTGTCATGCCAGGGACATACAACACATCCTCCACCAACAAAGGTTTGCCAGATTCGCTCTGAAACTTGACGGTGCCAATACCAGTTGCATGGAACTTGGCATTATCTCTGAGCTCAATATAGAAATCCAACTTCTTCTCCTCCAACTTGGTGAAACATTCTTTGACTCCTGTCATGTGGCGAGAAGCCCCACTGTCAATATACCATACTCTGTTGGCACTTGAACTTGAGAGACAGGCAATGAGTGAAAACTCATTCTCAAAATTTGAATCAAACTCATCCACCTCTGCTATAGTAGCAAATTGCTTCTTTTGCTTGTCCTTATTTTTCTTATTCAGACATTGACTGGCATAATGACCCATTTGAGGGTAGCAAAAACATTTAATCTTGCTCAGATCTTTCTTCTGCCCACTCTTGGAAGAAGAACCTTTTGATTGCTCTTTATTGGACTTCTTCTTACCCTTGCTTGCAAGAGCAAGATTTTCTTCATCTTGACCCTTCTTTCTCTGATCTCCTCGATGAGAACCTTCACAGATCTCCTCCTGAACAAAATCATCCCAAAGTCTTGCCCAATCAGGTAGCTGATTTTTGCCAACAACACACTTGACAAACACTTCCCAGTGCTTTGAAAAACCATTCAAGGCTATACGCACCAACTCATCTTCTGTAATCATCTCTCCAACAGTAGCAAGTTCATCCTTGACCTGTGTCAGCTTGGACAAGTAAGAAGTCACAATCTCACCTTTGGACATCTTGGTATTATGCAATTTGTCCTTGAGCATCATCTTACGACTCTGATAATCACTCTGATAAAGTTTTTTGAGCGAATCCCACATCTCCTTGGCGGTGTCTTTCCCCAATAAATGAGGAATTAAAAGGTCTCTTACTCCATCCAGGGTAATCCTCTGAGCCTTGGCCTCTTTAACTTCATGTGAATGTAAGGCAACAAGATCATTTGTTGGTGGAGTCACTTATGTGCTAGCATAGATCCACAACCTGTTCTCCTTGAGAACAGATGTAATCCGACCCTTCCACTGCAAGAAGTTAGACACACCCTCGAGCCTATCCTCATATCGAACGTTGGTTGCCATAGCCACAAAAAGAACTGAGGATGAAAGAGCTGATTTTTTTTCTTGAAATCTGCGTTACAAATCTTGGCTTCGTATTCAGAGTTTAGAGCTCTGATACCATGTTAATTTCTATAACCCAGCAACAGATTAATTCGACAATAAATTCACATACATAAATCTAATTTATAACAATTAATACAACTGGGTTAATTAACAACTACTAATAGCGGAAACAAAAATAACAATAAGCCAATACAAAAAGACAATAACACAGATATACCTAGGAAACCCCACTGCGGGGAAAACCCTGCAAATGTTGGATCCTCTATTCAGCCTAACAACAAACTGCTCTTTTGCAAAAATACAATCCAATACTTCAGTTTGCTACAACATTCTTACTTTTATAGGAGAGCCTAGTTGCTTTACTTAGCGTGCAAGAAAAGAAACTTTTCTTGCTGCTTTACTTAGCATGCAAGAAAATAAACTTTTTTTGCTGCTTTACTTAGTATGCAAGAAAAAGAAACTTTTCTTGTTTTCTTTGGCTTTTTCCTTTTTATACATAAACTCACTCTAGGATTTATCTTATCCTTACAAACTCAGAAACATTCTATTTAAAGAATAGAAACTACTGTTGCTGAAAATCCAACTCGAATTGTTTTAAAGCATATCTAATCTTGAGTTGCTTTAAAACAATTCCACATTCCACCTTTCGAGCTACAAAAATCAACAGTGGTCGTGTTTATTTCTATTGAAAACTTTCCAACTTTGGCGCTGGGGCAGGTGAACCGAATCATTTATCCTCGTCTTCACCTATGATTGCTAAAAACAAGAAGCCGCATTTTCTTTAACTATCACCTTGTGGAGAGCTGTGTCTCCGTAGATTCGTTGCTTTCAATGCAACGTGTGGGTGGCATCACCATGACCTGCAACTTATCGTCTCATACTGATGCCTTAACAAATCTTTCAACTTCTCTTTACAAAACAACAGTGGTGTAAAGGATGTTATCCATGGAGGATGTTAAAGATACAAAGGGCGCCAATCAGGCTCAAAAATACATTGGAAAAGGCCACATCTTCATATTTCTCTTCTCCTGCCCTGACTTTTTACGATGTATTGTGTGTGCGTGAGAGCGCAGAATTGTAGGAATTGAAGAAAGCTTACCGGGAGAAGGTCAGAGTTTACTACCCTGATGTGTGCCACTGCCCACCTGCTGAGAAAGAGGACTCCTGCAAAATGTTTCTTCTGGTTCAGGAAGCCTACGAGACACTGTCTGATCGAATGCTGAGGGTTCACTATGATTGTAACCTTCGTTTTAATTCTCACATAATGTTGTTGCAAAGCAGAAATCAGGAGAAGATGAAACAACAGTGGGAAGAACAAACTGAAGGCCTTCGCAGAAGGTCAAGAAAGACTGACAGGGACACTTGGGGAGGTAGAATGCGCCGAAGAATTAGCCCATGAGATTGTATAAAAGTCTCTAAAAATGTATTCTGTAATTTTGGGCCCCCAATAAACTGACGTGTGGGTTTTCTTAATTTTGTAAATACTAATTTTGTTGGTAGCCTTAAGTTTAATTGCCACTGCAAGAGCTCTGATTCGTCCTTCCAAACCCCTCTTCCCCAACACCGGGTTTGATGCATACATTTTTACTGTAGTAATGTCTTTTCAAACATCAAAATTTTAACAGATACAGTGTTTTTATCAGATATATTTAGTGTATTTATGTACTATAAAAACACTAAACTGTGACATCTGTGATAGAAGTGTTTGATTTAATTTTGGTAGTTGCACCACCAACAACCAAAAAATAATTCGCAACTACCTTCTAAAATAAAAAGGTGTTACATCATTGACGGCTACCCTCCGCCTACATCGCTGTGGGGATTCACACTTGATTGTATAAGGAGTAGTCTCGAATTTGTAGATGGTGAAGTTTGAGTTGAACTTTATTTATTTGATTTTGAATATCACAATTTTTTAAGTTACAGAAAAATGTTTTTTCATATTTTCATCATTAAAACGTGTTTTATTTTTTAATTTTCAAATTTGAAATAGAATGTTAGTAGGAAAAATTTGTTGTATTTTGTAAGGAGTAAGGTGGAGCCCCTAACTAGAGCTATCTTCCAAATAAACATTTCAATCACAAAGAATTTGAAAAAGATATAAATCCATTTACAAACAGATTAAACATGAAAACAAAACCCAAAAAATAAAATAAAATAAAATAAACAAATAAAACAAATAAAAAGTCAAATTATTTTAAATTTTACTCTATATAATTTAATTAATTTTAAATTAAAATATTAAAAATATATAAAAATAATAAAAAATAAATAAATAAAAGATAATCAATAACCTACTAAATATAATTAGTAAAATAAATAACTAAAAAAATACATATCCTATCATAATCTGTGTTTAATCTTTAAATAGTCATATTTAATAACATTTTAAAATTATAATATAAATCATTTAATTAACATATTAATATTTTTTTATAAAATGAAATTAATAATCAATTATAAATATATGTATAATTATAAACATCATATTTACATCTTAATAGTTATATTTAATAATATTATTATTATTTTAATTATATTGATATAATATTATTATAAAAATAAAAAATAAAAATATTTATTATCTTCTACGAACTTTATGTTTATTATCCTTTACAAATATTTTATACCTGGTAAACATATTTATGTTTTACCTATATAATATTTCAAATATTATTTTGTTATAAAAATTTATTCTAAATTAAAAATTATTAAAAAAATTATCAAATAAATTATAATCTAAAAATACTATTCTGTTATAATTTTTTTTTCTAAATTAAAAATAATAACAAAATTATCAAATAAATTATAATCTAAAAACGTAAAAAGTATTCTAACCATCCAATAAAATATGATTACTCCAACAACAATTAAATAATAATAAAAAACAATAATAACAAAAACAAACTAACCAAAACCAAAACCATATTCCTATCCTAAATAAATAGTCCTTATAAAAACAAAATATTAATGCCAAAAAATACTTTAATTTTTTTCCATAAATTTTAACCGCACAAAAAAACAAAAACATTTGGCACTTATCTAAGACGTCTCGCAACCATTATAAGTTAAATACAGTATAAAAAAATATCAAACACAAATCCAAACTTCAAAGATTTTATTTAATTTTCATTATCATATAATTTAATAAAATTGATGCAAGGATAATTAATTTTGCATACTTGTAAAGGGTTATAGTTTCCCTTACTTTATTTAAAAATTATTAAAAATATTATATAACGTCTAACTTACAAGACAAATTGAGCTCTAGTCAAGAGAAGACTTAACGCTCATTCCATTTATATTTGCTATTTTACGGAATATATTTATTGTAAATATATGATTAAATTTAAGTTTATATAGAATAATAAATAATTGTCAACGATTTTATACATGATAAGTAAAATAAATTGTAAATAGTTTAATCATCAAATTTTAACATTTTATTTAATTTTGTACATGATAAGATAAATTATAAATAGTCTAATTATCAAATTTCAAAATTTTATTTAATGTTCTTTTATGAAAGAGTGTCTATATATTAATATGGTACAATGTTAATTATATAAAAAAATGGGTGGAAAAGTCACACTTTATGAGTATGATCACATCGAGGACAAAGACACCTCAGTTCAAGTAAAAAAGTGGTCAAAAAATATCCACACCCACTAAAAAATATCACATTAACAATTTGACAACAACGCAGAGAGATCAAGGTACACATAAAAATAACGAGAACAATTAAGCAACCACAACAAACATAGACATCAGGGGAGGCGGTGGAGATGACGGCTCTTCAAGCTTACTACCCTATACCTCTAGGGTAGAAGGATCCTCATCCATAGGTAAGGGCTCCCAACCAGTATTTTATTGAGCCTATAATGTCACATCTTGATTTATTTCAAGTGAAATTGTTAGAGCTAGGCATGGAAACTTACCTTAGGGGGGTAGACCCCAGCCTCTGACAACACCATCCTAAGATGGGGGAAGAAATCCCCAACCCCTACCATCACCTTCAGATTTGGATAAGCAACTCGGACCACGGTGATGAGAAGAACACCAACGAGGTGGTGATCGATGAAGATAATAGCTCTTATGTCTGGTTTTAGACCGTTATTGATGTGGTCCACACCCTCATCCTAAATGAAGTAAAAGATTTCATGGGGGCTCAAGAAGTTCACAATTGACTGTGCACAAGGCATTTCCCCAGTGATCGACGAAATGGAGGTGATTGAGTTCCAAACAGATCTTGTCTATTTGACTTTGAATCTAAAGAGTAACATTAGATAGAATAGTAATTTTGTTAATGGCAGAAAGACTACATTCCAACTCTTTATGAGTAAAGCAAACATAATTTATAACTTTCCAGATTTGAATAATATATCAGCTCGAAAGATCTACAAAAAATAGTTGTATTTTGAAGGAAACAAACCTAAGACCCCAAAGAGAGCCATCTTCCACGTGAAAAATTCAAGTTGAAAGGGGTAAAAAATGGAATATACCCAATGTCATACAGATTGTGCATGAGATCAAAATAAATAAAAGGTGCTTAATAGTCTCTAGTTACTTACAAGCTGGGTAGATGGGGTTAGGTACACCTAGATGCTTGAGATGATCTCCCACAAATGGGCCTTGATAAAGAAGACACCATAAAAATGAGCTTTTTTGGGCTCAATAATAGCAGACCACATAGTACTAACGTGTTGGGCCCAAACCCCATGTCTAGAATGGAGATTCCATCTGAGGTTGAGCATATCATTTGGAATATGCTAAGGGGCTAGTAAACGATACCCTAGTTAAGGAGAATATTGGGTGAAGGGGGTAGTCATAGGCCAGTGTCAATCCTTCCACCGAGGAACAAGGGAACTGACTCCTATTTTATGCTAATACTTCGTAGGTACGGAGCCTTGAATTTATGAAATAGCCTCTACATCTAAATTATTTAAATGAAATTTATTCTAAATTGTTTGCAGTAAGCCAGGGCCTGTTTTCCTTAAAAAAAAGACCACTAATAACCTTCACACCTTTCTTGAAGATCCTTAACGCTTTAACCCATGGGATTAAGTCATAGGGAACATTATGAAAATTTAATCAAGGTGACCACCATAGGGATTGGGAGTTAATGGAGAGGCCATACCTGAAACCCTCACCTACCTAGTTAAGGTGATGCTTAAGCTTTTCCCAAACTTTTCATAGACATTAAATAAAAAAGGTACCCTTGATTTTAAAAATCACAGGGGTTATGAGCAAAGAGTGAAGTCCTAAGCCTTGCCAATCCTTTCTACCACATGGGAGCTCCTAATAGATACAATGGC
This sequence comes from Torreya grandis, assembly GCA_037957365.1. Lineage (NCBI taxonomy): Eukaryota > Viridiplantae > Streptophyta > Pinopsida > Cupressales > Taxaceae > Torreya > Torreya grandis. The sequence goes on from JARHVA010000452.1 coordinate 4,576,585, forward strand.
ATAAAATAATCTTCCAAGATTCATCTAGTAAAATCTTTGATAATTATATAAATTAATATTTTTTTTGTTAGAATAGTTAATGTTACATATTCATAAAGGTCCTATTTTACCTTATTTTATTTAAAAATTGTTATAAATATTGTATACATTCCAATTTGCAAGACAAATTAGGCTCTACTAAAGAGAAGACTAAAACTCCATTTATATTTGCAATTTTACGAAATAAAATTTATAGATATATGACTAAATTTAAGTTTTTCCTCTATAAAGTAACAATAAATAATTGTCACTAATGTTGTACATGATAAGTAAGATAAATTGTAATTGTTTAATTGTTTATGATTAAAGTTTTATTTATGAAATTCTAAATTCCAATTTTATATAATTTTTATTAATTTTAATAGATTTTTTGTACAAAAAGAGAAGTATATTTCCAAATCAAGGAATATATAGATGGAAAATCATGAGAAAGTATTCTAGGACAATTCCTTTGCCATTTTAATCACTTTGATTCTAACTAAACCATTGGGATGACATATTATTCAAGAAGGGAAGGGTATCACATCCTAATTTATTTATGTCAGGATTGAAGGTAATTGTATATGATTAAGAATTTCAAAACATAATTAATAATGGAAATATTATTTTTTAATGAAATTAGTGTTAGAGATGATTTATTTATTTGATTTATGTGATTTGAGTTCAAATTTTTTTTGTTATCATGTTTCTATGCTTATGTGATAGTACTAAGATAATTAATTTGGATATATGGGTCTTATAAAATTATGGAATATTTACTTTTTATAACAATTTTATCATATAATATTGATATTATGATTTAGTTAGTTAAAATAGTTTCATTTACCTATGATGTATGTAAAACTCTCTTGGTGCAAGGCAGAGTGTCATCAAAGAGAAAGAGCTAGTTATAAACTATGAAAAATTGAGAGATTATATTATAGAGATAGTTGAAATCATGAAAAATAAAGACATATATGTTTCTTGTCTTAACATGAGTATTGGCATATGGTTTGATCATCCTCTACTTTAATTAGCATTCTTTTTTCTTCTGGACTAGTTTGCAATTATAGGTATAATAATTAGGACTTCTAGGAGTCATACATTTATTTGCATCAATGTGTGTACCCATTCATATAGTGTATGCTCAAAATGCCTTGTGTTCTATCATGTAATCTAAAGGAATATTGGGAAAAATCTATTGGTGAAAAAATATTGTCGACATGATGTGTATGCACAATGTTGGGTGACATAAAAGGAGACATTCCTTAAAAAAAACATTTTACACAAAGGTTGAGCACCCATTTTAAAAGGGCACACTCCATTTTAAAAATAACAAAGCTAGGTTGTAAAGGTCATAACCAACCCTATATGGTGTATCCCTTTTTCACAAAAGGTGTACTCCTTTTCTTAAAAATGGTGTAAGCCTATTAAATTCTCACAAATAGAATATGCCCCTTGTGGGACCCCAAAGGGCATACACCCTTTGTTGGACACCAAAGGGCTACACCCTTTGTCAAAACATAAAAAATACGAAAGCAAACAAATGTTTGATTCATTTTTAAAAATAACCTTTGCTCATGGTTGAAGATAAAATAAGGGAGGGCATGTGTGTTATTCATCTCCAAACACTACCAACCAAGATTACACATTTGCACCATGATCCCAAGAACATTTTTTTTAACCTTAGGGCAAGCATAGGGTTTACAATGACATTTTTAATGATGTTTTTTTTTTAATAATAATTACAAGATAAGAGGGAATAGAAATTAAGATTACATTTTTCTTGTGAAAGCATTGCTTGAAGAAAACCTAATATAATTGTTTGTTTTGATAAACTTAGATACTTGATTTGATGGACCCATTGCCTAAAGAGAATGTGCAATAAAACCTTGATGAAAACTCCTAGTATTTTGTCTTCAGATATAGAAGCTAAATTGCATTGATAATATAATTCAAATTGATAATAGTTATAAATTATCATCAATAGTTTACATGATTCTTCAAAACATAAAGTATGAAATTCACTTGCCGATACATTAGAAATATTTTACAATGAAGTGGGAAATGTTTCTTCCCAACTTGATTGAATGCTACATTAAGGAGAGGTACTAAAATAATATTATTATGATAAATTTTGATACAAGGAAATTTAAAAAATATATAGCAAAATAAGAAGTATGGTTTTGGTTTCTTATTCATAGAAAAATCAACCCACCCCCAATGTGTTGCAAACACATTATCATTACTTAAATATGTTCATGCAGAGATTGAAAAATGATTTTGGGATAGGTGATGGATGGTGTTTGATAAGCCTATATGTAATAATAATGAGTTTCCATTGTATTTTTTTAGAAAAGAATACCGTAAGTTTGTTTTAAAAATAATGTTGAATTATTTTGTCATGAAGACCACCCAAGGTAGGGTAAGTGCATCCAAATTTAATATACCTAGTGTCAATTGGGGTGAAAACTACCAGAAACACTGATAGAGAAACCAAATGACAATAAAACATACTTCTATCCTAAAAATATTGTATTGTAATACACAAATGGGTACCCTTAAGGTAAATAGTAGTCTCACATAGGTTATGATTGACCATGGGATGTATATATTGAAGATTTGTATATAGGCTATAGGTGGTGGCACATCTAGTAGTGTCCATCCTATAATTAATGATTAACATGGAAGCATAACTACTAGGCATCCTAAAGTTAATATACATTGTTGCATAATAGCAGAAGAAGTATACTGAACCACCTATTTAGGTTAGACATATAACTATTACATATGTAAATATGCCATCTATAGTTTATTCAACACCTTTAAATAATAGTAAACATCAATATATTACATCTGTAGTTACTTATAATCATGAGGGTACTAATACACAAGTCTATATTCCATCTTTAGTTATATCACCACTTATAGTCAGTAAACAACCAGAGCTGCATGTCTTATATGCTTCACCATATGTATTCACACATGCAATTAATTACAGTTTGTTTATATACATGTAAAGGAATTTATTAAGTTTATATTGTAATTTATGTTTTCTTAATTGATTAATATTTTATTTATTTGATATTTATTATATGTATAGATTATAACCTATATTTTAGGCACCCCACCTAGTTTGTATTCTATTGTTGAGACTATGATTGGCATTGAATTACCATACACTCAAATTTGGAAATTAAACTAGAAATTTATTAGTAAGTTGGAGTTTATTCATTTAATTATTTGTTTGTATAGATGACATGACAAATGCTATTATTACCCTATATGTACTAATACAATATAATGGTAATATTATAATTAGAAATTTATTTTCCTGCTACTATCTATCTCTCTGTATGTAGAATGAATAATTTAAAATTATTTTAAAATGGGTTTACTTTTAATTGTTTCATAATTGACATATTTTTTTAATATCTTATACAAATGATGAGATATGCTATGGTACCCTCATTGGATCATATCATCCTATGACAGAAACTATAGTTATGTTTTAAGATTTAGTATCTTTCCAACATCAGCTAATTCAGAGATAGAGGTTGTTGTGAACACATATAGTAAAATTATATTTTCAAACTTCAAGTAATGATACTCTAGGTCACATTTATATTTTTATTCACACAAATCTAACCTATATTTCGATTTGATTTAGGGAACTTGGAGACAATTGTTGAAGGGATAAAACAAGGGTTGAAATTTCATATTTGTTTCTCCTATTTTTCTAAGTCTGGCCACTTGTTTGGAGGGGATACATTAGCTATTGGTAACCCTAATTTTTTAGTTGGAAGACCTAATAAATTGTAGGCATTTTTTTAATATTTAGTATGAGTTTGTGTAAATATTTCAAAGATGATTAGAATGAAAAATATAGATGTAATAGGATCTTAAAATTTAGAATTATTCCAGGGAAATTTTAGCCACATCGACATTCCATCTTACCATAAAAAGAGGTAATTTATTGTAGTTGTATATTCCATAATTATTGGGGTTATTATGGAGAACTATAACATGGAATTTGTACATCTATTATTGTTAGGGTTTATTTTTTTAGGGTAGCATTCATATTATTTTCAATTGTACATTAGGGTTCATTGGTAAAACCCCAAGTTGTCTTAATTGTCCCATTTGGGGACATTCCAGTGGTATTAAAGCCAATTTCTTGGCCAACTATGGGATGGAAAGGTATTTGTCAAATAGTGATAGGGAAAAGGCTAGGTTATAATAGATCACACAATCCCAAGATCGATTGATGGGAACTATGGCTACACTCATTTAAGTTATAAAAGATATGAAAGGGGATATAAATTTAGTTCATTGGAGTCTATAATGGAAGAATATGATGAACATTTGAAACTCACACATTAGTACAAAAAGGGAATAAACTTAAAATAATGGCTATCTTTGAGATAAGGCAAATGGCTCCATGTGTACATAGATATGCATGATGATTTGGGGAAGATTGTTCTTCGTATATTTGATTAAGATCTAGGTACTTAAATTAGAGCATGCATAAATTGAAGAGGTAATCAATGGCTGAATTTTTTAAGCCACAAGAACCATAAATTCAAGGGCAACCATATCAAAGAATTCAAAAAATTGGTAAACAACAACAAGGTTTACAAGAATAAGATAAAGAGGTGGTTAAACAAAATGAATTAATCTCAAATTACACCATGGAAATAGGATTAAGTGGGGCATCCACTTGTAATAAGGAAAAAATCCTACAAAAAGAAGGAAAAGCAAGTGGGACAAACCTTCATGAGGGATCACATGAAGGAAGCCGTGGAAATATAGAGGTAAGCAAGGAAGGTATACCATTCATAAAGACATTATCTATGCTAAATAAAATTGAGTAAAATAATCTTAATCAATGGGAATAAAGTTGTGCCTTCATGCCAAGGACTCAAGGAAGGTGTGATGAGTGGATGAGAAGGGAAAATGAGTCAAAGATGATGGCCTTCCAAGGTAGGCAACACCTAAGTGAGTTCAACATGGAAGGTGAGTTTTTAAAACACCAATATTATAGTTTTAAACACCAAAGAAAATCAATTTTGCACATTAATAAGGAAAAATGGGTAAACAAGATCAACACTACAAATTCTAATGATCATTCCCATCTTGCTATAATTTATGGAACAACACATAGAGGTAAGCAATTGAATGATTTTCATGGAAATAAAGTGTGGAATAACCCTTCTACTATGCTTCCAAAACATTTTGGTCCTCATGAGGATCATACCAAGAAATGAAATAAGGTGTAGGACATGTTAAACGGCATAAAAATAATATATAAAAGTGGTAAGTGTCATCATTTATTTATTTTAGGTTATATGTTACATGAAATGGTTGGAATTAGGGGAAGAATATAAGGTGGGAAGGTACAAAAAATGGCAAGGGTTGAGGTATGTGTTATTTTTAATAATTTTCATTTCACATTTGTAATTCAATTGCCATATAGAAAAACTCACTCTAAGAGCCATGACATAAGAAGGAATACATTATTATATGTTGGGGAGATAAAGGCTTGTTATGAAGGGTGACAAGGTGCAAATTTTTTAACGTATGCATCAATGTTTTAGAGGTAAGAACAAGCAATTAATGTATGTCATAGTCTTTATACATCACACCTATATTGTGTTTTATGTGGAATTACCAAAGAAAAAACTTGGATAATAATCAGGGTGGTGATAAGTGACAATTTCTATGACCCATGGGTAATTGCAAGGGATGCTAGTACTTCATTTAATACTATTTTTACTATTTTCAATTTGTTTTTCTCAAAGTTTCTTGTTGCCATGATGGATATTGACCTTATCAAGGTGTGCCTCCCGCAACTCAATATCATATAAGTGGTTCACACATAGATTAGTGGATCTCTAGCCACTATAAGGAGAAAGTCGAAGAGGCAAAAGATTTTCAAAAATCATGTCAAAAAAGACATGAACACACATTTTAAAATCTAGGTGGTAGGGAGTTATAATAAATAGTTAAGGAATAAATAAGGGATGCACTTCATGATCCTTGAGCTTGATATGGAAATAAAAGAGGTGTTACTAAAAACCATTATTTTTACTTAATTATTTGTTCCATGTGTATGAACATTAGGGAGATCAATTTCTATAGCCAATAAAAATACTAAGAATATGGTGATTTTTGAACAAGTGAAACCGATTGAGATGGGAAAGTGATTGAGGAATACAAGTGTGATTTTTAGGCCATGAAAAGAGGCTAAATTTTTTGATTATCGGCAACCAATATATCCAATTGAAATTTAGTTTCCTACCTCTTTAGTAAGTATTCATAATTATAATTTTTGTGTTACATGGAGAGGAGAGGAGGATATAAAAATTGATTGGAAAGGGAAGTACTTAATTTACTTTGGGTATCCCCCTTTACCAAGGTATGTGCATGATTTTGGAGGCATAGATGATGAATTGATAGAAATTTTGTATTGGGAAAGGGACCAAGTGATGGACAATAGGGAAAGGGGTGAATTGTTAGACGATTTTTGGTTACAACATCTCTCAAATTTTTTTGAGTATTATTCACTACACATACCACCTTCAACCCTCTTCAAATTTAATTATGTTGACATTTTTTTGCATAAGGAAAATTTTTAAATTAGTGGTGTACAATCTATTTGTTTTCTCAAAAATTTCAGAGTTTGAGGGTCATGAACATCAGCCTATAGAGGACAAAAAAATGGAAAATTAGTGGCTTATTTACCTCATGATTGAAAGGATACATGAGTTTATGAATTATTAATTTTATCACTTATAAAATTCTGAGTTGGGGTGGTAGGTATAACAACCTATAGAAGGTAAAAAATATGATTTTTTGGATAAATTTTAGCCTATGGTGTATTTATAAAATGTTCATGATAAGGCACACTTTTGGATTGATAATTAATGGGAGGTGAATTATTATATTTTAGGTTGGTTAAGAATTTTATTTGATCACTCTAATGTTCTTCCTATGCATGAAGGAGGAGATAAAAACAAGTCAAAGAGAAATGGCATGTCACATGTTTTGAGACACACTCAAGGAATGTTGAATCTACGTTCTATTTTCACTCAAGGTATGTTTCAAGAAGAGATTATTGTTACTTATTTCTATTTTTGGGGAAGATATTGTGATGACACATTGATAAATATGAGAGTCTACATTAAAATCAAACTAGTATGGAATTTTAGTTATTTATATGGGGATATGAGGAGTCCTTGAAAGGTGGTCATGACACCTTGAGCTCATGGGGGAAGCCTAGAAGATATAAGTTTAAAAAATTTGGAACTCAAATTGGATCTTATTTTTAGTGGAAATCCATTTAAGTTGGTAAGTGCATCATGAAGAATGTGGGGACAGCCCCATGGCTTTTACAATTGCTTGAGGACAAGCAATTTTGGGTAGGGAGGACTATAATGTCCCCCTTTTTGGCATAAATTGATTATAGACACTTAACATGGTTTTGTTACCACAACAATAAGAAAAATAAATAAAATGGAACTATGAGGTGACTATTCAAAGAGCAAAAAGGTGAAAAGTACTTAAATATTCTAATTTTTTGTTAGAGTTATGTAAAAAGTGCTTTTTGATCTAATTCTCACTTAAGCAGGGGACCTTTAAGGGTCATGAGAGCCTAACCCATCAAAAAGGAAATTTTAAAAGGTAAAATTTTTTATGTTTCAAAATACATATCCTTCCAACTTGAGTGCCACTATTGGGAATGATTATAAAAATCAATTATAGATTCATTTAGAACGTTATACTATTTTGGAATATTGAATTCTTGTGAAAGTATGTCAAGATTGAACAAGTGACTTGAGGATGAAAATATTAAATTTCAACAAGGAGTTTGGGGATGAAAATATCCATTCTTCTATTAGGGTAGCTTTATTCAAGCATTGTAATTGTGCTTCAATTTTGCATAGTTATATGTAAGTGGATCTACAAAAGTGCTTTTTGACACCTATTTCATTAAAAAAATTATTGATAACCCTTCAGAGGGATGTAAATTCATGATTTGAAGGTCAAAGAGGTGGGTAAACTTGGTTGGAAGATTTTTGTTGATTTTAGAAGCATCTATGCTTTTTGTAACTTTGAAACTACTTTTGAGGGACTTCCCATCGAGGGAAAATTCTGACTCTAATTTTTTTTGAAAGCTACTATTTTTCTGATAAGTTTGAGATAATATTTGCATTAAAATTTCCAATATTATTGAAGATACAAATTTTTGAAGTTGTAGCTGATTAGGACATATATTAAATTATAGATGGCTCTAAATAAGGGAATTATTTTAGAAAATTATTTTAATATTTTTCCAAGTGGGGAGATTTTATTTGTGAAATTTGGAGACCATTGTGGAAGAGATAAAACAAGGGTTTGAATTTCAGATTTTTTTCCTCCTTTTTTTTGAAGTGTGGAAACTTGTTTGGATGGGATACATTAACTATTGTTAGTCCTAATCTATTCTTTGAAATCCATAATAAATTATAAGGATTTTTGATATATTTATTGTGAGTTTGTGCAAGGGTTTCAAGGTTGATTGAAAGTAAAAATGCAGCTTTAGTAGGATCTTAAAAATCAAAATTATTATAAGGAAATTCTAGCCATATAATCATTCCATCTTACCACAAATAGAGGTATTTTATTGTAGTTGCATATTCATTAGTTATTATGGTTATTATGGAGTGTTATTTCTTGGAATTTGGACATCTATTGTTGCTAGGGTTTTTTGTTTTTTAGGGCAGCAATCATATTATTTTTATTTTTGCATTAGGTTTCATTGGAAAAACAAAAATAATTCCTAATTTTCCCATTTGGGGACATTAAAAATTATTTGGAGGCACTAAGCAATAGGAGAGCTACTTGTAGTGTGAACGGTGATTGTCAACATAATTTATTTTGTACATGATGATGTGGATAATTTTCTACCATAATAGGACCATATCGTATGATTATATGATTGATTTTGTATGCATATATGGATAGTTTTGTATATCTATATGGTCTATATTTTATGTCTATTTGGTGCATTTTGTATGTCATTATGACATAATTTGGACACACATACATGCTATGTGACATGGGTATAAGAATCATACACTATTATAATTTATGTATACATATTTACTTATATTTGTCATTATTATTATTTTTTTGTTTTTGTTGTACATTATATTTATTACATTTTTTCAAAATTTGATAAATTTGGAATGCAATTTAAAACCACATAGATGAATCATAATCATAAGGTAGGACATTAAGATCAAAATGTAGGCAATTAAGATCCCAATGTAAGTAATTAAGATCAAATTGCATTTAATTTAAGAAAACACCACTCCATGTATATTGTAATCTAAAAAGTGATATTTTCTGGGATATATATATATATATATATATATATATATATATATATATATATATATATATATATATATATATATATATCTAATAATTTTCAATAACTATAATTTTCATTTTCCTTTTAATACTGAAAACCATAGATCCTATGATTTCACCACATTACTTTGATTACTTAGGTGACACCCTTGTGTTGTCATGCCATAATGTTTCAATCAAATGTTTTATTCCTTAAAATAATACCTTATAATTTTGTGAGAGTCTACCACTAAATTCATAACAATATGTGAGTAAAGGGTCATTGAGAATTGTTTTTAGTTTTGAGGATTTAATTATAGTTTTCCTATTCAAGTTTAGGGAAGCACATGCTTGACTAAGAAATCTTCTTCTAGATGTTAATTTATTTACTATAGAATCCTTTATTACTCTTATTGCAACATTGTTATCTCTCTTTTTTAGTTTTATTACCTTTTTCATTAGTCAAATTCATTATTATTTCTTTATTGGCTCCCTTTGGATATCTATTCTAACCCTAAATTTTACATCACAGGGCATATCTTTTGCATTTTCATAAATTGAATAAATAGATGGAATCATTTTATATGGATTTTAATCTCAAATGCATATTTCCATAAACCTTAGACATGTAATTTAATTGTTCCTTTTGACATTTTACCTTCTACAACTTCTAATATTTTCTCTTCTATTTCAATCAAATACCTTTGTGTTCATCAGATTATCCTTGTAGGTGTGGGTGTAATTAATATAGTATTTATTAAATTCAATTGTGTTAGCACTTTAACCATAAAATACATATTCAAGTGCTATTTAATATTAAAATTTATAGGTGAATTAAATTCCTTTTCATTAGGAGAGAGATGAATTGGGGTCATTACACAATGTTCATTATCATCATGCTTAGACACTTCATTATGGATGGATGTTTTAGTATATTTTATTTCTCCATGTGTTCAATCACTCAATACAAATTAATTAGTTACATGTTATATAATTTAAATTTCATCATTTAATAAGGATTGATCAATTATTTTCTCATTTGACGATGTATCTAAATTATATTCCATGTAAATGGGAATTTTATTTTTAATTGAAATATTACTTGGTGTGGAATAAGTAACTTTACCTTGTCTAAAAAAACTTATGGATGCTCTCCTATGTACTTTTAATTTTCTTTAGTTTTAACTTTTGACTTTAATTTACTCATTTTTTACCTCCTTAGTTAATCTTTAACAATGACTACCTAACCCCATGATCTATATTCACACTTTTAAGTCAAATTACGATAAAAATTGAAGAGTTTTTATTAATTGATATTAAGTAAATGAAGAAGTTGTAGGCTTTTAGTAATAAAAATTAGTTCCAAGTTTGTAAATTTTAAAAATTATAAGAGTAAAATTCATGGAAAAAAAGAATGTATTATGTTTTTTATGGACTTCAAAGGGTGTGTGCCATTTTAAGGAGCACACACAACCTTTGAAGAGGTATTTTCCCCAAAAAAG
>JARHVA010000452.1:4592500-4745000 GCA_037957365.1 Torreya grandis
CACTTTATCACATGCAAGAATCGTATTCCATTTTTATATGGATAGATTATTAGCCCCACTAATCCTGTTTGGTTTGATAAGTGGGATAATAATTGTGATAAGGTTATTGGAACCCTCTTATTACATGTTTCCATCGATCTTTATTATAATGTGTAACATACATAGTGTCCCTACACTATTTGGATCACCCTACAGTCTTTTTTTAGAGATAATGCTGAGATTTATATCACTACTCATCTTTCTATTATCTCTTAAGAGACTATTCTAATCCCTCCTTACATTCATATTTCTTGTGATGACACATTCATGGTGGACTATGATGCTCCTTGTGTTAATCCACCATTGCAAGATAATATTATACTCAACCCCAATTGTCCCATTGTAAATTCTAATTCCATTCCTATTCAAGATGTTGTTATTTTAGAGCCTTCACAATATTTTACTTCAAAAGAGTTTACTATTTCTAGTGTGAGTACACCCAATGATAGCTTCAATAAATCATATGTTCTTGTAGATATTCATATTGCATATTAATGTGCTTCATGTGTGGTATCTTGTTTAGTCTTGATGGTTTTTGATTTGAGCTTTCCTCTTCACATGAACATTCTTCTAGCAAATGTTTCATGTCCTTATTTTGATAGGTTCATTTTAGTGGCATTACATTCAGTTCTTATGCATGATCTTTCTAGACCTATGTCACACTTTTATTTTGGACCACACTCAGAGTTCTTTGTACTACTACCTCCATATTCCCTTATGAAATGAGTTGAATTTTAGTACACACATAATATTATTTATTTATCAAAATGAAGAAACATTATTCGATGCGGATAAAGATTTTATAGTCTTAAGAAAGTGAATCCCATTATTTATGTTGGTCATCTTGTGAGCTATACTTGGAGTGTGGATAGGTTTAGCATCATATTCTATCAAAATTTTTAGCTCTATCTTATTTATTCTCTTTTGGGGGGAGATTTTTTCCCTATAGGTTTTATCCTTTTCTCCACTTTATGAGAGTTGATTTGTACATGGGTACATCATTAGGACTTGTTTCTAAGACCCATTTCTTCTACATGCCTATTATATTCAATAAAGAGATTAAGAAATAGAATTAACCAGCATACAAAATAGTACATGAGAGGCCTATTAAATAGGGAAAAAGAGCCACCTAAGAAAATAAAGGGTGGGAGAAACCATACGCATCGAGTAACGTAAAATAGCTAATCATGTGAAACCTGCCTACCTAAGTGGTTAAAATCATTATAACCATAAGCATATCAAATATACCCTAGAAAATAGCCTAAGGTAACAAAATAATATGCTAATACCCTCCCTTAATGACTAAACTAGAAACAGGACCAATTTTGTCCCTGAATTTTATGAACTTGTTTGAACCAAGTGGTATGGTCATTATTTCAGCTAGTTACTCTACAATAGGGTAGTAGAAGAGATTGATGTCTTCATTTTTAACCAATTATCAGATGGAATTGAACCTTAATGTGTTTAATATTGGCATGGAATACTAGATTATTCAACATCTTTAGAACATTTTGGTTGTCACAAAAAATCAGAGTAGGCTTGTGACTCAAAATGAAGATCCTCCAAGATTTTATTTATCCACATAGTTTCCCAATCTGCACTGACCACAACTTTATACTCTGATTCTATTGAAGATAATTCCACTATAATTTGTAGTTTTCTCTAACATGGGAAAAATCCTAAACCAAGAGTGAAAACATAAACTGTTGTAGATTTTCTTGAATCTACTGATCCTACACAATCAGAATTAGAATATCCTGAAAGATCAAAATCTATAGACTTATTATATAGTATGCCAACATTAATAATACCTTTGACATATCTTAATACCTATTTTGTAGCTAACCAATTTACTTCATATTGTTTAGACATGAAGTGAGATAGAAAACTCATTGCAAAATAAATATTCAGTCTAGTGGTAGTGAGGTAAATGACTCTACCCACTAACTGTTGATACAATGTTTCATTGACCTAAGTTGAATCAATGTAAGTTAAAATTTTAGATCCAACATCCATAGGTGTGTGATTTGGATTAAAATACATCATTATAAACCTTTCCAACAATGATTTGGCATACTTACTCTATGACATGAATACAACAAAATAACCTTGCCAAAACTCAACATCTAAACAGTATTTCAGTAGTCCTAAGTCTATCATGTCAAACGTACAAAAAATATCAGCCTTCATCTATTGAACGAGACTAGCACTACTCCCATTGATTGGTAGATCATCAACATATACAATAAGAATCAAGATATCATCACCAGACACCCTTACATAGAGAGTGGCTCAGAGTTACACCTTTTGAAACCAAACTCCCTAAGGTATGCATATATCTTCATATACCAGACTCAAGGAGCCTATTCAAGCCCATACAAAGACTTGATCAACATACAAAGATGTTCCTTACTAGGAACCTAAAAACCTTGTGGTTGAACCATGTGGACTTCATCCTCTAGATCTGCATTCAAGAAAGCACTCTTAACATCCATTTGGTGTACCTACCATCCAAATTGAGCAATAATAGCAATAATAAAATGAAAAGTTACTATATTTGTAGTTAGAGAAAAAGTCTCCTCATAATCAACCCCTTCCTTTTATGCATAACCTTTTGTAATAAGGTTGGATTTGTGTTTGTCCAAAGAACCATCTACTTTGTGCTTTAGCTTATAAATCTATTTAAAACTAATGGATTTCTTTCCTGGTGGTAACTCCATGAGCTCCCAAGTATTATTTTTAATCAAGGAATCATATTCCAATTGCATGGTTGATTCCCTCTCATGCTTCTCTTTAGGCTCTAAAAAATTATTAGGCTCAAAAACGTGTGAAATAATAGTTATTAGAGAAAAATTTTCATGCTCACCTATATTACTAAACTACTTTCCGGATCTCAATCTTATTCCTTCCACACCCTACGGTAAGTCTCCCTCCTTTAGTGACTTCCATAGTGGCAGAATACCACTTTGGATTTTTTGGTTGTTCTATTAGAACTTCACAATGACCTACATTAATTCCCTCCTTGGAATGCGATTCCATTAATGAACTAGAATATTACTCAACTTTCACACCATAACTTATAATAGAATCATTAGAAGAAAATAATGACTCGATATCTAAAACCATACTAGTTGCTATGAAGTATGATATTTGTTCTAGTACTATAACATCTCTATTTATCACAACTTTTTTAGTAGAAACATGAATTAATCTGTAGGCCTTTGATTGCTCACTGTACCCAACAAACATTTATTCTTTGATTTTCTCATCTAAGTTACTTATTTTTTGACTAAGAATAACTATATAACCTACACAACTAAATTTTTTGAAATAACTTACATCTAGAGTTTGACTTGACCAATCCTCATCTAGAGTTATATTATCTGATGCTTTTGTAGGACTTCTATTGAGAATGTACGCTATTATATTCACTAATTTTGCCCAATATCTATATGGGATATTTATGCTTTAGAACATATAGTGAGCCATGTCTATCACCATCTTATTTCACCTTTTCACCTCTCCATTTTGTTGTGGAGTGTAAGAGGTAGTAGACTGTCTGTGTATACCTTCAGTGGCACACAACTCCTTGAACTATTTTGATGTGAACTCGTGTAAGGTAGGTGCTCAATATAACAATATGGGATGTCTTTGCATAGTTTATTTAAGTACATTTCATATAATGGGTCCCCTATCTCGAATTATACTTTTAGCTGCTCTTAAATTGGGAGCAATTTGTTGTTTAATTAAATCATGAATTAAAAATTCTTGAAAAAGCTCTAATGTGATTTCTCAGGGTAATCCACATCGATATAATGAAATAAGGGACCCCTATTTTCTGTTATAAGAGATTTCACTAACCTTCCCACCTATTTTTCAACCATAGCTTTCTAAGTAAGGAAGTTAGAAAAACAATCAGATTTATTCACTAGAAAGTATACCTACTTTTTCTTAAAAAAATCATTGACCAATAAAAGAAAATATCGGGCTCCAAAAGGGGTAGGTGTCTGCATTGGACCATCCAAATCTACATGTACTAGATCTAATACTCCCTTATCTCTTGAAGCTTTATCAACATGAAATGAATGTCTAACTTGTTTCCCCAACTGACATCTAGTATATACATGATGACTATCCTAAATAGAAGGAAACCCCTTAACCATCTTAGTCTTTCTCAATTTAGTCAAATATTAGAAATTCAAATTCCCATACCTTTCATGTCAGAGTGAACTTGTGTTATCAACCATTTCAAGTACACTTTCCTTTGCTCTATGTGGATCTACAAACTTATACAAGCTTTTCTCACCTATCCCAACAGTAATAATCTTATTATCTCTAGTAGTGACTAAACATTGTTGTCCTTCAAACATTATAATAAAATTATATTTTGAAGTAATCTCACTAATGGAAAGAAATTTTTTGTTCATATCAGTTACATACCTAACATTCTTAAATCTATACAAAATTATACCACTAAAATTGATCTGAACATTACCATATCCTTTCACAAAATGGGTCCTACCATCTCCCAAAGATATAAATTAATTATTACAATCATTTTCAACAAAATCCACATACCAGTCCTTATGGCATGTATAATGGAAGGATTCACCTAAATCAATGTACCAATCTTTATCTACCATAGAATTACCACTGGAACCCATGAAATCAAAATCAGGGCATGATTCTTCACCTTCACCTTCACCTTCATCTACATTTGCATGATGAGCTTTCTTTCTAGGGTTCGCCATATCTTGTTGTCTTTTCCTACAATCTTTCTTAAGGTGACCAAGTTGCTTACAGTAAAAAAATTTCTACTTATATCCCTTATTAGAACCACTTTTGAAGTTTCTATCAAAGAACTAGTAGTTTTACCAAACTACTTATCTTTTCCCTTGATGAAGAATGCACTCTCTATAGAAGTAGATGTAGACAACACTGTCTATTCCTACCATCTTTCCATTTGCAATAGAAATGTGGATAAATTTTCAAAGTCCAAAGTCTGTATCTCAATAATCATGTGTAAGGACTCCACAAAATAATTCAAATGAATGTGAAAGATTCTACATAACTAGAGCAATTGAATCTTGGTCATCAATAGGTTTCTACACAACCTTCAATTGATCATTGATATCTTTGATATGCAATAAAAACTCAAAAATAGAGCCACGTTATTGCATCTTAGTAGAAAATATCAAAATTTTCAAATATAATACCCTATCATGTTCATAATCTTATTATTTAGAAGTAAACTAGTCCATAAAACTGATGTAATGGTCACATTTATGACCTTTGAGATTAGATTATCTGCTATTAAAAGTTTTAACATAAGAGCTTCTCGATGATGTTTATCATAGTCATCATAACTAGTGGTAGGCCTTTGCTTTTTTGAAAGCACTATTTGGTCAAGGTTCTAATATTCACATATCATTAAAACCTTATGACTCCATAAATTGAAATTTTGGCTGACAATTTTTGTGAATCTGGCAACAAGAAGTGTTGTAAACTAGCCATTTTGACCTAGTTTTTCCAAAAAATGAAAATACAAAAAAAATATAATTAATTTACACCAAATTCCTTCTACCCACTAATTTAAATCACAAATTAGTGAACACCTCTAGTTTTTAGGAAAAAATACCACACTGTTTGGGAAAATTTAAATTTTCCATCTTTAAAAACACCAAAAGTGGACAAAAACAATTAAATCAAGAGATCTAAAACGTTAATTTTTAAAATTTATTCTCCATCAACATCCAGATCAAAAACCTAGAAAATATTGAAATTTACACATTCTAGAACTTTTTTGAGATAATTAGTCACCCATAGGTCCACAATAACCCTTATAATATAAAGTTTTGAATTATTTCAATTAAAAAATTAAAATTAATTGAAATAATAAAAATTTACATTAAAATTTTCATAGAAAAAATAATCCAATCAAAAAATTAGCCTACCTACAAATCTTTAGATGTAGATTTTGGGATAAATACTCAGCCAAGTTAAATTCTATCAGTTCCTATCATCTCCTCTTAGAAAATAGAAAATTTTAGGGACCTTAAACACCAAAAATAGTGCCCAATTTAAAATATAGTCTCTTCCCCAAAATGTATTGAAATTACCAACCAAAAAAATTCAAATATAGTTTTTGGACAAAATACTCAATAGAATTTAATTCTGTCTAATCTAGCAGAGGAATTCCAAGCCAAAGAATTTTATAAAAACAAGAATCATAAAAAACAATGCTGAAATTATTATTTTTTTTTAAATTTCTCCATGTTAAATGGTTGGTAATAGGAGAAAATAAATAATTTTTTTCAAGTCATAGCACTCCATCACGGGCTTCACACTCCTCCCTGACAAGACCATCATCTTTTACTTCAAAAGCTTCCTCCCAAGCTTCTTAAACCACAAGCTCTAATACCATATTAGATTAAAAAAATATATTTAGAAATGGAATTAACTGACATATAAAATAATACATGAGATTCCTATTAAATAGGCAAAAATAACCACCCAAGAAAATAGGAGGTGGGAACAACCATAAGCATCGGGTAGTGTAAAATAGATAAGCCCATGGAACATACCTACCTAAGTGGTTAAGACCACTATAACTATAATAATATGAAATATACCTTAGAAAATAGCCTAAGTAACACAATAATATGCTAATACCACCTAAGTTGTGCTTATGGGGGAGGGAGCGGGGAGTTAGTGTAGGTATTTATTCTTCCTTTAATTTGTTTTCCCTACACTTGTGAGATTAGATATTTTAGGTTTGCATGTCATATGGATTAACCTTGACTATCTATTTTAGGTAGTGGGAGTTACTCCTTTGACTGATTGACTATTGACCAACTATTTGAAGTTTGGAGGTTTCTATTATTCTAAGGGGAGCTACACATTCACTCACCTATTTTTACATCTAGTATTAGTGAGATATTAATGGAGGATTTACATTGTTACACTCCTTTTTTCTTTCTTCCAACTACTTGATCATTTCCTTTTTTATTTTCTTCAAGTATTAACATATTTGGTACTCCATCTGCAATCTTGTTATGATATATGATAGAGAACACAATAGGAGGAAGATAACCTATTATGAAAATAAATAGATAAAGATGCCATGGAGAAATGGATAGATTTAAGACTATAAGTCATTTTAATTTTTAGAGAGGACTGACTTTCCTTCAAAAAAATTATCATTTAAAATAGTCCAAATGCCTTGTTTATGCCTCCATGTGTTATATACATATATTTTAGAGTCCTTCCAACTTCATCTTCTTATATAATAATTCATTTAATTTTTTTTGCTTGTGTTGAAAAACTCTTACTTTGGTGTAGGATAAGAGTATGCTGGGAAAATTTAAATGATTGAGTTTAATATGAATTATTCAACACCTTATGTGTTCTTGTACATATTATTACATGTCAAGGAACATTTAATTAAAATCCCTTTCTAATTTTAATTAAAACTCTTATTTTTTCATGGGATTAGAATGTTGACAAAATTAGAATTATCTTAGTAGAAATTTACATTGGTAAAACTATATTAACCTTGTTTAGGATTCCCATTCATTTTCTATGCTCAAATGAGACTCATTTCATAATGTTTCTCTTCATTTTTGTTAACTACTTTTTAAAATCTTATTTTCTCATTTTTTGTGACTACATAGATGTTACTCATGCTACATCATTTTCCCTTCTACATGTGATATAGTAGAAATATCCATCCATTTAGAAAATTGTATATTGTATTTTTTATTTCTTCATAGAGTACTTATTTATGTTATGTCTAATTATAATAAATAATTGAAATAATATATAACCAAGGGGGGAACAATATAATAAGTTGACATTTATAACTTGAAAGGCAAATGTACTTATAATACTAGCCAAGAATATTTTCTTATAATAAACTAGTTTATCCACTAGTATACATATATTAAATATATTTATATGCATTACAATTATTTGTAATTCATCAATCAATTTATATATTAATTAGAGCCTATAACTTCAAGTTGTTAACTTGTTTAACCTTTTTAATCTAAGATGACTTAAACCAATGGAATTGAACTATTTAAATATAAATTCCAATATGTACTAATATGATATTCAAATATAGTGAAATACAATATGATAAATTAATATATAGTATTTTGAATTTGTGAAAAATAGTAAAAAGGCTATAGAATATGCAAACCTCCCTAAAATGGATTTAATTTATACTGTGTAAGCTCACAATAATTGGAAACTATGTGAAATTGAGTTGTAGATAAATTAGTATTAAAAATAGTAATTTTATATTGCTGATTCAAGTCCGTAGGATGTAAATAGAGGTCTATTTCATCATGTTTTGTCTATTGTGACCACTTCCTGGTTGATTATATTTATGATTTTGAGATCTAGTTTTATGTGGTCAATTTGACTATTTAACTATGTGTTTTATTTTATCACACATAAAACATGTAAAATATAAAACCCTATATCTTGTACATGTACTAGATATTAATTATGTGATAAAATGGGGGAAATGGGTTAGTGAGGATGACTTATTTGGCCTCAAAAACCCCTTGTAACAAAGTGATACCTACATAGACCAAATGGGCCTCAAGCTAATGTAGTTCTCTCTTCTAAGGTGTTTGTGTGATCTTTGATTATGCAACTATAATAACTATAAATAGAAGATTGATTGAAATGATTGAGAATAGATGCCCTTGACCTCAATAAATAATATTTAGACTTGGCTTATGATTATTAAATTACTACAAATTTCAAACAAGAAGATGTAGTTTTTTTTTACTTAGTGTCCAATATAACTACATGAGAGATTAAGTGGGGGAGTAGTGAGTGCCCTTGATGTCATTTTTATAGGAGAATATTTAAAATTATTTAAATAAATAACTTTAACAAATTCCTGTAATATTTGTTTTCAAAATTCATGATTAAAAAAGTGACCATTAGAACATGGGATATAAGGATGCAACAGAAGACATAATCATAATGTGGCCCTCTCTGACTAGTACATACATGTCCTAGAAGAATAAAGACTATTGGGATATGCCTAATAGGATATTATGGGATCAATAGGTCTAAATGAAACTATTGGCCATTTTTGGCCCACATAAAATATTCTTGCATGGTTTGATGAAGCACGTAAAAAACATAAGCAAGAATTTTTTTGAAACCAAATCTTACATGCATGGATGACTCAAGAATAATTGGTCATAAGGGTTTGTTAAATTTTGTGACAAGATCATATGTGCCAAACCCTAGGTCTTCTGATAAAGTGCAAATGAAGTTATGAATGTTCAAAGTTGGATCTCTAGTCAGTTTTCACTAAGTTTCCCATACATAGCCAAAAATGCTCAACCATCACTAGGATATCACATGGAAAAGATAATATATTTGTCAGCTTGGGCCTTCAATATATTCACCTGGGAAGATCAAAGGAGCAATGGATCAAATGGGTCTATCCTTCTTGACCTTAAGAACATCTCCTAAAAGTTTGAGGCATTTAGGAATTTTGTTGTTCAAGTTATGAGCCCTTAAAAATAGGCCTAAAATATGAGACATTTACACCAACATAAAATTTAAGGATGGAACAAGACAACCATACTAAGATTAAATTTTATTTTCACACAACCATCAATGATAGTAGCATGAGTGTCTTTTTATGGGAGTGAGAATGCCAATTTTAAGACTATGAATTAGCTATTAGTTTTCAGACAGTGGGTCCCAATAGATCAATAGTCCACATTGCATCATAAATCTAGATCTAACAACAAGAATTTTTAAAAATGTCAGTGAATCTCAAAGGAAAATCTATCCATGATAAGTGTCAAGGGGGCATTCAATTGGTGAGAGATCGATGATTCATAGACCTTTGTACAGATTGAAAGTGATAGATTGAGTTGAATCAACTTGTCAAAGAACCAAGTCAATTTTTGATGGCCAATTAGATTAAAGACAAGCCCAAGATTCTTCATGAAGGTTGGGAAGATATTTTTGATCATGAAGTATTGGGTCCTACAAGGTCTTCCAACACCATTGGATCTAGTTCAAATGCCATGAAAAGGCCTAAGTAATGTAGTGGGATGTAAAGAATGTGTATGGATCACCTTTAAGAAGGATTTAGCTATGCACATATAAGGATAGGTTCTTACAAAGAAAGGATGGGCATTTTGGTCATGTTATAACATAGAAAGGTACTTTATTTTATATAGGTCTGTACTGATATGAAACTATAGGAAAACCAATAGTCTTGAATTTTTTTTCCACCTATAGATAGACCTATGATCTAAGTATATAGTTAAATTAGAGGTGAAATTAATGTAAAAGAATATTTAATCTTTAACATGGTCATTGTCTTGACAAGCATCCCCCTAAAAGGAACCAAATCATTTTTTAGTTAGGGCCATGATCATAAAATTTTATTTTCAAGCAAGAGTTGGCAAGAAGTACCAAGGAAAATATCTCATATTGGAATTGCATTTAGGAAAAATTAATGCAGCCTCGAGGCCTTTGAGAACCTCCTCACTTGACAAGCCAAATACAACATTATGATTGATCAAATGGGTGGCAATGTTTCATTTACAAGGAAGAAAAGGTGGTGGCTCAAGTTCATATAATGACCCAAGAAAGGGGTTCCTTTTTTGATATCATGCTCACCCATCTCTTTCAGTCTATTCCTGGTCTCATTCCCTTTATAGGGCTTCTTATCTCTTAGAAATTTTATCATTTTTTATTTTGGAGACAAGGATACTCATTAAGACCCTTGAAAAGGTGTGCTCATTTGATCAGGTTAAACCCTATCAAAATATTCTAAGAAATACATTTTGAAGCCATAGGATCAACTCTTTACCTATCTCTTATCTTTAATTAGTGTTTAGTATGGTTGTGTATGATAAATTCATGAAAGAAATTCTTCTTAGTTCATTATCCTTCGGCTTGCATCTTTGAAGATGTTGTCAAGCCAATTTTTAGGTTTTGATTAGTGTCCCATTTGGAACCTCTTTGATCAAATATTTATGCAACTAGTGAGAATATGAGATTGAGTAAGTTACAGTTATAATTTATTGATCTGGTGTGGGTTCAAACTTATGTAAGTCTAGTGTGGGTTTAGAATTATGTGAGTGTCCACTTAAGATTGGTGCATCACCCTTTTAGGCTTCTAGGAAACCTTACTCTCTTTCTAACCCTTTTCTCAAGAAACATTAAGCTTAGTCTTAGTTTTAGGTGAGCATCAAAGAGGAATCTGACCTACTTCAGAGGTTTATCCCCACCATAGGTGACACATAGCCTAGGGTTGTAGCAATTTTATAGCTCAATTAGAGAGAACCTGAATAACCCTCTCCAAGGGTGAAAATTGAGCCTATAATAGTTTCTAGCACATCCAATGGGACTTAGTTATTTAGAAATAACTGTTGATCAAAGTTGATGTTGATTTGATCAGATTTATAGTGATTAAGCTCCAAATAAAAACATCTGGAGACTCTAAAAGGAAGAATCAATTATACAATATAGAACAATATCTGCATCTCATGCCAAAGGTGATGACAAGGTTAGCTTCAAGAAGTATTCCTTTTGACTTGTCGAGCTACCTTTAAATTCAGCAAAGAGATTAAGATTTGTAAATGCCCATCCATAGTAGGGAAACTTTGATTTTAGGACATTTTTGAGGTCTATCCCTACAAGAGTAACCTTATTAACCCCTTGCATAACCATGATAATCCCTAGAGATTTTGTGAATTTTAATAGACAAAGCCTTATATCCCTTACTCTCTATGATCCTATCCCAGTTACATCCCTCAAAATTGTTCCATATAACACTAGAGACCAAGATATAACACCCTCTGAACACCTCATAGACACAACAATTTTTTCTAATATACATAATGTCACTAAGGACAATATAACAATCAGGCTACTAGCTACTTGCTTTAAAGGAAAGGCCTTAGATTGGTAAAGAGGCCTTACTAAAAATTTTCATTTAGACATGGGAGTAATTAGGGGAAGCCTTGTGTAAAATATTTGAAGACAAAAGTGACCATTTATTAGTTGCAAAATAACTAACTACAATTAGAAGAGATTCTCATGAAATCATACAAGACCTAGAATAGAATCCCAATCGTAGTTATCCCAACCCTTAACTTTAATACAATATTTTATTTAAATTATTTTAGTAGTGATATAGTGGTAATTATCCAATATATGGGGGGGAAATATACTTCTAGGTGCATATGAGGTGGCTATAAAGGTAGGAACATTTCTAGTTCAAGCTGGCAAACTTACAACCAAACCAATGATGCCCTTATTTCTTGAGATAAGACCATCTCCCATTTATTTCCCTTAATTGGATGTCATTATAATTACACTAAAATCTATTTAAATCCATGTACCAAAGCAAGAAAAAGCTGCTACTAGTGGATCTATTGATTCACTAGAACAAAAGAAATTTCAAGAGCTCAAAAACATGTTACAATCTTTGAAGAATGAGCTAGTAAATGTCAAGAGGTAACAGGACATAAAAATGCCTTATAAAGGTTCATATCAGCCTTAACAACAAGATTTTCAAGCAAATAGGCCTCTATAGAAGAGGAACTACCAGGGCCAAGGTCCGAATCAAGGGCAACATGATTGCAATAGGTAGAGTAACTTCAACCCTAATATAGCTATTACTTCCAACTCCTTAGTCCTAATTCAAACTAATTTGGCCCAAGAAGTAGATGGTACCATGCTTTGTAAATAGTCTGTGGGTCAATATATGGTCCCAAATATTCTCCTTGACACATAGGTGCCTATGATGACTAGGTCAAAAGAACCTTCACAAGGTTGGATCTAATTAGGGACTAAATCAACTAGATGAACCAGTGATGAACTATAAATAAGGAGAGTGATACATAGCCTACAAATAGGATAGTTCTAGCTAGGCCTATAATCAAGTGGTAGCCAACACAAGATTTAAAAGAAGATATATGGATGGTAACTATGAAGCAGTCAAATATCTTCCCACCATTACTCCTTCATCGACAAGGCCCAAGGAACCTATTTTCAATTTATATGTTCCATTACATCCAAAATATTATATCTAAAGGAATCCTTTTGTTGCCCAGGGCTGACAAGTTCAACAAACAATAGTGGTGGCTTCCAGATCACAATCAAAGGTTAGTGGTTGACCCATCAACGTTACTGAACAAATGAAGAGGTCAAGCATGAGTGTGACTAGGTGGGATATTTTCTCCATACCTAGTTAGGTGGACATCTTTTAAGAGGGTTTGTCCAATGTTAATGTTATAAATGTTGTAGACAAGCCATCAAGCAATTTGAATCATGTTCTCACCAATGCAACTAAAGGGTCAAAGGAAGGATAATCAAGTAAAGTTGTTAGGCCTTCTCCCTTATATATTTTAGTAATCATTAGTAACTTTTTTGTGCATAATTATTTAATGGATAGTGGGGATAGTACCTTAGTGATGCCAAAGTCCATATCTAATCAACTTGGTCTAAAATATGATCTACAGTCCAAATGAGTTCCAAAACTTGATGGTTCTTCTCCTAAACTATCTGGTATAATCATGGACCTCAATACGACCTTGTAAGTTTATCTTAGTGTTTTGGTAGCCCAAAATGTATTCATATTAGACGTGCCTCCTCTTTTTTTTTAATGTTTATATAGAGAATTTAAAATAAGGATAGGGTCTATCTTGTAGAAAATTGTGTCAATCAATATTGAGCCCATTGCACATTTCCATATAGAGCCTTATGGGTTAGATAGTGTCAACATAAATTACATAATCATTTATGAGAATGAATTTGAAATTGGGTAGGATTTTAACACTCATCCAAAAGAGGTACCAAACATGTTCTTGGATGAGTTGTGGAATGATAACCTATTTGTGGACCACTTAGAAGGTGTTAAAAAAAGAGATTTAGGTGTTTTCTATCTGCATGAAGAAGATCGACCTATGCCATCCCTCATAAGGCTTCAAGAAGACTCTAATGGTCTATGGTATTTATTATTTGATGGCTCAAGCAAAAAACATAGGGTAGGTATAAGTGTCATGCTAATTTACACTTCAAATAATAAGTACTTATCTTCATACAAGATCTAATTTGACTATTGCTACAATGTATTAAAATATGAGGGGCCTTCAATCAAACAATAGGAAAAAGATCAAGTAGATGCAAGACTATAGGGATAGAAAATTGGTTTTACACAAAGTTAGAGGTCAGAATGCCACTAAGAAACTTTTAATAAAGTCCTAAAAACACATATCATGGGACCTCCTTGAGGACTTTGAGGCTTTCAACATCCAATGAGTGATGAGAGGACAAAACCAACACACTGATAGGTTAGTAGCTATGGGGGCTCATTTTGACATCCCAAATGAACTAAAAGGAACCTAGTTTCAACCACATGTCAAATTGGTAATATTATCATCAGTGATAGATAAAAAATCTCACTAGCAGGTCTTTGAAAATGATAAACAAATTGCATGTTTCTTGCAATAAGAAGAAAAATTCAAAAGTTATAAAACTAATATGGGGAGAAAATTATCCAATTAAAGTCCAATAGGCTTCCTAAAGGGATAGTCACCCTAGGAGGACTCTTCCATGAAGGGGACCATATAAGGAAGGATAAAGTAGTAATTTCAACTAATGGGGAGAACTGTAAAAAAGCTTTTATCTTTGAAGACAAGCTTCTCAAGCTTAGAAAGGTAAGCACTAAAATTGAAAGGCATGCTTTCTCAAAGATATATAAGGAATATGCAAACATTTTTTCTTGGAAATGTAGTGACTTAAATGTATTTGATCCTAATCTAACCATAAAACCATTGAGTTGAGGCTGATGGGAAGCCTGTTAGGTAGAATTAGAGGCCCATTAATCCCAAGATTGAAGATCTCATGAGAAAAGAGTTGACCAAGCTTGTAGAGTCTAGGATCATCTTCCATATCAAATACTCTTCATGGGTAGTTAATCTTGTACTTGTCAGTAAGAAGAGTGGGGAGATCAGACTATATCTGGACTTTAGGGATCTTAATATGGCGTCTTTGAAGGATGATTACTGTCTAACATTCATGGAAAAACTCCTAAAAATAGTTGTTGGTTCAAAACATTTATCTCTCCTAGATGGATACTTAGGTTATAACCAAGTTCTAGTGAGAGAAGAGGACTAGTATAAGACTCCCTTCACCACCAAGTGCGGGAATTTTGATTATCATAAGATGACTTTTGGATTATATAATACTAGGGAAACCATTCAAAGGGCATTTGACATGGCATTCAAAGGATTGGTAAATCAAATGGTGTTGGTCTACTTGGATGACATTACAGTCTTCTCCAAGAATGCTAGTGAGCACATAGACCATCTAAGGCTATTTTTTCAAATATGTAGAGAGTCTATGATCTCTTTAAACCCCTAAAATTGTGTGTTATTTTTACATGAAGGCAAATTACTAGGTCATATCATTTCAAAAGAGGGGTTATCCATTGACCTTGATAGAGTAAGTGTTATCTTAGCTTTATATTTTCCAAATCATAGAAAGTGGATCCGAAGCTTCATTGGGAAGATCAAATCTATGATAAGGTTCATACCTAGTTTTGCAAACTTGGTCAATCTTATAATTGTTATGTTGAAGAATAGCCATGTGTTTCCTTGGTTTTTTGAAGGCAAGACAACTTTTGAATCCATTAAGAAGGCCATTGCCCTAGGTACCCTCACTTTTGAATCCTAATTTATCAAAATACATCATCTTTTACATCTTTGCTAACATTTACAACATATCATCTATGATGATGCAGAAGAATAGTGAAGCAATAAAATAGCCCATTACCTTATTTAGTCAAGGAGTGAAAAGATATGAGGTGAGGTACACTTTAATTGAGAAATAAGTTCTTTTATCCCTCATGAAATTTAGTCCCATACTCTCCAATAGTAGGATCCATCTTATGGTGTTTCATCCTAGAATTAGTGATTTCCTCTTTAACAAAGATTTAAGTGATAAGAGAATAGGCTAGATCACAAAGGTCATGAAATATGACTTATAAATCAAGGTCACCAAGTTGGTCAATGGTAAGGGATTATGTAAACACATATTTATTGACCTCCAAAAGGACAATTAAGTTGTTTTGGTAACACAAGATAACTCATAGGCAGGTACACCCCCACTTCAAAAGAGTTGGCTTCAAGATATGACTCACTTCTTGACAACAGGAGAATGGCCCCAAAGTTTGGATAGAGGTAAAAGAAGGTATTTCAAGCTTCAATCTATACCTTATGCATTAATTAATGGTGTTATTTTTGGAAAGGATCTCAGTGGGGTACTCGTTATATGTATAGATGACTAGGTGACCAAAATCTTGGAGTAGTTCCATGATGGACCTATAGGAGGCCATTTTGCACCCAAAACCATTACAAAAAAAGTGATGAGGTTTGGTTATTACTTCCCCAACCTTGCCAAAGATTTTCATGCATGGGTTAAAAAGTACCAAAAGTGTGCCCTCTTTGGAGGAGAAAAACTAGTAGCCATTCCACTAAATATTATTCAGGTGGATCAACCCTTCATGCAATGGGGGATGGATTTCACAGGGATGATCAATCCACCATCAAGTGTAGGGCATAAATGGGTACTCACTGCAATTGACTACTTCACCTATGGGTGGAATCAATTTATTTAAAGGAAGTTAGTGAGGCTATAGTCTTGGATTTCTATGATAGCCTCATAACTAGGTTTGGTGTCCCAACCACCATAATTTCTTATAATGGATTGACATTATTTGTTATGAAGATACGTGAATGGGATATAAATTTGGGCATCTACCTCAATAGTTTTTCCAACTACTATCCTCAAGGAAATGGATAAATAGAGTCCATAAACAATAATTTTTCGAGGATTATCAGGAGGACCAAGGAAGTAAATCAAAGAACATGGCATACCAAGCTAACGACAACCTTGTGGGCTGATAAGGTGACTCCTAAAACTACCATTGGTAATTATACATGTGTTCTTATGTATGTAAGGGAAGCTAAATTTCATATCTCCATTGAGATACTTACATTAGAGTTAGGTCATCATCTTGAGTTGATGGAGGATGAGCCCATCAATGTGAGGATAGTTAAACTTATGAAGTTGGAAGAAACTAGAGACATTGCTATGAAAACTCTAGAATCACATCAAGCTCAGGTCAAGAAGGATATTTAAAAAAGAGCTATGATAAGGAGCTTTGAGGAAGTGGACCTAATCCTTAAATGTTATTTGAATAAGGCCAAACCAAGCAACCACACCAAGTTTGATAGCTTTTGGAGTGGTCCTGTTTTGATCCATAGATGCAAAGAACACAATGCCTTTCATCTCTCCCAATTGGATGGAAAGATAATACCCATCCCAATCAATGGCATTCATTTTAATCCTTTTTATTGAATAACATTACATCCATTATAACATATTTTACATTATTAAAATATCTTTTACTTTCCTCTTTGTGCCTTATGCACTTTTATTTTCTGTTCTATTCCTTTTTTGTCAAAATGCCTCAGACATTTTGTTGTGTTTTGTTTCTTTTAATCATTGTTTCAAAAGAGAGGTTCAAACTCAGTTAGAAAAAATAATGAATCGATACCCAATGGAATCGGTAAGATAATGGTCTAGGTTTTTAAATCATTGCAAGCATGCTTCCCTATCAATCACCAAAGATGTCCATTTTTTTCCCATATAGAAGATTCTTGCATTGTTTGATGAAGCATGTAGAAAACACAAGTAGGAAATTTTTTGAAGTTATATCTTGCATACATGGATTATTCAAATAGAAATATTCATATGGGGTTTTTCAATTTTGTGCCTAAATCATATACACAAAATTCTAGGCCCTTCACTAAAGTTCAAATGAAGTTATGCATTTGAAAACTTAGCTCTCTAGTTAGTTTTCACTAAGTTTCCCATACTTAGCCAAAAAATCTCGATCATCACCAAGTTGTCACATGGACCAGATAAAATATCAATCAACTTTGGCCTTAAATATCTTCACCTAGAAATCTTGTAGGACCAACAGATCAAATGGGTCTGTCCTTCTTGACCTTAGGAACATATCTTGAAATTTTGAGGCTTCTAGGAATTTTGATCTTCATGTTATGATCCCTTGAAAATGGTCTTACAATATGAGACATTCGTGCCAATGTCAAATTTAAGGACATAACAAGATAACCCTACAAATCTTAGATTTGATGATCATGAAACCATCAATGATGGATGCATGAGTATCATTTGACGAGAGTGATAACATTAAATTTAAGATTATGAACTAGCCATTAGTTTTTAAATAGTGGATCTTGTTAGATTGATGGTCCATGTTACATCATATATCTGTATCTAATGGCAAGTGATAGTTAAAGTGTTAGTGAATATCAAAGGTGAATGTATGTGTGATAAGTTTTAAGGGGGAATTCAAATAGCAAGAGATCAATGATCTGTGGACTTTTATATATATTAAAATTGATGGAGTGATTTGAGTCAACTTGCCAAATAACCAAGTCAATTAATAATAACCAATTATATTAAAGATAGGCCCAAGATTCTCGATAGAAGTTGGGAAGGTTTTTTTTACCATGAAGTACAGGGTCTTCCAATGGCATCGAAGTTAGTTCAAATGTCATGAAATGACCAAAGTAATTCAGTGGAATGTAAAGAATGTGTATGAATCACCATTACTGAGGATTCTTATATGCACATACAAGTTTGGGTTCATACAGAGAAAGGATTGTTCTTTTGGACCTATTATAATATAGAAAGGTGTTATATTTTCTATAGGTCTATACTAATATGAAACTATAGGAAAACCAATAGTTTATAATTGATTTTCCACCTATATATAGACATATGATCCAATGTAGAGATAAAGCAGAAGTGAAATTAATGTGAAAGAATCTTTAATCTTTAGCATGGTCATTGTCTCAACAAGCAACCAACTAAAATGCATGAAATCATGTTTTAGTCTGGGCCATGCGCATAAAGTTTTGTCTCCAAGTAAGAGTTGACATAAAGTATCAAGGAAAATATATAGTATTGGGAACTCCATTTAGGATCATTTAATATGTCCTTGATGCCTTTGAGGACCTCCTCACTTGACAATCCATATATAACATTCTCATTGATCAAAAGGGTGGTAATGTTCTATTGGCTAAGAAACAAAATGTGGTAGCTCAAGGTTATTTAATGACTGAGGATAGTAATTTTTTATACCATGATTGCCCATATCTTTTGGGTTGTCTCTCATCTTATATATATCTTGGTCTCATTCCTTTTCTAAGGGTTCTTAGCTCTTCAAAATTTTAGTATTTTTTATTCCTGAGACAAGGAAACTCATTAAGACCCTTACAAAAGTGTGCTCATTTGATAAGGTTAAACCCTATCAAGATATTGTAAGTGCTACCTTTTAAAACAATAGGATCAACTCTTTACCTGTCTCTTATTTTTAATTAGTGTTTAGTATGATTTTGTGTGGTAAATTAATAAAGGAGATTCTTCCTAGTTTCTTGCCCTTTTGATTACCTCTTTGAAGATGTTTTCAAGACAATTTTTAGGTCTGGATTAGTTTTTTGTGTGGAACCTCTTCCATGAATTATTTATGCAATAGGTGATATTATGAGATTGAGTAAGTTACAGTAATAATTTTTTTGATCCAGTGTGGATTCAAACTTATGTGAATGTGTACTTAACTTTGGTGTATCACCCTTTTAGCTTTTTGGGAACCCTTACTCTTTTTCTAGCCATTTTCCAATGAAGCATAAGGCTTAGTCAGAATTTTAGGTGAGCATCAAAGAGGAGTCCAAACTACTCTAGAGGTTCAACCCCAACATAGGTGACCCACATCCTAGGGTTGTCTTAATTTTATAGATCAATTTGAGAGAGCTTAAAGAACCCTCTCTGAGGGTCAAAATTGAGCCTATAGTAGAAACTAAATTTGGGATGTTTATTTGATATTTCTAGTGATTAGAATACTATGAATGTTCTCTTATAGATTACAAGTAATAAAAATGATGAATATACCAAGTAAGGGTAAGGATGCTAATAATAAACATTGTCAAGAACTTATTGAATAATTTTATATGTCTAGATTTCCCCCTACATTATTCTAGTGATGAAAAAATTGGTATTACTAGAGTATAGTAGATGTTAACCTTAGTGTGTGTACACACTTTATATTTGGTTATGAAACTTGATTTTATATGATGACTTAATTTAAGAAACCCACAATAATTCCACTAAAATTAAAATTTGTTCATATTTAAAATTTAAAATTTTCTATTTTTAATTTGAAAATAAGGGAATGAGAGCATGTAAATTAATTTCTCTATAACTTAGATATGTTGAAGTGTGCATGACCCCTTCTGGGACATTTGGATATGTGTTAAATTGTAGTGAATCGAGAGTGATCAAATCTTAATTTGAAAGATTATTAAATGTTATTTAATTAGAAATATTGTATGTTCCAACTCTCATTTTATTGTGGGTATGTGCATGAAGTTGGGGGATAATTCAATGCACATTTTAAGTAACGTGGTCATGTTATTAAATAACATGATTATGTTATTTAATTAATGAGATTATATTATTTGAATTATGTCGCAATAATTATTGTGCCATAATTCAGTTGTATTACTGAGAAAACAATAATGCGTACATGTTAGTATAAGTTCAAATAATGCATACACATTATATAACATATTATACAATGCATACACATTGTATAATGCGTATGCATTATATAATGTATTATACAATGTGTACATGTTATATAACATGTATGCATTATTTTTTAATAAAACAAAAACCATCTCCACAAGCATGTGGGAGTTGTACATGAATGTAACATTGGTCAAAAGCTTATATTTACTATTTTAAATGTTACATTTATTTTATTATTATTTAAATTTATTTTAGTGAATATAATAATGAGGGTTACATAGAATTTGATATAGTTGGTCTCACAGTTACATGCCCTACGATGTGGAAAATTATTTTTAAAAATCCAATCAGGTCAGTACTTAGGCATTTTCATGGTCTAAATATTAAACTTGGGGATTTCATGACATAACATTTGCAATTGATATCCATTTTTGGTAAACATATAATCATTTTTTTGGTTTTTATGCCTTTGAAATTGATTCTTGGAATTTATAAGAGTTTTAGGACTATCAAAATTGAAGTTTTCAAACCACTCAATTTGAAATTAAAGTAAAGTGGTGTCATTGGGGTAGCATAAGTCACATTGATGACTTGCACACATCAAATAACCACTTTGTGTTAATTTCACATGTTCATCATCCCTACCTCATCCTTGATCACTTATTAATCATGACTTATCACCCCTAATCTCTCTCTCATCATTCTTAATTGTCCCTAATCACTCTCTCATTCACCCTCGCTACCCCTTGTCATCTCAAATCACTCCCTCATGATCCCTGATTTCTCCTTAATTAACTCTCACTATGCCTCATCATCCCTAATCACTCACTCCTCATCCCTCCTCATCCCTCATCACTCTTTGATTGACCCTAATGATTCCTCATTATCTTTAATCACTCCCTCATCATCCATAATCACTCCCTCATTGGCTCTCACCATACCTCACCATCCCTAATTACTCCCTCATTGGCCTTTACCATCCCTAATCATTGCTTCATCATCCCTAATTAATCCCTCCTCATATTTCATCATCTCTAATCTCTCCTTTATTTACCCTCATAATTTATAATCACTCCCTCATTTCCCCTCACTATCCCTCATGATTGTAGAGCCCTATTACATACTCTACTTATCCAAGATCTCTGCCAATATCCACCCACATTTCACTTTGTCTTTTCTTACTTTATAGATATATCTTTGAACCATACACATATTTAAAATTCACATATACATTTTACTCATTTCATTTATTCTCCAACATTATTTTCATGGTCTCACTAAACTCTTCACTTTATTCTCTTTACTCTATCCATTCAATCTCTCTTACTCTGGATTGTCCTCCTTACTAGTATTTATGCTTTGTAACAACTTAGATCAAATATTATCTCTAGTTATTTAGGATCTAGTATGGATATAAAAAACTTCCTTCCACTCCTTTTATTTCTCTCTAACTTATTCTCAACCCTACTTAACATCTCAACATAATCCTCATATCAGACACTACATCTTACTCTATCATAGACTCTTCTTGTATGAACTCAAATCATGAAATCAACCTAATTTATGGATACCCTGTAACATATCCCATATCTTCACAAAAATCCAATATTTTGTTTAACTATTTGATAACTTATTTTGGCTCTTTCTACTCTTGGATTAGGTCTTTAGGTTTCCTTCTACCCTGTATGCCACATAGTCCTCTCGCATCAATACATATCCATACTTACACAACTTAAATATACTATATTGTCTTTTTCATTTTGAACTCAACATTTTCATCAAAATTCCTAAAATATTGATAGTTATAACTCCTCAAAAATCACTTTGAAAGTAGAAACCCTAATATAGGGTATGGACTAGTTTTACAAACTTGAAAAGGGTCAAAATTAGATTTCAATATTCCAATCTTCCAAAGGAATTTATAATGACTTTGAATGTTGTATTATGTCTTCTTTGACCTTACTCAGATGTTTTAAGTGTTATATTTCCATTTTTAAGCCACAATAGATTAACTTAACCAAATTTGAAAAGACTATGTACTCAGTCATAGGTCTATAGTAATCTTAGAAGAGGGTATTTATTCCAATTCATTTCAAAAAGGGTTATAAATAAACATGAAGGTTTAAAATAATATTTAAAATGTTCAAAGACTTAAAAAAAGAAATTCCTTCTATCTTAACACTCAATTTTTCTAATTTCCATGAGATACCACTTTGATCATGTTAAGTTTCTTAAAGACTGCAGGACTATGCTAGTTTTATTTTTTCTCATCCAAATAAATGAAAGATAATTGGAAGACTATAATACTTCATGATCATATGATAATAAACTCTCCAAAATATACATTTTTATTTTCACTCTAATACTTGTATATACCTTCTCACATAGATGTTTACTCAAAACTTTTGCTCATAGAAGACATAGTTGTGTTTTTCAACATAAAATGTCCATAGAAAAATAAAAACATATAATGTTTAAATACTATTAATGATTTTTTATGTCAAGGTAATAATTAATCATACAGTCCAAAATCACACCAAATAGAGTCTCCTCTTCCACAAGACTCTGGCCTTCACTTAGATTTCAAGGCACAGTTTGTAAAAGCACAGGGTATATAGTTTGTAATTTGAAGATTCAAAAAATTTAAATCTCAAACGATAAATGATATAATAACCATCAAATAAAAACTATTTTAAAATTACCACTCACACCAAGATCACAAAGAATTTGTTACTAATAATGTTTCACAATCATGCACACTGTCAAATATCTTTGCACATATTCAAGAAGATGTAAGGTCTGTTTGCTTTCTTGTCTACAAATAATAAAAACCTATATTTATTAACTTGTTTTGGATTATTTAAATTCATAATTTCAAATCCTACCACCTCTAACTCTCCTGGATCTAACTTTGAATACAAAATAATATATGGACAAGACTCTTATTACCATATAACCATCAACTAAATTCGAACTTCTTTTCTATGTTGAGAGTGTCCTCAACTAACTCAATTAATAACATATTTATTAAATATGAGTTTAGGTACATATTTTGTAACATCCTAAAATCCTTTCTAAATTCTAACCACACCAAATTCAATGTTGGACTTCTTGAAACAAGATTGAAGTCTCTATGAAAGTTTAAAAATTCAAATTAATGATTTTATAGAAAAGTCCAATATAAATCTAATTAAAAATTGACATAAAAATAGAAACTTATAACGAATCCTATAGACTTATTATGGCCTTTAACACCTTCTAAAGACTCAAAACATATAAACTAGATCACTATTTATATTGGGTAGTAATGCTCCTGCATCACCTCATCATTCCCAATTATTGGTTCATCGTACCTCATCATCTCCACTCACTCATTCCTCATCCCTCATATCCCCTAATTAATCCCTCATCAATCCTTACCATCACTCATCATCCCTAATCACTCCTTCATCCTCCCTAATCACTCCATCATTGATCCTTACCATCCATATTTACCACCTCATCATTTCTACTCAATTCCTCCTCATCCTTAATCACTCCATCCAATACCTTGATGGTGGTATTTTGTTGGGATTTAACAATTTTAGGAGCTACAAGTGGAAAGTTTAGTGATAGCATAAAATATAAGACATAGTGATCAAATTGATGTGGAAGTAAATTTGAAATATAAATATTTAACATCTATAAAAAATATGGGCCTATTAGAAATGATGTGATTCAAAATTTAAAATTTGATAGAAAAGAGAAGAAATTAAAACCACCATAACACAAAAAATTGTTATTAAATACATGAGGATCACTAAGCTATGTGATTTATTGAAACCAATCAATTACTTTCCATATGAGGACATTTTATGATCCGAATAATTACTTTGAAGGCCTTTTATTTGGATGTCTATTCATTGAGTCATCATCCCAGAGAGTGGAAAATAATTTTCAAATGATTAGAACAAGTAGTCCAAGATTGGAAAGTGGTGTTTAATTCATAAATTCAATATTCAATCCAATAAAGAGTATCACACGTGTCACACTATGATCTCTCTACCTGCACATCTTGAGAAGTGGGTACAAGTTATCTAGCACTATAAAAAGTTAAGTAGATAGTACATTATAAACCCAGTGATATGATTGGTACTAAAATTATCTCTAATTCCGCCAATAAGAAATTATATGACTTAAAAATATTGTTTCTTTAATAAATGTAGATCAATGGTGAGCCAATACACTTCATCATTTCTAATGGAAGTCACAATAATTTAATTTCACCTAAATCATGTTTTCAAAAATTTAAACTTTAAATTTATTCATCATCCATAACCATATGCTAGTGTATGGTCTAGTGGAGGCATTGAGAAATAGATCACCTAGTAGTGTCACTTGGTGTACAAAATCAAACTTTTTAAAGATGCAGTCCTATATGACATCTCACCATTATAGGTGTGTGATGTTTTATATGTGGTCAACCATTTATTTACCATTAACATGTGGTCAATGAAGTAAATCCTTGAAATGTTTTGATATATTTCCATGATCTAAAATACCATATATTATAGTTAGTTCATTAGCTTTAATTCATTAGTGCCAAGAAGTGCAAGAATATTATTAGTTATAGTCAGAATTATACTCTTAATTTCATAATAAGTAAATGTAGTGACATCCTTATGTCACTATATCATAGTGTGGTTTATCCAGCAATAACAAAGACACAATAATTGAACCATAAACTAGATGAATATAAGGATATCTTTCAGTCACCCAAATAAGTTCTTGCATACTATACACTAAACAATACTATGGGTTTGATCCCTTAACTACCTCTACCTCAAACCTCTTTATAAAACATATCATTTCTAGATAATTAATACATTAAGTGGTAGATCCATGAAATCATGGAAAATGGACACATCATGCTCAAATCATTGCCTTGCAGAAGCATAATTGTGTTTGTGCCAAAGTTGTGAATCAATTAAAAAAATCTTAACAAGATTAAAGTGAAGAACTATTATACTTATTTAAATATTAAGGAATTTTTCTTCCATATCCATGGGGTATAAGTATATTCAAAAATTAATATTAAGTTTGGGAATCATCATATTCATGTTAAACTTCTAGACATTTGGAATATAGTCTTAAAAATAAAGGAAGGATTGAACGACTAGTTGGTTATGAATTTTTGGTTAACTCATATAATGAATTCATTACCTTCAAGATGTTGAACTACATCCTCAAGCCCAT
The DNA here is from genome assembly GCA_037957365.1 of Torreya grandis. Classification (NCBI taxonomy): domain Eukaryota; kingdom Viridiplantae; phylum Streptophyta; class Pinopsida; order Cupressales; family Taxaceae; genus Torreya; species Torreya grandis. The sequence goes on from JARHVA010000452.1 coordinate 4,618,460, forward strand.
TACCTATGTCATTTTTTTAATCTAACTTGGTGACATCTTAATCTTTAGAAAACATGGGATGAACATCTACACCATGCCTAACTAGTGTTTCACATTTTGTAGAAACATATTTTTTTGATAACATAAATAAATGTTAGTTTTTCATGCAAGAGATAAAATATTTGGGACACATTACACACACAAGGAGTACATGTGCTAACCTAACCAAGATTAATGTCATACAAGAATGGTAAACACTAAATAACTTTGCATCTGATTAAATTTTTTTTAGAATTAGAAAGTTATACAAGAGATTTGTGTTTAATTTTTATCTTTTGAACCGAACTACCAAAGATGGAACCAATTAAAGTTTCATTTAGTTAGCTTCATAATAAATATAATTTTATGAACTAAAATTTAGACTCTATTTTGTAGTAATGCTTATTTTAATTGAATATAAATTTGGAAGATCATCCAATTCATTTAGTAATAAAATTGACAATCATAAATGGGTATTGACAACACTAGTCCTAGAAAAGAGTTAATTTATATTATAATGGATTAAAAAACATATTATTGGAATCAAATATATATTTAGAGTATATACTTACTCTAGATGATGAGGATGTGATTAGAAATGGTAAGGGATGGTGAGGTTTAATGATCGAGTGATGAAGGATGGTGAGGGATGGTGAGGGTCAATGAGGGAGTGGTTAGTGATGATGAGGGATGAAGAAATATTGATTAGGGATTATGAGGGATGAAAAATGAGTGAATAGGGATGATGAGGGATGGTGATAATCAATGAAGGAGTGATTAGGGATGATAATACCAAGGATTAGCATTGATGAGAGATAATTAAGGTCAATAAAGTAGTGATTAGGGGTGTGGAGGGATGAAGAGGAAGTGAATAGGGATAAGTGATTAGGTATGATGAGGGTTGAGGAAAGAGTGATTAGTGATGATGAAGGATGGGGAGGGAGTGATTAAGGATGATGAGGGATAGTGAGGGTCAATGGATGAGTTATTATGGATGATAAAAGAGTGACTAGGGATAACTAAAGATAGTGAAGGTCAATGAGGGAATGATTACAAACAATGAAGAATGATGAGAGAGTGATTAGGGGTAATGATGGATGAGTAGGAAGTGATAAAGGATGAGGGAAGGATGATGATCATGTGAAATTAACATGTAAAGTGGTTGTTTGATGTGTGTAGGTCATCAATGTGACCGATGCTACCCCAATAACACCACTTTGCATCAATTTCAAAGTGAGTAGTTTGAAAACTTCAATTTTAACAAACTTAAGACACCTATAAATGTTAGTAATCAATTTAAAATGCATAAAAACCTAAAAAATGACTATATGTTTAACAAAAATGGATATCAATTGTAAAAGTTATGTCATGAAATCCCTAGGATTAATACTCAGACCCTAAAAATGATTAAGTACTGACCTGATTGGATTTTGAAAAAAATATTTTCCACATCATAAGATGTGTATTTGTGAGACCAAATCTATCAGATGCCAAGTGGCCCTAATTTATTATATTTACTAGAATAAATTAAAAGTAAAAGAAAATTTGAGTACTAAATATAAGCTTTCAGCCAATTTTTTCTTCATGTGAAACTCCCACATGATTATGGAGATGGTTTTGGTATTATTACAAAACAATTTGTATGCATTATATAATACGTACACATTATAAAATGTGTACACGTTATTTGAGTTTCAATTAAAAAATTGAGCCTCTAGGTTTAGAAATGGCTTGGATTTCTGAGCTGGAAGCTTGTGAGTATGTATCTATAGTGGAGACTAAGAATTTTGACAAAAACATCAAATTTTAATTTTAATTACCAAATATAATATGGATTTTACCATCAATATTCTAAAAATTATTATTGTCATGATGAGCACGCTATCCTCTTTTTAAATATATGATTTTTATAATTTTTAGGCTATTCTAAGGGTCCCAACTATATTTATTTCTAACTACACCCTTTTTATCCCACTACATGGCACACATATACATGCCTATTTATGTTTATGTAATTTATTTTTCATTGATCCAAATGCAAAAAAAATTATATGGTAACAAACTAGGCCTAATTCTACACACTTTTAATAAAAATTCAATTTTTGTTTTTTTTAATGTAGTTATGGGGGCTGAAAGGATGGCTATCCATTATTTTTATTATTTTTTAGGATCTACTTAATTACAATAATTAATAAAAAAATATTCATTGAAAAAGTATTAAGAAAATCATAACAAACTAGAATATCTTATCTAAATATTCTCCAAAGGATTTCAAACAATATGTAACGATGCTCAAAAAATGGTGGGCCACATGACCATCTATCTACTATATTTTATTGAAAAAAATGTCCTCTTCAAATTTTAGATGTTTGACTTATTTATACCTAACAATTTTTTTAAAATTTGTTTTTTGGAAATTAGACTAGAAATGATAAAATTCGTGTTTTTATACCCTCTTCAAATTTTGAATGTAGCCATCTCAAATTATTTACAAAATTTTACATTTCTAAAATTTCAAAAAAATCATGTCCATGGGTAGGCCCTTTCTTATCCCCCAACTTTGTGCACCTACCCTTGGATAAGTTACTTTGTAAAATATTGAGGAGGCAAAACCATGAATTGAGGGCCTTTGTATATTGAAAAAGTACAACCATAGACATAGATTTTCACTAGACTCTAATGTGGATGACTTTTTATATTGATATGAATCATACTACTGCAGATGGATCCATGTTATATTTTAAACTTTGCAACCTTAAAACTTTGAAACTTGAGAATTTTGAAAATACCATCGTAAAAATGTGAACATGAATGGATATCTTACTCCTTCTCTCTATATTATATTTAATTTATATTTTTAATATATAATTTATAAGTTTCAGCTTGAAACCTTTAAGCTATTTGAAACCAATAAATTAAAATTTTGGGCATAAGTGCACAAGCATGAAACATGCCTCCATAATTTAAAAATACTAAATAATATTTCCATCTAAAAGATGTATATTTCCATAAAACCAAAATTACTACTAATGAGGATTGAATTTTCAAAGCAATCCCATTGTGATTCCCCCTTTTGAGATGAGAGATGTAGCTTGAAAATAACTTATCTCAAAATAAAGCACATCTGAAAGATATAGAACTTTGAATATAATAAATTAATGTCATTCATAGTATTAAATATAACATTTAGTTTTTTATATGAAGCATGTGTTAGAAATATATATCATTGAATCATATGAGTGATATATTTATGATATACATCATAGCTCTAGAGTAAAGCCATAGTATATACATGATGTATGACATGAATCATGGAGCCATAATAAAGTAAATATAATTCATGATAGGAATAATGGCACCATAGAATCAAGTAAAAATGATAGAAGTAATTTCATTCAATGTAATGTAATTTGCATAATATGTCAAACATAATGCCCAAAAGGTCACATACAAGGGACATGTAAAATTTTGCATAACATGCAAGGGTAAGGGTCACTTACAAATGGAATAATGATGCCACATAATCAATAATTTGATCATACAAGGCCTAGGGCTACACATAATAAGAAACCAAGTCTAACCTATCATGTAATAAATTTTGACATGTACTGATATGATATTGAAATAGAAATGTTGATATGTATTGGTTTGTTAGTAAAACACAATGAAATACAATATGATATAACAAAATACATAAAATTAAATTTGTTAAAATAGTAAAAGGACTAAGGATATGCAAACCTACCTAAAATGTATTTAATTCCAATAATGTATGCCCACTATAATTTGAAGCTATGTGAAATTAACCCGTATATAGAGTAGTATTAAAAATATTAATTTATAGTTTGTTGAGACAAGTTCACATGAGATGGATAGAGGTGCGTGGAGTATTTAAATAACTACTTCAGTTGCATCTTGTTTGAATTTATTCCTCATCTTTAAATATAGGTCTATCGATAAACTACAAGGTTTGATTATTGAAAAATATTTTTGTTTTTGTCATGTGTAAGGATGTAAAATATAAAATCCTTGATCATGCACATACACTAGATAGTAATTAGATGAAAAAGGAGGGAAAATGGGTTGGTAAAGATGGAAAATTTGGCCTCAAAAACCACTTATAATTTATCTTTTCCTACATAGCCATAATCAACATCAAACTAATGTCTTTCTCCCTACTAGGGTGACTGTGTGATCCATGATCATTAAACTAGAATGATTATGTCTAGTAGGTTGATTTAAATTCTTGATAATAGATTCCATCGAATTTCAATAAGAACTATTCAAAATCGACTTATGACTATTACAATGCTCCAACATTAAAATAAAAATAAGTAGTTCTCTTTTAATCAATGTGGAGTGTAATTTGGGGTGAAATGAATGACATTTATGGATGTTATAAGAGAATACTTAGAATTATTTCACTAAATAAATTTACCAAATGCATGGGAGATCCATCTTGAAATGTATCAATTTGAAAAAGTGATTTTTGGAGCATGGGAGACAAGGCCACACTAAGAGACAAGCCCTATTTGACTAATATAAACTTCTCCCAAAATACTAGAGACTATTGCAACAGGTATAATATGAGATGATGAATTTAATATGGATGAATGCAAATAATATAGGGATGTATGTATGATATATTGAGTGCTTACAAGATAATGAAGGATCTCTTCTAGATTGTGAATTAGAGAAATGGTGAATAGATCAATAAAGGGCAAGGATGTCAAGACTAAATATTTTAAAGCACTTATTGATTAATTTTATGTGTCTACACAACCATAATAATACAAATTATTATTATAATTATGGTTCTTGATTATATGGACTAGAGACTTTAATAATAAAATTCCTAATAGAGTGCTTGAAGAAGCATGTTTTTGAATATATAAAACAATTAGTACACCCTAAAAGCCTTTAGTTATTAAATTTTAACTCTCACACTTACATTCTTTGAGAGAGTAAATGATAAATTATTTTGATCATCACATTAATGGATTGTTATGAAAATTATAATCTTCATGTAAGGGACACGTCTAATGTATGGTGTTATGGTCCATACTAGGGTTTGTCTTGATATTGTGGTGGTGGCATAATCTTATTTAAATGGAAAATATTTGATGATGACATTTTGGCATCATTTATAATGGAATATCCAAACAATGAGTTTGTAATAGTTTGTCATGAAAAAGGATCATAGTAGATTGGATTTGTTAAGGGGGTACAAAGTTTTAAGAAAACCAAAAGGTAAAGGCAGGGGAAGTAGTTTGATGTCCCTCTTATGTCGAAGCAATCTCAAGGAATATGTACGTGAGGAAGTTGTCAGTCCCTTCAAAATTTAATCTCTCAATTTATTTTAAAGGATATTAGTTAATGAAAATATTACATTGAAAATAAAAACTATCGAGTCACGCAATGATTTTTTGATTCTCCAATATTTATCCTTCTCTCCTTAGTATGAAATGTTAGATTATAGAGAAGTGAAAGCCTCTAATGGAAGGTAATATTCTTATTTACCCATAATCTAACTGTTTATTATTAATTTTAATCAATTAGAGGATAGAAATGTAGTGTTTCAAGATTCCATGTGGTCTTAAGATCATAATATCATGATGTTCAAGCCATGGTTTTTGGCATTTGTCCCATACAAGGAGGCATTTTATGTCACACAAATTTAGGTAAGGATACCTAATTTACCTTTGTAATTTTGGATAAAATATTATTTAAAACCCATTGGAAACTCTTTATGTGAATTTATTTTGTTGAACTCCAATATTGAATGTTTCTAACATCCTACATTTTTCTGTATATTGGTTAGTTTAATGTTTTTTGTATATCTTATTTAGTGTATTGAATTCTATATTCAAGATCATAATTGTAAATAATATCTCAATTGTGACAATTTACCTTTTTATTATTGAAAATGTTTTGAAATAAAGTACTTATCCTCAGCATGTGATGTTTCTAAGTATAAAAAGGGGGTTTATTTATGAAAGTATGCCCTCCCTACACATAATGTTGTTGGAAGTGATATTGATAGGAGTGATTTTAAGATTTAATATTTAAAAACACTAGAGGTAGATTTGGTTTTAGGTATTTATCCAAAGAAAGTTTCTAATAATGGGGTTATTCAAGGTGGTAAGAAACTTGTATCTCTAGAAAAATTTGAGAAGAAGAAATATGAGGGAGATAGACATTAATCACAAAAATAATATATTGAATAAATAAAATATTTAAATTATTGGTTTGAATTAAATAATTCACTCCCAACTAATTCATTAGAAATATTCATTCCCATCTATCTGTATTTAGGGGATATAGGGTATTAGACTATGGTGTATATAAAAAGGAAATATCATCACATGAGAGAGACTAAAACATTGAATATGAACCTTATATACCCAAAATATAATGATATGAGTTGGTATTAGTTTTATTTTTATTGGGATTATATTTAATTGGGGGGTTATGGTAGGACTCTTATTTCTTTTGAAGGGTTGTAGCTAGATTACAACTTATTTGTAGCTTGTTTCGGGTTTCAATGGAAGAAGAGTTCCTTGGGGAATTTAAGGTTAATATTTTTATACACTTTAAAATGGTGGGTATCTTTCAAAACCATCTTCTACCAATAATTAAAAAAATTATAATCCTATTTATATTTGAAATGTTCATGCCCTTAGAAATGGTCAAAGTAAAATGGAATTTCATATGATAAATTTAGGTACCTATCACTTGAGCATTATAGATTCATTTATTGACCAATGAATTAAAGTGAAATTAATTTAAAAAAAAATCAACTAAAATTATAGGTGGTATCATCATCAAAAAATGATTTGTAAACCATGAATTTAGTGGTTAATTATTAAAAACAAGAACTTTATTGTGTCAAATTTTTTTGGTCACATAGGCAATAGACATACACTTAGGTGATCATATTAAACTAAATCTCACCCATATTTTTGTATGGTGTAGTTATATCCATATAGAATTATATTATGAATTTTAATTTTCATATGGGAACCATAAGATATTCTTCTCATCACTCAATGAAGTATGGCATTAACAAGATCCTCTGACATGATCTATAATTTTAAAATATGGTATGAATTTTAATTTTTATAACCATAATGAAAAAAACATCTGAGATCTAGATGAAGTAGTGATTATTGGTTTAACAACATCTTAAATAAAGAATAACCATTTAAACTTTGATACAAATGCATCAATATTTGTATTTTTGGCCTTGTAAAAATACAAGTAAGTGGTTGATCTCAATCTAAAGGATTTTATAATGAAGGATTTTATACACTTATAATTTTAATTGGGAAAACACACCTCTTAATTCTATTTATAAACTATTTATTGTGGAATACAATATGCATATAATGAAAATGATATATATATATATACTTAGGCTTGTTATAGTCTATAATAGCAGTGATGATATTTTGAATAATTAGAAATTAATCTAGATCATTATGCATTAATGAGATATTGGTATCCTTATGTTAGGATGCAAAATTAGACTATACTATTAAGGAAATCCAAGGGTAAATTGAATATTACATATAGGATATTTAATCTCGTACAAGCATAGGTGTGTGGTTTAATCATAATAGATGGTTCAAGATGTTGGATTTATGATTGGGGTTTCCTTTAATATCATTGGAAACCTTATTTTAATTATGCTATAGACCCTTGAATTCATATTATTAAATGCATGCTCGTAATAAGTGGTACGAGACACTAATAACATTTGTTATGAGTCATGTAATTATATGGATCTAAGGACCTTCATTTGGACTAAATATAATCTCTATAAACTAGGACTATGGAAATTCATAGACCTTGATATTAATATTAAGAATATCACAAGTAGATTTGAATCATAAATTGAAGTATTTGGGATAGTTATAAGTTTTGAAGATAAGTTCATTTTTAAAATTATCACCATATTTTGAGTTATGAAATCTTTGGAAAAAAATAAGGGTGTGAATTAATAGTACTCATTATAAGCATTTGTAATCTCATTTAGATGTAATATCAATCCTTAATCTATTACCTCATGATAGAACTTTTTTAAAGGTTTGGAATATTTTCGGTGTTATCACTTGATCAGAAGACACCATTTTAATTTATATTACCTATTCGAATCCAAGCTATAGAAACATTAATATTAGTCATAAACAACATGGTGCTTTTATTGATTTAGTATTAATAATTGGGCATTGCTAAATGTATAGGGGATAATTTACTCTTGTTGGGTATTAAAGTTGCATTAATAATTTTGAGACTTTGAAAAACTTCCAAATCATAGTTTGGGTTAATTGAAGTTTTAAATGTTATGATAGATATGGATACATGTGGGATGACAATGGTGTTATAATAAACCTATGGCTTTTAATTTATATTTGGTCATGATTTGCATTTTCTTGATTTATAAACATTGTATATTTGGAAATATTATATATTCAATTTAAGTGGAAAATCCTAGCATGGCATGTTAAGAATTACATGTTTTCATCTTTAATATCATATACATATGGAAGTTAATCATTATTTCAAAAATATATTGAAAGATAACTCTTTGAAATTGGGAACCTACATCACTTGTGCAATAATTTAGCCTATGATAATGAAAGCTAAACCAATTATATGTAGTTGGATACTATTTGTATGGGTACTAATTTAAATATAGATTTAAATATATTTTTTATCATTCCATATTCTTATGAGTATAAAACACTTTAGGTAGTCAAATACTTATGATTATAACAAGTTTACAATCACCATATTTCACTTTGGTGTTAAGCCTTGGGTTGGTGGTATAATTTATGCTTGACGTATAGATAACCTTTAGAATTAGTATTAGGTCCTAATTTGTACTAGGATTTGTTTGATAGTGAATATTGGATTGTTACATGGAAACAATTTTTAGTTATGATTTATTTTTTAGTTTATTCATATATTACATTAGAACAAATCCATCAAACTAACAAAGGATTAATATTAAATTGTACTAATTAGGCATGCTTGTTTATGTAATTACAAAATAATAAAAAATATCGATTCTATTTATAAATTTTTTCACTTACTCTGAAGTGTGCTCATACTTTTAAAAACAAACTTAATTATGAATTATGAATTTATATTTAATAACGTATAATTGTACACCTCATAATGGATTTAAAATTGAAACATGTTCACATATCAATGTATATCCTAATATGATATCACATAATTGAGATGGCATAGACTCGAGAAGACACGTTGATTTGAAACTAACCTTCATGAATTACCAAATTTATCCATAGTATTACTATGAACATGCTTATAACTTTCTCATTATTTAATTTCAATGTTTGATAAAAGTTTAACAAACTTGTTTGAGTAATATAAGGAAGGACTAGTAAGAAAACTTTTAGGATGATAAGAGGATGTAATTAAAAAATATATGGTAATTTCTTCTATTACCTAAACAAAGGGTGCTTACAGGGGCATTCATTAGGATTGAGATATAATCAAGATTAACATGACACGCTAAAATTTTATGATAGATTCAATAGCATATTCAATAATATTAGGGATATGTGACATATCGGTGCACTCAAAATTCTGACCAAAGAAGGAATGCAACTATGCAAATAATGCCAAATCAAATCATTTAATAGACTACAAATTTTTCAAAAGGTCAAATGTAATTCATTAATAAAATACATGACACATAGTTGACATATTGATATATATTCTAAGGTCATATGATAGGAATATGTACTCACATGGAAAAAAATCAAAGTACACCATCATGCACACTTGGATGCATATGAAAATTAGTCACAATAACAATATTATAGATTCAGAATACAATTATATTTTAACATATAGACACATATAATTCTACATCAATGTCACATATTTAGACGGTGCATTATATGAATTCATGATCATGTTTATTCAAAGTTAAAAATTAAAAACTTTGAATTCAAATTTTTAAGGTTCAAAGAGAAAGATGTACAATCTAAAGGTAAATTATTCCTTTCAATTCAAATTTATAACCAATGCAGTCATGATGGGTGCATGTAATTTATTCCTTTTTGATATCATAAAAATTAAAATCTAGATCCATATGAAGTAATGTATTTTGAATAGTTCGATGACACTCAATGGCCTATGCATTAATTATAGTGAACCCGTTGTGTTTTTCTTTTATTTTATGTGGAGGGTGATGTATTTTCACATCTAGAGACACTACATGGCATGGGCATCCCTTTTATCAAATCCATCATGGTTTCAATTTTTTTGGATTAATATAGGGAGTCATTTTTTCTCATTCATAATATTCATAATAATGCATATTTATAACTCATGATATTGATTAGTTAAATAAAACACATAAGACATGCTCAGTTTCAACTCTTCGAACAATTTGACATAAGCAAATACATTATCCAAGTGATTTAATAAGGGGCTTGTTTTCTCCATTAAATATGGTCATGGGTCTATGAAAATTGATAGCATTATTTCTCCCTTTAAAACTCAAGGAAATGTACATTTACCTTACAAATAAATTAATATGACTAAAAACATCCTCTTTCCACTTGGCACAAGATAAACATTCTCCACAAATATCATATTATAGCACAAATACAAATTTTGTGGTAACATAACCTAAACAATCAAAATCATGAGTCAAAATATAAAGTGTGTCATACACACTCACGTCTAAATTATTACATTTTCACTATAAATTTCATTACTATAATAAAAGTGGAGGGGTAAAATATACACACCCACATTTGATATAAGCTTGTCGTTTATGTCATTGATTACAACTCTATATGCATAGATTAATGACAATGAACGAGGTAATTATTTCCACATAATAATTGAGTATTTTTATCTATTCTAGTATGTTGGTTTTGTTACTGGTTACTTATATTGTCACTTTGTCACATGGGAATATCCAATTATGGTTTTTCATCTTTTTGGACAAGTACATGGTAACTAGACATGATATACATGTTTCCTTATACATTTAGTGTGGAATTGTCCTAGTAAAAACTTTCAAAAATTATTTTAAGTAAATTTTCATTTATTTATTATTATATCCATTGTATATTATATTGAGTCTAGTTTTTTGCACAAATATTTCCCAATTTCAAAATAAAAACAAGTATTGAGAGGCTTCTCCAAGGCACCAAACATGGTTATTCTCACATTTATAAGTTATTCAAATATTTTCACATTTTATCTATAGGTTTGTTAAATATATATTAAAGGTTGAATTTTTCATCTACATACTCGTACCAAGGGTAAAATAGTAGAAATCAAATCTATAATTTCATTCATAACTACACACACAAATAATTGGAAAATATAGATTTGAGTTTTATCCCAACTCAGAGTATTGGAAATGTAGTGTAACACTTGGTCATTCAATATGGATTGACCAAATCAATCCAAATCAAACCCTTTCACTTGATTCCCTCACATTTGATTCTAATTTGGTTTTTTTTCAATAAAATAGGGTTTTGTCTTTGTAGGTATTTTATTTAATATTTTAGGTCTAAAATAATGTACACAACTCAATTAATACATATACAGGTGGTGAAATAATCAGTTTAGAATCTAAATAAACTAGGATAAGCCCTCAATCAATGATGTTGAGGGTACTAAATTATTATCCACCTAAAATGTTAGCATCTAGGGATATATTATAATTTTGAATTTGATTTATCATTCCTATAGTTTTTATTTCTTTATTTTTAAAAAATAACCTAACACATTTAAGTAAGATAACTCCATAGTTAATGCACTTGAGCACACTACACTATTGTTCATTTATAGTTGTTGCGTCAAAGGTTATATTTTAATTTATATTTTACATTAATATATTTTATCTATATTTTCTTTTCAACAAAGTGTCATAGTCAAACAGGACAAGTCCAAAGTCAATAAATTCAAGCACACTGTGTTACTATCCACTTACAATGGACCTATCTAGATTATATTTTTGATTTTGTACATGAACTTAAACCTACACAATCATCTATTATTTTGATTTTCACTTTTATATAGTTATAACAATAAATATATATCCATATGTGAACTAATTTTATATCTTCTTAGTGTTTCTAAAAATAGTATTTTTTTATATTTAGTAATTTGTCAAAATTATAATATTATAATATTTTACCTGTTTATAATAATGATGTTTCTAGTCTTACATCTATTAGAACACATTAAAATTTACTTACTTTTATTTTAAAAAGGTAAAGTAATTTATTGACACTCTTATTCTTGTGCAATATTGTTCTTATTAGAAGTCTATGCATATTCTTAATGTTTTTTCTATGTGAAGTTTTTTTACGATTCCTATAGTTGTGATTATGTAGGACATTACTATTGAAGTGCATGTTATATTTTTAACTATATTTTATTTTCCATGGAGAAATACTAATATTATTGAACTTGTTGAAATAATGAATTATGTGTGGAGGGTGGATGAGAATCTTAAACGTCATCTTTAATTTTCTTGGAGAGATGTTGGGATGAGGATCCTAGTGTACAAGTGGAAACACTTGGCTATACTATTTAAAGTGCAATGTGGAATAATCCTTTATATATGAATATGGTGAGAAGTGTATTAAACCTTCTCTACTTGTTTTCAACCTCATGTATCCATAACCCATATTGCAGAGTTTAATCCTTGTCTATAGGGGATTGATGATGCCTTAACCATCATAAAATTTCTCAGAGAGATGTTGGGATGAGGAACCTAGTGCACAAGTAGAAACATTTGACAATCTTATGCAAATTACAATGTGGAATAATCATTTTTATGTGAATATTCTTAGAATTGTATAAAACCTTATCTAATTGTGTTGAAACTAAAGAACCCATATTACACAGTGTCATCCCTGTCTACAAGGGACTGATGATGCCTGAACCATCCTTTTTGAGTCTTTGAAATTAATGTCAAATTTTATTCATTATATTATAACCATTATTTATTTATTAATTATGATGTTGTAATATAATACAAGTGGTCAAGTGGAAATCAATTTCACTAGTAAAAACAATGAGAGAAGTTGTACAATAAAAATATTAAATGTAAAAAGTTTGTATTTGATCCACATAATTTACCCCTTTTTGTTGTTATTTATTTCCCTGACTCTACTTTACATTTTTGTTTATTTTTTTGGTTTGAATTTTTTTTGTATTTATATACTTTTTAAAAAATTTAAACAATTATGTATGTTAGTTTATTTTTATTTAATCATGTCAGCTTTTAAATAAATATATATATATTTTTTAATTTTATATTTTCAAATTTTAAATAATTAAATGCTAACATTCTCATGCCATTACATCTCCCAGACTCCTCTTGATACCATTGTAGGAACACCTATCAATGTAATAATGTTGATGTATAATGATATTTTATATGAAACTTTACATATCACTCTTTGACTAGATAATGTTGAACCTCCTTTTGCACAATATATCATTGATATCATTCAATGGATTAAGGAAATCATCTCCTTCAAAAATTAAGACATTTTTCCACATCATATTATCAACCACTACTTGACCTTATATGTCCAAGCCTTTTAAAAAAATAAAGTGATAAAATATGTGCTTGTTTATAATGGATGTAATATGAACATTTGTGATATACATTCTTAAATTTACTAGGCATAAAAATGAATGACCTCACCCATCCAGACATGAATATTCATGGATTTGTCAATATCCCATGAAGACTACTTGGGAATAGTTTACTTTGAATTTACCCTTAGGCCTATGTACTCTTACTTTTTTGTGCCAAGTTGTGCCTAATGATTTTAATTATTATATATTATTAAGTCGACCTTGCATACATGATATGAATTATGTCCCTTCCACCTTGTATTCATGCCTTAAATTTAGTTATCAAAGGTGTCTATGCACATTTCTATGTGTGTGTAGACACAAACATACCAATACGTGCAACTTTTAGATCAAAAAACTTTTAAATATTATTCTATTATGTAATCTACTGATATTTATATTACATACATTAAACCCTCATCTTTGCACACACAAATGTGTATTTCAAATATTGAGATCAATTTTATCCAACCACATTTAGATGACTCTTTTCCTCCCCCTAATTAATATGGTTTTGGTCTTAAACATTTACCAAAATATACATATACTACGGATCAAGGAGTGGGTAAGCATGCTTAGGATATTTTTTATCCTATTTTGAGAAGTAGACACATTATTGAACCCAAAACCTCCTCACCTTTACTAACAAAAGGAAAAGATTCAACTAAATGTGGTTGGATAATGTTATTGGGTAGGAATTATATTCATTAATAACAAGGTTTATCCATTCCCTTTTCCACTTACTTGCGATTTACATGCACCAATAATATTGTTGAATATTAAGCTCTCGTTCTTGGATTGTTAACAACATAAAATTGAACATCAAATCTTTATGTATATATGAATATTCATAGATTATAATTAATCAAGTATTTCATATTTATAAAAAATAATAAGACAAGCTTATCCTTTATAAATATATGGTCCGATATCTAAAATCCTCATTTTCTACTTTTTTATTGAATATATTCCTCAAAAAGATATTTTTAATGTTTCTGATATGGATAGTGTTGCTTCATTAATTCTAATTGATATTAATGATGGCCATACAATGTTTACCATATAACTATGCAATATTTTGTGTATACAATAATCATTAATGCATGAGAGGTTCTTGAAATCACTAGAAGCGTGGAAAATATTGAGGGACATATACAAATATATAATTATCTCTATAAATCTACCTTTCTAGAAATTGCCACACACTAGGATAAAATGAGATTAAAATTTCAAGCAAAGAGTTATGTAGTCCTTAGCAGATCCATTTCCAAACTTTCTTTTGATGTAAAACTATTATGATGTATAAGTCAAAATAAATCCTAAACAACTATATTATAAGTACATGCCAATGAATGTGGTGTTCATTTTAGCAGTAAAGCCATGAAATTAAAACTTCTACATTAAGGATACTATTAGATCAAAATGGAACATGACTAGCATGCACATCAAAAATAATGTTCTCAATTTCAAAAACATATAAATATTAATCATGTACTTGTTAGTACAATCAATGAGATGGGAGTGAATCAATGAGCCCAGATAATCCAAATTAAATTTCAAACCTTTAAAAACTCTTAATAAATTATCAAAATCATTCATGAATCATACACCAATGAACAAGAGAGATAATGCAAGATAAAGCACATAACACATGACATATTTGGGAAACCCTCTTGGGGAAGAAAACCCATTTAAACCTGAAATTGGATTACTTTCCTATAATAGAAAGAACAAATTTAGATGAGAAGTAACTAATCAAGGAAATACCATCCCTTATTTTAGTGAGACTACAATCCCAAAAGTAGCTACTACACTTGTCTAGCTGAGCTACCATAACAACTAGACCTTTAGAAGGTTTCAACATGAAAGGAGGTGATAACCCCCTAGATGTTGAGCAACCACAACAACACCTATGAATAGAACATCTCCTAAAAATTATTGCCTACCAATATGATGGAGATATAAAGTACATCAACTTTATTCAATTCTACACACTCATTAAATCCAAAGCCACCTTTTGGATCACTCTTCACTCCTCAAAAATAACTCTATCACCACATCAACAACATGACTAAATGGTTATAAACATAGACCTCAATATTCTCTACTCAATAACCCATCCATTGAGCGCACTTTCTCTCCTTCACCTCTCAACCCTTCACTCTAAATCACACACATAAGCCTCTCTTAAATCTAGAAACCATCATTTTTGGTTTCACTATTTATAGAGCATTCATGATTATCAAAACCCTAGTCATCCATTAGGTATGCCTTATCCATTAAGGATTTTATAATACAAAGACATTTCTCAACGCAATCCACATAGGTTGGATGTAGCATTTATGGGTTACCCTTAAGCAACAAAACCTTTAAATTAGGCCCTTGTATCCCTTATAAGTCTCATGAAGACCCATTCACTCCTTTAACACTTCATCAAGAAAAATAAGAACACAAGAAGACTTTAAAAATCATAGACCCATGCCACATGAACTATAGGTCCCATTTAAGTTCCAACATCCATCATAACACTTTTATCCTAACTCCCAATTAGTTCAAACACCTCTCTGTACATATAATCATTATGAATGAAAATAAAGATGACTTCTAAAGATTTGTTCATACTGAATATGATTATAAAAAACTTCATAATGCACACATATGGTTTTTATAGAGTCTATAAGATACTCTAATATCTAGTTCAGCTTTAAACATTGAGATACCAATAAACACAACTCAAATACCCTTTTCGGGTTACTTGCAAAACATGCACGAACACATTGTCAAATTTGAACCTCAATGTGTTTGACTATACAAACTTTTAGTTCTTTAAATCTATATTTGTATATTAATCTTGGATTTTTCTACAAATTCTCTTTTTACACCATGAGCAAATTCTACATAGATTGAAAGATATAGCGCAAACATTGAGCATAGGTTTTTAGTTTGTAAATTTGAATATTTTAGTAAAAATGGTCATAATTAAACTTTGGTCACTTTAAATTCATCCCATGCCCTCAAATTTTATATTAATCATGCACCATCGATCTTCTTCAAACTTTAACTCATAATGGGCCACTGTCCAAACATTAAACTTCAATCACGGGGCATCATCTTGCTTCTTCTTGACATCTTGGAAAAAACACACTCTATCAATCTCTTGTAAGTAGATCAATATTTCTTTGTGTTAAAAATTGAAAAATTTTAACTCATTTTCCTCAATACACATCATTGATCTTTATTATTATGAACACCCACTCACTATTAGATCTTAATAGTAGCTCAGTCTTTCTCGAGCCACTTCAAGAATCACCAATAGAACTTCATGATACTCAAAAAATAGAAAACATGTTCTAAACAAACCTAATAAATCACCTTGAAATACTCATGCCTTGATATTTTTGAGAAAATGAACATAGATCACTCTTCTTCTCACTAGGTTTGTCTAGAACATGTAGAGCCCAAAATTTTTAGTAGATGCAGCTTACAGACCTAAAACTTCATATCTAAATCATTCCAATATGCCCATTAAATCACACCAAATTTTCATCACCTAGCTCATCCTCTATAACAAACTTTCTTCACAAACCAACTTGTCATTTAGGCCTCCATCTTAACAAAAATGTGAATGATTTGAAAACCACGAACCTTAATATCTCTATTAAATGTGATTTGATAACCCGTTTGTCCGATTCAACCTATTAAGAATCCTCAGACATAAATTCACAAGGCAAACCACTTCTCTAGTAGAACCCAAAATCCTAGAATTCTAAAAAGAAATAGGGTCAACAAACCTCCTTTTCAATTCCCACCTATGAAACTTATTGCACACTTGGAGACAACATCACACACTTTTGGACCAAGATTTTATCTTACATAACTTTTGGGAGCCCATACATCTTAGAACCTATTTCAGGCCTGCTTGCCCTTAAGCCAAAACTAAGAAAAACAAAGAACACTCAAAAATTTTCAATTTGACTTCAACATACCTTCATAACACAAAATCACTTAGATAGATATAGATTAAAGTCAATAGATATTTCCATATAAAAATCATCTTGACAAGTCAAAAATCCTCTTTTACCACCTAAAAACCTTCAATCTAACCCTACTAAATGCTCGAGTTGAAAAACACCCAACTCTTACCTTTAGGGACCTTATGAAGAAACACCGCAAGAGCACTTGCTTCTCCACTAAAAGGAGTCTATTAAAAAACATAGATAGAAACCTCCTTCAATTCATTATGTCTTAGAACAATGTGAAACTAGGAGTTTCCCACAACTCCTCATATTCCTTCTCCTCCTTGGTCATCAGATACTTATAATTATTCTTCTTCCTCTTAGGACTAAGAGAAGAAACATGCTCATACAATACAATATTATCTTTTTCTTCTAGGATTGAATTGACAATACATAGAGACAACATAGATTCATGACATACATTTTCATTTGAAGAATCCACTTTATAGTTAGGAACCTCATGACTATGCATTGATAATTGATCTTCTTTGTGTGAAACTTGCTCAACAATCACAAAATGTTCACTTGGATCTGTACACACCTTATAACTAACCTCAACCAATACCTTGGTCCTCTCCTTGATCTCTATCTCTTTATCCACAACATGAGCAAATAATGAGAGACCTTGACACTCTTTAACTTCTATAGCATTCTCCACCATAGCAAAAAAATTACATGGACCTGCAAACTCGTCATGACTCACACTTAACACCTTTTCTTTACATGAGTTAACTTGCCTTATTCCTCTCACTTTAATATCATGATTGAAATCATTTTGACTTGATGGCCTTTGATTTCAAAATATATCAATGTGACCAATTTTTTCATAAGTTTAACAAACCATACTAATTGATGGAAACATAGTTTATCTTACCTTGTTTGGACAAAAACATAAAATCCATCCTATGTCATGACAAATGAAATAACCTCCTATTTTTGAAGAGGACTCACATTATCTAACCTTATGCAGATAATGGTTTGCAAATTATCCCACATCAAGATAGCTAAATCTCTTAACTTTGTTCACACCTTTTGACTGATGGCCCCCATCATAGTTCCATGCAAAATCATTTCTAACAAGTCTCTAACATTCTCTAGCTTTATGCCCAAATTGATTAAATGTGTAATGGTAACCATTGAATGTTACATACCTCATGGTATTTGGCTATCTGATCTGATTTATCTTCATTCTTACAACACCTTCAGTTTTTGTTTGATGATTTGTCTTTAAAGTATGATGGTCCTTGTTCACATTAGTCTTCATCTTGTCTTGAGTTACACTCTTTTGTTCTTCTTCATATCCAAGACTAGTTCTATCACTAGCATATTTTTTACCACTCAGGACATTATCTAGATCACTTGAGCTCTTTTCAACTATAAAAAATGACTTCACCTTACTATATGTCATCTATAACTTATATTTCAATGAATCATTTTAAATTACATACCTTGAACATTTATCTTATTTGGATTTTAGGCTTGTAGACAAAATTTCCAATTGATAACTGAGACGTTTGGCTATATATTCATGGTCCTTGGTATATTCATTCATTCTAAATTTATACACACTAAATTTATCCTCATATTCCTTGATTTATTACTTCATCTTATTTTTAATCTTCTTCTCAATCTTCAGTTCTTCAAGGGCATTCATCAATTGAACCTCACATTCCACCTCATCTCTATCATCATCTGAATCACTCCAAGTAGACTCCTTTTAATATGAGAAACTTCCTTAATCAACTATTAATAGGGATTCATCTTCAACAAGACCATCATATTCATGATCATACTCTGAGTCACTATCTTCATTCTCATCTGATGAGCTACAATATTCTTTGGTTGAGAGAAGCTTTTCATTTTTTAAGGACTTCTTTTTGTTATACTTTCTAAATCTTTTCTTCCTTTATGTCTTATTGTCTTCATATTATCCTTCACCATGCTCTTCATAATCATTATTCTCATTCTTATGATGGAATTTATGAATAAAATGTCCTATCTCTCCACAATTGAAACATTTGAAGGGTAGTTTAGCCTTATACTTCCCTGATCCTATTTTAAATTTCCTAGTAATCAAAGCAATTAGTTTATCCTCATCAATGTCAAATATCTCATCTTTTTTGGGTTTATTACCTTGACAATTCTTCTTTGTCTTCATTTCTAACTTGAATGTTGCTTCCTTATTTTTTGGTATATCATCATTTAATCTCATCTCATAGGCATTAAGGGTGCCATGCTATTGATCCATCTTCAGCTTAGTAAGATCATGACTTTCTTCTATATTAGATAA
Organism: Torreya grandis; assembly: GCA_037957365.1. Lineage (NCBI taxonomy): Eukaryota > Viridiplantae > Streptophyta > Pinopsida > Cupressales > Taxaceae > Torreya > Torreya grandis. Next base: position 4,638,440 of record JARHVA010000452.1, read on the forward strand.
TTTTGGATCAAAATTGAGAGATAGAGACATTAATACATTTTGAACTATAGTATCCTCTTCAAGGTTCTCTATAAGAGCTCTAATGATATTCATAATCTCATCAAATCTTTCTAGAAAGGATGCCACAAAATATTCCTCTTTCATTTTAAGATTTTCAAGTATCTTCAGTGAGTCTACAACATTACCAAATTCACCTTTTAATCTCCTTCATGAATGATATATAATTTGTCCCATGTATCTTTAGAATATTTACAATAAATTATCTTGTTAAATTGAGTCTCTGTAAGACCATAAGTAATGGCATTAATTTCCCTAGAATTATTCTCAAATAGCTTCTTGTTTGTAGTACTAGATGGAAGAGTAATAGGAGTAGCATAACCATCCACAAACAATTTCCATAAATCGAAACCTAGGGACATAGTCTATGAACTCATACTAGTACTCCAAAAAACATAAGTGGATCCATTGAACATCAGTGCTTTCTTAGAAGACAAACCTCATTTCATTTGATGACTACACATATTATTTCTTGGATCACTTTCAAGTTGTCAAGCCTTTACCAAAAGACCCGCTTTAATGCCAATTATTAGAGGTAAAATCACTGAGAAGGGGGGGGGGTGAATCAATGAGCCCAAATATCCAACTTCAATTTCAAACATTTTATAACTCTTAATTAGTTACGACAATAATTTATGATTCATTCATGTCATCCATATAAATAAACAAGAGAGACAATACAAGATCAAGCACATAACACATGACATATGTGGGAAACCCTATTGGGGGAGAAAACCTAGTAGAACTTACAATTAGAATAATGTTTTATAATAACAAGAACTAATTTAGAATATCAATAATTGATCAAGGAAATACCATCCCTTATTTTAGTGAGACTACAATCCCATAAGGAGCTACTACACATGTGTAGCTGAGCTACCACAACAACTAGACCTTTAGAAAGTTCCACCTTGCAAGGAGGCTAAAAACCAATAGATTTTGAGAAACCACATAAATACATATGAACAAAACATCTCATAAAAACTTATTTCCTACCAATCTGATGGAGATACAATGTACATTAACTTTCTTCAATTTTGCACACTCAATGCATCCAAAGCCACCTTTTGGATCACTATTCACTCCTCAACAACAACTCTATCACCACATCAAAAACATAAAAAATTGGTCATACACATAGGCATCAATATTCTCTACTAAAAAACCCATCCACTAGGCACACATATTCTCCTTAGCCTCTCAACCCTTCGCTCTAGTCCACACATAAAAGCCTCTCTCAAATCTAGAAACCATCATATTTGTTTTCACTATTTATAGAGAATTCATGATTATCAACACTTTGGTTGGCCATTAGGCATGCCTTGTCCCTTGAGGCTTATAACATATAAATACATGTCTCAACACAATCCACATAAGTTGTCCATAGAATATATGGGTCACCTTTAAGCACCAATACCTTTAAATTAGGCCCTTGTATCCCTTATAGGTCTCATGAAGACCCATTCACTCCTATATCACTTCATTGATCAAAATAAGAACATAAGAATAAATTTAAAACTCATGTAACCATTCCAAATTATCTATAGGTCCCTTTTAAGTTCCAACATCCATCATATCACTCTTATTCTAACCCCCAATTAGCTCAAACACCTCCCTATACCAAGTCATTATTAATAAAAACATAATTAACTGTTAACTCATTGTTCATACTATATATGATTATTCAAACCTTAATAATTCATATATATTGTCCTTATGGAGTCTAAAATATACTCCAATGGGTATTTCACCTTTAAACATTAAGATAGCAACAATCAGAGCTCAAATGCCCTTCTCTGGTTACTTGCAGAACATGCATGAACACATAGTCAAATTTGAACCTAAATATCTTTGACTGTACATATTTTCAGTTCTTAAAATATATATTTAAATATTTGCCTTTGATTTATCTACAAATATAATTTTTACACCATGAGTAAGTTTTTCATAGATTGAAATATATAACACAAAAATGGAGCACAAGTTTTTCCTTTGCACATTTGAATATTTAAATCTAAATGGTCATAGTTAAAATTTGGTCACTTAAAATTCATCTCATGCCATATAATTTTATATTAATCATACACCATTTATCTTCTTATAACTTTAACTGATAGTGCACCACTACCCAAATGTTAATCTTTGAACACTTGGCATCGTCTTGCTTCTTCCTGACATCTTAGAACAAACATGCTCAATGGATATATTGTACATAGATCAATATTTTTATATGTTAAAAATTGGACACTTTTAACTATTTTTTTTCAATACACATCATTTATCTTGATTAGTATAAACTCCCATTCACCATTGGATCTTAGAAGTAGCTCAGTCTTTACCTTTGCCTATTGTTAAATAGTTATCACTTTGACCTCTTTGACTTGATACACACTATTAAATCAATCTCTATGATTTCCCACGAACCATTAGATTTTAATTTTTTCCTAACATTTATCTCTTTCAAAATCAACTAAGTATGGGAACCATTACAATCTTCTTGGAAGGCCAACTTTGGACCTTAATAACTTTTATTGTGCTTAGACACATGATCTAAAATTTGGACCATATGGTCTCCTTACATAGGAGAATCAAACCATATATCAATTTATTCCTATAACCTTTCCATGTGTAATATATAACAACATTAATTTTCTCACTTATATTTTTCTTCCATAAAGTTAATTATGCCTAAAACTGCCTAAAAGGCCATTTGTACATGCATATCTTTTTATGTGCTTCATCGCATGACCTGAAACATAGTGTATAATAACTTGACACAAAACTGAACAAAACCATATTATAAAATGATTATAAAACTGACACACATGTGAAATATTACTCCATTAAAATTCCTACTCAGCTTTTCTTACTACATGCAAATTTGGCTAAGTATGGGAAGACACTGTCAAACTACTTGGGGGCCTAACTTTGCACTTGTATAGCTTTTGTCGTGATTAATCATATGACCTGATATTTAGTGAAAAATATCCTATCTCATAGGTAAATTCATCCATATATTAATATTCTTTTTAAAATTTCATACATGTGAGATATCATGTCACCAAATTGCTTACTTGGCTCTATTTAAACATAGAAAATACTATCAAAATGCCTAGGAGTCCAAATTTGCACACACATATATTTTAATGCATTTAATTACATGAGTTGAGACTTGGACCATAAAAATTGGTACTAATGTGATCACAACCATATAACCAACTCCCCCTAACTCATCCATATTTGGCAATTAAGATGTCATCAAAATGCATACTCAAATATTCTGCCATTGGATACAAAATGTCTAGATGAAAACTATGGAGTACAAGATGAATTCCACTTATAAAAACAAGAACTTAATTCATCCTTGACCTATGATAAGACCTATTTCAAAATCTCAATACTTCTAACTCATCCCTAAACATCTCTAAATAGTCAAAATCTAAAGATCAACAAAACCTACTTCAATCATACTAGGATAGGTACATTGCACACTTTGTCATTATCACTTTACACTATCAAGGCACTTAATCCACTCACTTGAACAATTATATGAAATCAATTGAAAAATACAATAGCACCATATAAGTCATTATGACCTATTTTTTTCTCTTTGGGGATTTCATCTAATTAAAAAAAATAAACCTTGACCATTTGAAAGACATAGATTTACCATTATAACTATTGAATAATTTACAAAATTGGTATAGTTTATACCTCTATAGTTTACTACTAACAAATAAATTTAAAATTTTATCCTTATACATATCATTGCATAATTTGGGTTGCCTTATGCTATCATCACAAATAATGGATCCTCCTTTAAGAATAAAAATGTAAAAAATAATTACTAAGTTTAGAATCCAATATACTTCTTATTAACCACAAGGAAATGGGTAACCTAAGGAAAATAATAAAATAATAATTAATATTTTAGGCAATATCACTACCAATCATTGATTTTATTGATATAATTAGTTTATTTATGCCCTTTGGAAATTTTCATAGGTGTTCATATGCCATCGAAAGCCATGGATTAATCTCTTGTTTATGGAATAACAGTGTCATCAAAAAATATAAATACCTTCCTTATGTGTATCACTAAAACACATTGTCAAATATAATTAATATTTTGAAAATATCCTACATGACTTAGAAATGCTTGATATCAAATTCATACAAATATCTCAAACAATTATAAGTTTATCAAGAACGTAGTATGAGAGCATATGGTAGTACATTTCATGATAGATAATTTCAAATAGGTGACATTGTAATCAGATAAAATAAATATAATACCAATGCATATAAATAAATAAAGTAAAATTCAATCCAAATTGACTGGTTCCATTTGTAATTTACAAAAAATATTGACCTTGGAATTTATTTCTTAATTACACTTAAAGGTAATCTTGTTAAAAATACCATGAAAATTATGTATTTGTGTATCTATTTTATATATATAGGTTTATCACTTTCACTTATACATATTTTAATTTTTAAATATGGTTAAAAACAAAACAATTCATATATTTTAATTTTCAAAAGAAGTTCTCTAGTCTAAGCTAACCATCCTTCTCCTCTTTCTGCTTCCAACTAGTTTGAGATTTCTAGGAGTTGATCCAAGTCTTTAGGCAAGTCATGTATGGTTATTATCTAAGGGAAATAACTCCACTCTATTTATTGAAGAATAAAATGTTTGTAGTTGTGGCATGGCCAAAAAAGGGACACATGGTTGTAAGTTATCTTTATCTTGCCTACACGGTGTGGACATGGAGGGTCATATGTCTAGTAAGGAATGTTATGCTTAGATGAAAATGGAAACTAAGTGGAAAGGATTTTTTATGGGAATACTCTACCTCATAGAAAAAGGCTACATGGTAATCATAACTATAAAAAATGTTAGAGGTAGTTACTAGACCATAATCCATATCTTCTTTAAATGTACTCAATTATGCTAGTTCAACTCCAACTATGATGTTAGATGAAGAAGAGATATAACAAGTGATGGAAGGGGAGGAATGATTATCTTTGAGGGGTCTAATTTATATATTTTTTGGTCTCTTTCCTAAGCCCTCAGACCTCCATGCACGGATTTATGAGCACTAGCTACCAGTTATGAGAGGTATGGTAGACATTTAACTAAATGATAAAATGTTTTTCATTATGGCATTTTATTGCATTGAGGATTTGGAAGAAATTGAATATACGGCCATTTGTTTGACAATCATCCATTAGTGATGAAACCTTGGTTCCATAACTTCAACCCAATCATTGAACCCTTTAATATAAGACTTTTTTGGGTCCGTCTTCCTCACCTCCCACTTTAGTTTTAGATAAACATCTATCTTAAGGCAATAGAGAATACCATAGGTGAATTTAAAAGAGCTAATCCTACCTCCTTATATTTTCATACTACCTACACCAGAATCTTAGTTAGGATTGACTCTTTTAAAGACATACCTTATAAATTCAAGTTGAAATTTGTTGACCATTCTTGGACCCAACCCATTGACTATGGGAGTCTACCTTCTCTTTGTCATAGTTACTATGAGATGAGCCATTTAACCAAATATTACATCAAATTAAAATTAACAAGGATGACACTTGGTGGAAAGATTCACTTTCGAGTCATCTATTTTTTGGAAATGATGAGTCTGATGAGGATGATTTCGAATAGGGAAATATTAGAGTTATAGAGATACAAATAGAGGTTATTTCCCCAAGTTCTCATTATAAAACTACATGTTCACACTCCAAATATTGATTAGAAGGTAATTACAAGAAGTCTAGTCAAATCAATATTGTTAATCCTTTCTTTCTAGTTTATGAATTGGATGATAAGAAGGGTTGGACTATGGTACATAGGAATAAGAATGAAAGAACCATCAAAGCTCGTAGTCCAAATTTTAGCCCTCTTGGAGGTTTAACAATGGAAGATTGTAACACAAATTCATTATTGGATTTTTTTTAGACATCAACGGATTCTAGAAGGATTTTATATTAATTTTTTTGGTCCATGAAGGTGTTTCTATCCTATTATGTGTGTTTTGGATAACTTTTTCCTTGTTGTTTAGTGGTTTCCATTAATGTTATTTTTTAGTAGAGGTTGTTAAAATTACATTAGAACATGATAATTAAAGGGATATCATGCATAGTGGAGAGTACAATAAGGTGTTAAAGAGATAAAAATAGTATAGGTCATATATGACATCTTTAATTCAACTAAAGATCAAGATGAAGGATAGATATAATAGAATGAGACCATAACTCATATTTCACCAGATTACATAATAAATAAAAATAGAGTAATTAACTGTGCATATAACATACATAAACTAAAATAAGGGAAAACCATAATAGGGTAATTGTTATTAATCTTTATCAACATATCAAACTATATTCTATTACATCAAAGTACTATTTATACCCTTTTACAATCCTCTAATCTTTTCACCTTCCAACCTTTTGAGATACAAAATGAATGACTCTTCACATTTTTTAATTATCTGATTAGACTTACAAGGACAAATACATACAAAGCTATACAAAAGATAGAACTAAACACTTCACACATGTGTTTATCTTATATACTTCATAGTTTTAGAAATCTCCATTCTTCATCCAACACTTTCCTAGACCTAATTATTTGTCTCCTCCCAAGATAAAGGTGAAAGCTAAGTTATACTAAGTTGGAAAGAGAAGTCATAAATATAATTCATAGTAATCATTCCAGGTTTTGTTTACCATTTTTCACCCTTTGAACACTACTTAGTTGCCCCTTTAGGTTTTCAACTAAGTATCATAATAGCCTAATACCCATTTAGGTTTTCAAAAGATTAGCACAACCAGGTGGTTACTTTCCATGGGGTTTCAACCATTTTGGCCCTATTGTTAATGTTTATACGATCTAAAAAAATGTGAATATGTTAGAAGTTGAAAAATTTTAGAGCGTAAACCTTAATAATATGGATGAAAAGTTGGTTTAATGAGGGAATACATAGTTTATTATTACTGAGTAACTACTAGCCCAGTGGCTCTTGATATATCCACTGCTAGAGGCATCTACAATGATTATGACTATGGCTTTATTTCCCTCTCCTATATGATTTGTAGAGGTTATTGTGGAGAAATGAACTAGGGCTCATCCGTTATCTATGCAATGGTTAGATCCACTTGAGCTATATCTTTCTTGAGCATTTTCTAGTCAATAAGTACTTCACTTACTATTGTAACTAGAATGTGTAGTGGTACATAGATCATCATCATGATTTTTAGGTCATCACCTTCTAATATTGTAAGAAATGCCTTGGTATTAGATTATTTATGTTAAATTTTTTAATTAGTTCATCTAATCTATCTTATATCCTCTGGTATTGAATGGCTATGAAAGTATTGTGCATTGATTCATGATGCCATACTTGTAGCTTTTGTATAGTAACACTTGAGAATCCAATAATTTTTTTGAGTACATCTCTCATTTTATTTTTAGTTTCCATTTGATCCTCCCACATGGATTTAAATTTTTCAATAGTATAAAATTTAGGTTATGTAGTGACTATAGATTGTTTCAAATGTTGTCTCCAATTGACCATATTCTAGGCCAACTTATTGGCTTATTTTGTAGCATTATCTAGATCCTTCTCATATTCCTCTAAAAGTTAGCACATAGTCTCTATTTTTCACTTAAGGGCTTGTCCTTGTGTTTGAAATTTCAAAAAAAATTGTGAAACTCCCTAGCTCTTTATAAGCTCGATCAATAGTGATGTGAACTATTTATCTTCTAACATAGCCTGATCACCTAGTACTTGCATAACTAAGGTGGGACATGAATAATTGATAAAATACCTTGAATTTTTTAGCCTCTCCTCTACTTGAACATTTTCATCTTTTAGTCTTAGTAATTATTTTTCCAAATCTTAATCCCTCTATGTAATGGATTCCTATAAAATGGCTAATCCTTTAATCTATTTCTAGAGTGACAATGGGGTTATGTCTAATGATGTTTCCATCATAGTGGTGGCATATTCCATGGATGTTGTGATGGATGTCATAGCAAATTAGTATACTATGTGGATGTAATAGGGACGTCCCATATCCATTGACTAGGGATATGTCTTACTTCTTCAGTTCCCTTAGTGTGACTGGTGAATGTTACCTCTACTTGGAATTGTGCATCCTTGAGTTCCTTAGCCTTGATTGTTCCTTTTACCTTGGACTTATTATTGGATTCATATTAAACCTTAGATTCCTCTTTAGTCTTATCTTTAGCTTTAACTTATGAATTGGATTTGGCCTCTACATCAACCTTTGATTTAGCTTACACTTCGGTCTTAGCCTTGGCTTTGGCTTTAGCTTTAGCCTGAGCTTTGGCTTCAAATTTAGATTTATCTTTGGCTACTTTCTCACACTATTTATTTTTAATGACTTGAGCATGTTGTTATCAACTTTTATCTTTTTATTCTATGTCTACTTTGCCTATACTTCTTTAGCTTATTTACACACAACTTCAACTTACTCAACTTTCTTATTTTTGGCTTTAACTTCTTTGATTTTCTTCCATTCATCCTCTGCTTCCTCAACATTCTTTTATTGATTTATAGATGTGTCTTGTTGCTTCTACTATGGACTATGTGTAATTTATTATTATGTTTATTATGACATGACTACTTGTTTTTGTGATTCCTTAGTGCTTTCTAGTTATTGTCTTACCTTAAGACCAAACGTGCCCTCTGTATTTAATTATTCCTCATCTTCCCTAGGTACAATTGTATCCATAAGTTATTCTTCTCTTTTATTTGCCCCATCATATTCGGTCTAATAACATGATTATGCTTTACGTAGCTGATCCTATATTCTAACTTCTTTCTTCTAGATTTGGCTAGAGGCTTGATTGTTTGATTTTGTTTCATTACCTCCTAGAGTTGAAGTTGTTTAGTTGGCTATGCAATAATTTATTCTATAGGTGCACCAAAACAATACCATCCTTTACTACACTTTTGTGATGGATTCACAATTAGATGTGTGTGTGGTTTCCTAAATAAGGTTTGTGTGGAGATGTCTTCTATAGATAATTCTATGGTGTGTATAGTGGATGATCCCATGACTTTTTGTGTTGAAAATATTGTTACTTCTAACTTCAACCAAGCTACTACCTCTTCTATAATGTCAACAAGGATATAAATATGTGTTTGAGTGATATCAATCCAATGGTCCTACCTTACCTGATTTTTCACTTGACAAGTACACACTACTTTCTAACATAATAAATAATTCTCCCCCTTTGTATTATACACCTCAATATTGATGTCTTCTACTATTCATTAGAACACTTATTTTTTTATCTACCCCCAACTTATGTAGGTCACAATTAACAACTATTTTTGGAACCATGGGATGTTTGAGCCATGACTTCACTTGTCGGGTTCTTTTCTTTGGTAGAGATGGTAAGGCTTCGTATGCATGTCCTTTATTTTTTCCTTTCTCATTTTCCTTTCTATGATATAGCTTACAATTATGACTATTGTATGGGTGTGCAAGTACTTCATTTGCATGTTATTTTTGGGCCTATAGAGGGATGGTTTTTAATTGAAGTATGAACCTTTCATATAGGGATTTTTATTGATAGACCCCACCCTTTCATTAGACCATCAAAATGAATAATGGAATTAGGGTGAGAGTTAGGGTAGCCAACTTGTATACCTTGATCTATATGCAATTGTGTAGTTTGGTAACAAACACATGTTGACATGGATATTACATGAAATCATGAGGAATATTAGGATGCCATTGAATTAATGTAAGGGATTATAGCCACTACAGATTAAACCACCCTAATTATTCATAATACTGAGTAATTTTGGTCCACACAATAATTGCAAAGGAATTACCAAGCCAAAAATTATCATTGACATTTACTAAACCTAGTGGAGACTTTCACTATGTGAAACATAATAACAAAACTAAAAATTGTTATTGAAAGGTCTACATAGCTCCTACGAGAACCTTTTTAGTATATAGTATTATAGTTAATTGAACACATATATGCACTTGTTTAAAATTAATTACAATATCTCATCACTTTATATTTTATAGAGGGCATGATATGAATTAATATCCAAGCTACAACTTTATAAAATTTAGATTTATTTTTTCCTAATGTTTTAATAAGTTATAGTTTGAATCTAGATCCATCTACAGTGGTGTGATTTATTTTTTGAATTTGATTCATGTTTGATATTAACGATGGTCCACATATTATTATTAATTTATTGAGCAATTTTCTAGTTCCCACCTCTTTTTTTAATTCATCAACTGATCCATGTGAGAGATTAATGATTTCAACAATGTGGTTTCAGTTTGGCAAACCACTTTGTTGGTTCCTATATTTTAAATCGTTACAAAGTACTCTATGAGGGTTGAATCACCCAATATTTCCAACTCAATAATCTTCACTAATTATTAAAATTGAGACTTGATTATTCCCAATTTACCACATGTTCAACACTTCTCCACATGTCTTAAAAAGGGGGCATAAATATATCGATGACAATAACAAAATGTGTATATGCACTCAATTTTTACATTTCATTTATGCTAGTAATTTTATGCATCACTATAATAAATGTGGGGGTAATTTTGACACTTAACTTTAATAAAATAAATGTTTGAAAATATTTGTCCTTGACATCTTTACCTTGATTGTCCAATTGGCCACTATGATAACCCAAAATCTATATGAAAGCCTTCAAGGGGTTGTAATTACTAATAACATCTTCTATAATTCACTATTTCATCACTATTGATCCCTATTAAATAGATACTTTAGATTCACTCTTGTTTCATAAGCCTTTTTTCCTTTAGGGCAAGTCTATGCTAGGTAGATAAGACTACATTTCACACATTTCTAGTAGTTTAGACTTATATCCTATTCTAAAATGACTATCTTTTAAAAATCACAAATTTCCTAATGATTTCCCACACATATCAATAGTTCAGTTATCAAAAATGTTTTAAATATTTATCTATAAAATTACATTAAGGGTCACACTTGAAAAGACCTAATATTATTTTACAAGGCATCTATGTTTTTTTATTTCAAAAGCATGTATTTTATGGGTAAAGATCCAAATTAAAATTCTACTAAAAATTTACAATCTTTAGCAAAGTTTAACATTATTTATTATAGACTGAAGGCATCCTTTGTCAAGAATTCTAATCAAATTTACTCATTTCATTAATATGATCTTCCTTAAAGGAATAAATACATTGACTATGTAGCAAGCACTCAGTCAACAAGGGAATTTTTTAGGGTAACTTGGCCATTCCCACTTCCCCCATTCCCCCACTTTTACATTTGATCTCCTTTTGTGTGATTTTATAGGTATTCCACACAAAATTTTTGGATCAACACATAAATTGGCTGGATACAAACATAGATAAAAAAAATCATACTTTTATATCACCACACAATGTAATCAGGCAAATTTGTGGTTGAAGTAAACAAACACCAATGCATTGTGGTCCTCTCTAGCCTCTATGGATGTGTCCTAAAATATATATAACCACATATTTATAATACATATATTCTTTCAAATATTTTTAGACAATCACGGTCTTAAATAAATTAGTTTCAAGGACAATGCTTTAACCCTAACTCTCTTATCTAGATTTATAAAATTTACAAATTCTGTAAATTCTATGAGCGTGTGTGTATTTTAATTTATAATATTTTATATTCCATCCTAGATCACATTCCAATAAGTTACATTCCCATTTAGATCTATTTTTAATTAATAATTTAATATAGTGTGAATGTTCAAGAACATAATTAATAATGGAAATATTAGTTTTTATGTAATTAAGTTTATCAATGATTCATTTATTTTATTTATATGATTTTAATTTAATAATTATTTTCTACTATATGTAATAAAACTAAGGAAAATAATTTAGATAGATAGATTTTATATAATTATGTGTAATAATTTTTGTTTGTCATACTTTGATCATGTGATTTTGATATCATGACTTGGATAATTGTCATCTATTCACTTATGTATGATGCAAGAACAATCCCCTCAGTACATGAGAGAGAATCATCATGGATTTGTATTAGGATATGGACCATGAGAAGTAGAGAGATAATATATTTGAATTAGGTGTAATCATGAAAAATAAGGACATATGCCTTAATGTCTCGGTATAAGTATTGGCATCTAGTTTGATGATTCTTTAGTTACTTAGTATTGTTTTGTATTATGGACTATTTTTCAGTTATATGTGCATTAATTAGGAATTATAAGAGTCATAATAGTATATGTGACATTGTGTGTACCCACTATTTTAACAAATGCTTGAAATTATGTGTTACAATATGTAAACTAAGTTAATAATGAGAAAACACGTTTGGTCAAAAAGTCTTGTTGACATGATTCAACACATATTATGAGTTTAAAAGAAATACATTATAGACCATTGGGTATGCAACTAAATGGACCTGATGAAAATTTGTGGGTTGTGATCTTGGATTCTAAATTTATGACATAATTCACTAAACAAGATTTCTTATTCATTATAGTTAATTAGGGAATGTATTTTGATTATGGTAATATTAATATTATTATTAGATAATAATATAATTATTAATAATATCATATATGATTAAATTAAATTTACAAAGTTGTCAAGATTTCTATTATTAGATTTCTCCCTCTCTCTTGAATTTACAATAGAAATCTTGACAACTTTGTGTGATTATGTTTTAAACCGTGACATTGATGTTATAATTAGTTTCAAAGGGGAAGTGAATATATACATCAACCAAATTACTTTGCATGATGTTATAATATTAATTATGATGGTGAATGATGTGGCTATGAATAATGAAAATTTCAACGCTGATAATGGAATATTATTGTATGGCTTCGAATTATAATTCTATGATTTAGTCATGGATAGTGTATTGATATATTTGAGGATATTGGCATGGAATTATAATAAAATAATAGAATTTTGATGTGCCTTCTGAATAATTATAAATGCACATTTTTCTTAAAGCTACATCTACCACATTACGAATGGAATCATAAAATTTATATATAGTTTGATTCCTTTTTTTACCATGACTTTTCCTAGCATCTAAGGGTGATGTTGAATGGACTAAATCAATGCAAAAATTATCCACATGGGATGACTAATAATCACAAGAGCTGCACCATTATCACAAGAGTGTTTACAAAAAAGGGATTCTTCTAGATGACATTATAGCCAACATAATTTATTTAGGCATGATGTCAACTGAAGGAGTTTTTTTTAATTAAAAATATTACATTAAACTAAAAACATTAATTTTTTTTAATGAGTATGATGTTGCATTTGGCATATAAACTAAAAAATGGTGGAATGTATTTACTAGTTTTTGGGTTAGAAATTCATTATAAACAGAAGGATTCTTTAGCTATTTGGAGGATCTAGGTCGGAGGAAAAAGGAAAAGAATGTCTTTGGAAGGAGGAGAATGTTGTAGGAAAAATACAACCTATTTTAAAAATATATAAATATGGAAACCATGTATGAATGGATGTAATTGTAAGGCTGTAAGTCATTTCAGTTTTTAAACACCACCTTGATTAAAAATAAATATATTTAAAAAAATACAAATGCCTTTTTATATCCCCATGTGTTTCATACATGTCTATTGAGGCACTTTCAACTTTATCTTCTAATATAAGAATCCATTTCATTTTTAGGTGTTAAAAAGATCTTATTTTGGTGTTGGATAAGATTATGCCTCTAAAAGTAAACTAATTGAATTTAATATGAACTTGTCGATGCCCTATGTGTGCTTCCACATATTTCTATACGTGTTTTAAGGCACTTGTAATTAAATCATCTACTTGTTATTACATCTCTTATTTTGGCATGGGCTAAGAATATGCTCACAAGATTGAAATTATGTTGATATAACTTAGCATCAATAAAACTATAAAAATGTTTTTTAAATATAGACATATATTTTATACTCTTCCATGAGAATAATTTCATAATATTTATCCTCATTCTCATTAAATAAATGTTTAAATATTATTCTATCATATTCATTTGGTGACTACATGAAGGTTACTAATGTATCATCATTTTCCATTCTAGAGGTGATGTACTAGTAATATTTAACCATGCCAATATTATAGATTGTCTTTTTATTTTTTCTTAAAATACCTTTTTGTGCAATGTATAATTGGAATAATTGATTTAAATATGGGTAGATGGGATGGGGGTACAATATGAGATTCTCACATTTATAACTTGAAAAATTAAATGTACTTCTAATACTATCCAAGCATATTTTCCTATATTCTTAAATATATTTATATGCATCACAATTCATTGTAATTCATTATTTGCTACATCAAAATTACATCATAAATCTCAAATATGTCAACTGTACTAGTCCCCACTATTATTTTTATGGTCAAAGACTCTAACAATCACCTTCCTTGTATAGAACACTTGAAGAAATACACAACTGAATATCTCATTACATGATTACACCCTTTATAAATGAATACATAAAGGTGTAAGCAAAACATATGTTTTTTTTTTGTTCTTTAATTTCCATTCTCACACTTATATTATTTGAGTGTGAATAAATGATAAATGGATTTGAGCACATAATTGATGGATTGTTATACTAATTTTACTTCTATTAATATTAGGAAATTACATGTAATTGGAAATTTTAAATTAGAATGGACTTCCATATGATAAATTTAAGTATTTATCTCTTAAGAATTATAGAATAGTTTATCAATTTATGAATTCTAGAGCACTTATTTGTTATGAAACCTATTAAATTTATAGGAAGTAAAGTTGTCCCAAAAAAAATGCTTTTCAATCACAAAATTAGTTTTCAATTATTAAAATAAGACTCTGGGGGTCTCATATTACCTAGGTCACATATGGAGTTAATAAATAGATAAGTAACCACATTAACATAGAGTTTATCTATACTTTAGTATGATGGGTTTATATTCATACATAGTTAACTTATAACTCTGACCTTTAATACAAGAACCGTAAGATATACCTCTCATCACTTAACGTATTATAGATTAAAAAAAATAGTTTAACATCATTTATAATTGTGAATCTTGCTATAGCTCTTGATTTTTATAACATTGATGGAAAACCTTTTGATATTTAGAAAACTTAGTAATTATTGGTTTCATAACATTTGGAATAAATACACCTCATTAAAATTTGAAAAAAATGCACTCTTATTTCAATTTGAGGACTATAAAATTACAAGTAAGTGACAAATATTGATCTAAATGATTTTATAAGCAAGGGTTTTATATTCTTGTAAGTGCAATTGGGACACCACACCTATTAATACTATTTATAAATTATTATATGTGGAATAAAATATTTGTAAAAATAAAGTCTAATCAATTTTTTTCAATCCTTATACTTGGGATTTTTATAGAATCTAATAGCACTGATGTTTTTAATGATATATTGGAAATTAATCTAGATCATTATGATTTAATGATATCTTGGTATCCTTATGTTAAGATGTAAAATTATATTATACTCTTATCGAACTCCATGTGTAAATGGAATATTGCATATAGAATCTAGAATCATGTACAAGCATAGGTGCATGGTTTAATCTTGTAAAATGTTATAATATGTGGGATTTTAAATAGTTTTTGCCTTTAAAATCTGTTGAAACCTTTTTATGGTTATATTATCGATCCTTGCATTTGTATTATGAAATTCATGCTCCTAATAAGTGTTATAAGACACTAATAAAATGTGTTATGAGTAATATAATTATATGGATCTAAGGACCTTTGTTTGGGTTGAATATATTTTTTTTTAAAAACAAGGACTATGGAAATTCATATACATTTATCTTAATAATCTAAAGAACACAAGTAGATTTGAATCATGAATTGAAGTCTTTGTGATACTTATAAGTCTGAGAGATAAATTAATTTTTAACTTCGTCACCATATTTTGAATTATGAAATCATGGGAAAACATAAGGGTGTGAATTATTAATACTCATTATAAGTATTTGAAATCTCATTTATGTGTATGATCACTCTATGCACTAGTTCCTCATAATAATACCCTTTTAAATGCTATGGAACATTTACATATGGTTTAATTGGATGATTAATGGACAACCTTTTAATTATTTTCCTTAATATAATACCAAGATATGAAAACATTAATCCTATTCATAAATAACCCAAAGCATTTGATTAATTGAATAATATAAATTGGGCATTGTTAAATTTACAAGGGGTTATTAACCATTATTAAGTATAAAAATCACATCACAATTTTCTAACAATCAAATCATGGTTTGGTTTGATTATAATTTTTAATGTTATGATCGACATGGTAACAAATGAGATGACAATAGTATTAGAATAAACCTAGGTATTGTGAGTTTAATTTTTCCATGGTTTACCATTTATTGATTTATAAGAGTTGTATTTTTTGAAAAATGACATATTGAATTTAGGTGGATAATTCTACCATAACACATTAAAACGTGCATTTTTGGATCTTTAATATTAAATAACTATTGAGTTTGATCATTAGTGAAAATACAAAATGGAAGATACATATATGAATTTGGGAACCTATATCACTTATACATTAATTTGACACGGGTTAATGAAAACTAAACCAATGATAAGTAATTAGATACAACTTCGATGGTTAATTATTTAAATATATATGTTAATGTCTTTGTGAACATTGTCTACACTTTATAAAGTTTGATCATCTATATTAGAACATGGATACAATCAACAAATTTTTGTTTTGCATTACACCTTGGATTGGTGATAGGATTTATGTTTGACATACATATAACCTTTAGAATTAATATTAGGTCCAAATTTGGAACTATAGTTATTTAATAATATTATTCTATGTAAAATAGATAATTAAGATTTGAATTTTATAAGATGATTTGGATAACCATAGAATGGTGAATGGACATTGGCAAATTGGTATGTATGGGTTGTAGGTAATATACAAGGTCAAAAAAATTAATCCATGATTTTTTTTATAGAGCATACCTTAACACTAGATTTATAATGAATTTAGGGGTCACCCTATGTTTTATAAAAGTGATATGATCTTATATACTCTGGTTTATGTTAGTAATGGTATATCATTATAAAACACATTATAAATGGGAACTGCATATAAAAAATATAAATCAGTTAGGATTCCTTTTGCTCTATCGATTATTTACATCTAGAAAATTAATGAAAGGGTAAGGACACACTTAGTGGATGAGAGAGTATGTAGGAGGCAAAAAGGATTTGTAATTGGAGTAGAATTCACATACTAATGTTCTCCCTCTATAGGTACCTATATGATCTTTATCTAATAGCTATGGTCTACAAATTATTGGTGGATTATCCTTATGATTTTTTTTCCATATATGATTATAATCAATAGGTGATTATAGTGAATATTATATTTTTATATAGAAATATGAATTCATGTTTAGTAATGATGTTGTAAAAATAATTAAGTAATTATTTAACTTAATTTTAGCTTATAAATTACTTTATAACTAGTCCACCAACCTATAAAAATATGAATATTAAATTGTCTTACTTATGCACAATTGGTTATGTACATAAAAATGAACAAAAAGGGTATTCCATTTCTGTGTTTATTTAGTTATAATGAAATGTGTTCATAATTATAAAAATGAATATGATTCTCAATTGTAAAGGTATCTTTGATAGGGTATAATTGTACACATTGTAATGGAATTAACATTGAAAAGTATTCACATATGAAAGTATAGCCTTATATGAATATATGTAACTCATATGTAATATATTCAAGAAGAAGTTTTGATTTTAAATTAAATTTCATGAATTATAAAAGTTATACATGGTAAAATTATGGTCATGTTTAAGTTTTAGTTATCTACATTTAACAATATGCATTTATCAAATGGATCGGAGGAATGGATCAAACAATAATAATCTCAAACTAGTTAGTGGGAAGGAAGCCTCTAGAGATGAGGGTGGTGGTGAAGATGATGGATATTTGGAATGATTTGATGAGGGTAAGGCTCTGTGTGATCTTTCTTCTTACCAATTTCATAGACTAGTTATGTTTTAAGGTTTGAGGGATGGAAAACACTCTAGTGTGCTCATTTTCCACTTGATTGATAGGATCTTTTTGGTTTAGTTTTGGGTTGTTCACCCTTAGTAGAGTAAGGAAATATTCCAAGTGCATTCTATGTGACCTAACTTTTACTAATCATTTTACTTGTACTGGATCCCTATTCATGGTCAGTCAAAAAGATCACTGCCTGATCTGAGACAATGTTATGGCCCATCTAATTAGACTATTTTGGAACTCATGGAATGCCACTTTATTGTCTAATCTTATTTTATCAAGACCTTTGATGGTTGTAGGGATGGAATAGGCATGGTTTTCACCCTAGTTATGGGTCTTGGAGATTGACATAGGTATTCAAGTGGTTATTATTCTCATTTTTGTTGGGTTCATGATTTTATATAAAATTTGGTTGAGTTGCTTAGGGTTCATTATCTCTAATAAAAATTATCTTTCTCTATTTCAAATAAGGATTAATGTTTTCATGTACTTGGTTTTACATGATGTTGTTTACTTGGTTTTTGAAACTTTAGACTATATATACACTTATCCACATCCATTTTTGGTTTGGTTCTGGCATAGTGGCACTCTGTTAATAACTTCTCTTTTTCAAGATAAAGGGGTGTTAAATATTGATCCCCTTACTTGGATATGAATTCCCCTATTCAAGTGGGTTGAATCTCGTTTAAATTATTTGTCTAGGTATGGTGTCTTCTAGATTCTCATGGTGGCTAGTTTTAGTCTTGGTTTGACTGGTTTAGGGAACCATTAAAGTTTGAAATCTATTGGTTGTGTATTCCACTCATGACCTATTTTGAATTTTGAATTTCAGCTCTTGGATCATCTAATCCCTTTTATGAAATTGGCCTCTATCATGTCCCCTTTTCAGGTGACATCTTCAGACTTGATGATTAGCCTATTATGCGACCCTCGTAGGCTGATAAGATGGATAGAGGGTCATGATGGAGCTTGGCTTGGCTTCAATTAGCAAAATTCCTACAGTTGGCTTTCATTCAAGTTCTTTTAGACACGTTTTCTTGAGCTCCTATTATTTAGGGACTTTTGACATGCAACAGAGCACCCTTATTTTGGCATGATCATGTGCGGAATCATTCCCTAATTCACCAGCTTCAGACGGTTCGAGGATCCAACATGTATTGAGGGAGATATTAATATTTGATTGATTTAATCAAATATTAATTATTTGGTCTAATTTTAATTAGAAACCCTAATTCTAATTTAAGAAACCCTAATTAGGGTAAGCATATCTTTTTGAGGCTATAAGGGTTTCTCATGGGAGGTCATTATTGATTATGCATTGATTATTGACTATTGATTTTGAAGAATTATTCTGTGAAGACTGAGCCAAGCGTTCTAGGATTCCATCTGCATTGAAGAACGTCCACTCTTCAGTGTGTGCAATTTAGAGGTTGTGAGATATCAAATGATCTATTGCCAAGTTGAGAGATAACTTCATCTAGAAGCTATCACAGAGGTTTACAGGTTTGAGAGATAAATTCACACATAAGTTATCACAAGGATTTTAGGTATTTATTTCATTACAGTTTTGATTTAGATATTGCACAAATAAAGATCTTCTGTATTAGAGCCATTCTAGATTTGCAAAAGATCAGGGTTTGAGACAATGTTTGTATTCTTTTATATGCGTGCCAGAGTTTCATTATTGTAATCATTCTGAAGAATAATAAGAGCACTGATTTGCCAGTTAAGAGATTTACTATGGTTTATTTGTTTATTTGAATTTATCTTGCAAAATCACATCTTTACTCATGCAAAATATCTAAAAAGCAAAATATAGAAATATAGGAAAATATCCAGTTTCAGATTTGAGGGGAAATTGGGAATATTACAGCCTCATTCATAATTTTTCTTGGCAATGGTCCTATTATCCACTACTCTATTGGTTTAAAAGGATTTTCCTTTTTTAAGAACCATTATATGAAGATAGCTATGAGGGCCTATTTTATTAAATTATGTTATCGAATAAATTGGGTCCATTTGGTCTTTTTAGTACTGGTTGGCTCTATTTTTTAGTCTTTATAGTCTTAAGAGCATTGTGGTATTATTAAGGTCAACATACCCACATTCCTAAAAAATGGGTAACCTTGTGTTAAATTGTGCAAATTTTGTACCTTAAAATTTAAAATTCACTTAATCAGAGTGTCACTAGCATGTTTGCACAATGCCATTATTCAAAGATCATCCACACCTAGTTTGGTTGCCATTTTTATTCATAATTATAATTTAATCTTGCCCAAAGTTTCTAACATTAGATCTTCATGATTCAGGTTATAGCTCCAATGGAATCCATTTAGAATGGGTAATCCTGGGTTTCATGGTTTTTATAACAACTCAAGCCTTTTACTAGCCTTTAGTCTATCAAAGATCAAATTAAATTCATGATTGATCACCTTAAAACCCTTATTCAAAATACCCTGGCTCATATCCTCTTGAATCAACTTCAAATTTGCATGGGAGCAATTTGTACGGGAACAAAAATTGAACCATAGACATAGCTTA
This sequence comes from Torreya grandis, assembly GCA_037957365.1. NCBI lineage: Eukaryota > Viridiplantae > Streptophyta > Pinopsida > Cupressales > Taxaceae > Torreya > Torreya grandis. Next base: position 4,659,207 of record JARHVA010000452.1, read on the forward strand.
ATTTTTATCCTAAGGCTTAGTCATGTTTTTCAATAGGACCAAGCCTTAGTCTAAAAATTTATACTTGGTCCCTTCATGTCCTATAACCACTGGGTGAATTTAATCATTAGCATGGTATAACTAAATGAAGGGCCCCTTTTATTATAGACTTAGTCTAAAAGACTTATCATAAAGTGTGTTGTATTTATTAATACAACAAACCTTAGGCTAAAACTATATGTTATGGCTTTTATTAGTCACAAGGTCCCTTTTATCATGTTTAAAAATTATCTTAAAATGTTTGTCTAAAGGTCTTACCCATGTGTATTAACATGAAATAAAACCATAGTCCAAAAACTTTATACCAAGTTATTTATTTTCTTGAGCACTAACTTAAATATTGATTTCATCCATAGGATAAATGGTCCACATTTACTCAGATGATCAAGATCAAAAGTGAAACATTAAAATTAAAAAACCAAAGCCTTGGCACTAAGCTAAAGATTGAGTATCTTTTAAAGATCAATGGTGCACATTTTCTCAAGAAAGATTGATCTAATGGCACGTATCAAATAAAAACATAAACACAACCCTAGGTCAAGAGAGAAATTGACAAGTTTCATGCTTATAGCTAAATAAAACTCAGTGACCAATGCCATTCAACTTTGTGAATCAAGATCTAATAGGGCATGTTTGCTCAGGTAAAGATGATCATGTAATGTGCATTAAACATTGAAAAGTTGAGGAAAATGAGGATAAATGCAAAGATGACACATAGCATAGATGTGGGCCACAAATTAAAAATTGAGAATATCTTAAAGATTGATGGTATGTATATGAATGTACACATTTTGATTAAAAGTCTATAGAGTAGGAGGTAGAATTAAGTAGATCAATATTGATATAATGTGATTGATTTATGCAAATGAGATAAATTGTATGAGATCAATGTTGAAATTTCAACAAATCTCAAGGTGAATGCATAAGTTATAAGTGTTATAACCATGGGGAGCATAGAGTGTAACCCATTGGCTATTGAGTTCTTAGATTGAGATTGACGGTCTATGTTAATCTGTGTAAGGATGATCCAATATTGTGAAATAAGGTATGAATTTATAAAAGGCAATGGTCACATTTTAAAATATCAACATGTAAAAGGCTAGTAAAAGGCCACATGGATGCCATGGTGGTGCCATGTTGGAGCCACGTAAGTATAAAATGATAAGGGGAATATTTTGTTGACCTGAGAAATGTACGAGTATAAGAACGTAGTCTAATTGGGATCTATGTAATGAAGCTCACATAAATTCAAATAGTTATCATCATTAGAGCATTGTCTAGACCTTAAAAAATACCTGAGCACATACATAAGCCAAATTTTGGCCTTATATTTTTTGTAATCAAGATAGAGAAGCTACATTGTCATCTTTGTAAGGGTAACTCGATCTAGAATTGAACTGTTGACCAATAGTGAGTAATTTAAACAAATCAATGACTAATGGTAAAGCTCAAGAGATAGAATAAAGTATTTGATCGATATCTTGATTGAATATCAAATCCATAATTTTAAAATAATTATCTTGGTTCATCTAAATATAGTCATGGGATTACGTGTGGATGTGATCAATAGTTTGATCACCTAGTCTAAGAACTTGGAAAACCTCCTTGAGGATGATAAATAGCTGCAAGACAAGATAGATCACTTACTTGGAACCATGATCATTGATCCAACTACACTTATTTCCTTGGCCCTCATCCCTAATGAAGAGCAAAACCCAAGAAAAGACTGGGATGGACAATAGTAAGATCATGGACATGATCCTAATAGTAGAAGAAAACATTACTAAAGTTAGGAGCATCAAATAGGATTTAGAAATAAATGACAGAGATCTTAGAAGCTTGGTGAGTAGAAGTATATTCATAATGAAATATACTTCTCTTGATCCAAATGAATAAGAAGAGTTACTATAGACCTATATCTTTTACTTTAATATAATTGTCAACCTAAAGACGTAAACTTGATAGGATGACATCAATATATGTGCACACTGATTCTTCTAATTTAACCTTTTAAGAATTTTAATCTAGATGCCAAAACCACGTAATAAATTGAATGGTATAATTGAAAATGGATACAATAATGTGAATTAAATGATTACGCTATTTTATCTTTGGAAGCTTCCTTAAAACAATTCTATGCAAGACTAAAAATCACACAATTGAGAAATAAAACAAAAAACACATAAATAAACTAAATAACATGCTTAGATATTTAATGGGTTGGACTGTTGCTATAATACTTTCAAAGGGGGCCCTTCCTCCTTCCAACTCTATCTTCAATCCTTCCTCTTATAACAATGAAATGGACTCAAAAATGATTGTTTATATTAATCAAAATACAATAAGGAATTGCTATAGGGAAATTATAATAACAACTATCTTACAAAATGTACTTTTGATATATTTTCCTAATTGATATCTACTAACCCCTCAACTCTAATTCTACCTATATATGAATAACAAGGGATATTGTTTTATACAAAACAATATATATTCTAAACTAAGAAACATTTGGCTATAGGATAAATAAAATTGGTTCCTTATACTAAGGTCATTATTCAGGTGAATCTTACAATACTACCTTTGGATAAACAAAACTATTTTAGTCTTCAACTACATCCTTATTGTTCTTCATGGAGGTTATTATCATTTCTACAACTCAGTTGAATTAGGAATTAAATTTTTTTTATTCATAGCTTTGGTTATGCAGTGGTTACAAGATATGTCCACGTGATGAGATCCATTTTAATACATGATAGTTTATGCTATATACATATTACTTCGAAACATATTTGAAATACATTATAGATAAATCATCCTATATTACAATATAAATATTATATACTTGATTTCAAGACAAAGTTCTAATTATTTAAATATTATGAGAATATAATGTTATTTTAAAGATTATGGTTATTTGAGGATAGAAACTTTAAGGAAAAGTAGCTCAAAAGCATGATAGAAAAGAAGGATACGAGTGATAGATGAGGATAAAAACATGAAATTTATGGGACTCATCAGACCCCCCAATTTAAGACCATGCTCATCCTTGAGGAAAAAAATCTTATTTCAAATTCACAAATAGTTCTAAAATCCATAAGATCCATGGAACCACTTGATAGGTGAACATAAAATATGTGTTGTTGTTCATACAACTACTAGTTTTTGAGTTATTTGGCTTCATCTAATGGAGTTTTATCCTACCAATCTGGAATTGAATACCAAAATAGAGGAATCTAGAATTTTATGCTTGATAATTGAGATCCCATTTCACTTGTAAGTAGAATATATCTTGTGACTCTATCAAATGCTACCTTTAAATTGAAAGGGTAATATGGCTCTTTCACTTTTAGCTCGAGAGTGAACTCATTCCATATTTATATGTACGATTAGTTTATTGTGGCTCTAACATAAATTATCAACCCCAGGTATAAATCTTGGGCTGCATCAACTTTTTGTCAAACCAAGCCCTGACTTCCTTTTCTAGCATAATGTTATCCCATTCTATCAACATAATCTCAAGTGTAGTTGACTCTCTTTTGATAATAAACTAAATTTTCATTTCATTTTTCCTATATTAAGTCATCTCTCATTCTCTCTCATTCTCATTCAAAAGATATAATGAAAATTACTTTAAAAGGACATACCCAACATAGAAATTAGGATTCCACTCTCTATCATGAGGCACAACATACTTATGAAGATAAAACCCACACAATTGTGTTTGTTATTCTTGTGAGATTTTTTTATATAATTTAAACATAGAGCGATGAGTGATTACTTCATAAGGTATGTCACATGAAATTATTATGAGTTTAAACTTATTCCATTATTCCTCAAGATAAATTAAATATACCCTTGTAGGAGGCTTGCTATCTATGATCTCTTGAATAAGACTAGCTAGATATTTAATTTTATACAATAGTTTGGAGATCCTTTATTCTTTCAACCTAACCTCTTATTTCAATTTCTTGTTCTACTTTGTTACTGTCCTAAAAATTCCATACTATCTATCTATCTATTTCATCAATTTAGAAGATATTATAGATGAGGAAGTATACCTAACAACTTAGACAATTATTTTTCTTGTTGCTTGTCTACTACAAAAGGTTTTGAAACAATGGTTGTGGGATAGCTTCCTATAGAGGGTCACAACTAAGAATATACTATAACAAGTGCATCTAGTCCTCCTCCTGATTGATCCTATAGATTTTTTCATAATATCTCTATTTTATGTAGTTTGCTCAAAAATAAGAAATTCCACTTGTATGATGGGTTGTTCCATTTTTCTACCTCTTTCTACATTGGTTCTTCTTGTAATTCTTGAAGATAATGTTCTTCTTGCTCTGTCTCCTAATTTATTTCTTGAGAACATTATTCTTTGTTAGTCTTTAGGTTATCAAAACTAAATGCCTCTAGTGATTCATGAATGTTGGCAATTTTTTTTTAGATTCCTCATTAATTTATATAATAGAAGAATTTTAGTTTCTTGGTTTACCTTTAATCTTTCCTATTAACATTTGGGATCTTCAAGGATTATATGTGACCATATCCATTTTAGGGGAAGATATAAGTTATTATTTATATTCCTTAGAGTTAGGTTGGGGAATGAGTTTCCTCTTCCTTATGGATTCTTTGCTTGTGGAAGCCACTTCTACAAGATTTGTCCTTGTTGTAGGTTATTACGGATCTATAGGAATGTATTCTTACACATGTTCTTTTGGTACTACAATAAGGTCTTCTTTTATATGTTCCATTGGTGTTGTAGGGAGGCTTTCTTCTATCGTTATCTATTCTTCTACTTCCGTTTCCTCTTCTTATTCATTTACCTCACTATTACTTTTTGAATTTCTAGGTATTTGGAGAAAATCTTCCTAGCTTATATTAGGCCTAGTCCTTTGTTATAAATCTTGAATAATTAATGGAATTAAAAAATGATGAGAGAGAACTTTGGGATTACCTTTTTCAAATTCCTTTGCCATTTTTGTGATCATGTTAAGCAATAAGCTAGGGACATTTGTCTCAATACCATACCATAAATTATTCATTAATTTGAATTGGATTCCATGGAACATGGAATATCTCCCTTCATATGTGAAATATCTAAAGATAAATACAACAACTATGGTCCATCTTCCTAGTAATGATAACTATGTAGTGTGTTATTTTGAAGTCTCCAAGATTTTATCTCCTCTAATGAATTTATGCCTCTCTTCCTCAACATCAAACTTTTGCTACCATAGTTCCCCTATTCATGGTAATCAGTTACTATATTGATGATTGTTTTAGTTATATTTACTTCCATTCCTCTCACCATTATGAGCTTATTATATAATGAGCTAGTGAAGTCTTGTACAATTAGTTAATCAAGATCATTTATCCTCTAAAAATGTTGTGCCCATCCTACATTTTGAAATAAAACCAAGATGTCTGGGTTATTAGTCAAAGGAGAGATATCAAGTAAAATATGTTTAGTAAAGTCCCCTCTCATATTTTATGATGAAATTTTAGTTACAAGATTTATGCTCTTGCATCAAGGGTTTTTTTAGCTTTAGATGGAAAGTTTTTGTTTTTTTTTGGGAATGAAATAATTCATTTCAATAATGGGAAATCTCCCAACATAAATGTTCTCTTGTCTTCAAGGAATGCAAGTGACATAAATGATTGGCTCATGAAAATGATAAGAAGGTGGTAGTAGTATCACTTCAATGGCTAGGTCAATCAAAGAAAAATATATATATCGAGATGACATGATAAAGAGAATATATGGTGGTGTTTTAATAGAATTAAGACCCATAATCTTAGTAATAATTAAAACCTATGACATGAAATAACTATAAAATTAATAACTTAATACTTGTAATAATACCTATCATTAATGCATGAATGATCAATCAAAGTGGCAGATGTGAGGTGTACTAGAAATGTGTTATCCTTTGATTGGATTCAAGAATGCTTTGTGAGAAATTCAATGTATGATGGAGTGATAATAAATCATCCAGTATTAATTAATGTTTCTTTTGCTAACAAAAAGTGTCCTATAGTAATAATAAATATCTTGTAGCAACAATAATTTTATCTTGTAGTAATGAAAAAAGTGTTTTTTTTGCTCCAAAAGAATGAATTTGCAAGAAAAAACATATGAAAATAATTTTTTTATTATTGTAGTGATTTTTTGTAATGAATATTGATCATCTAGTGACTTGGTTTTCTGATACAACATCCATCATCAATGCTCAAAGGTTTTTATTACTAAATTTCTTGATTTTTTTATAAATTTTCTAGTCTTAACTCAACTAGAATTATAGAAGACCAAGCGGTAGGATTTTATTCAGCTTGAACCAAGCCATTGTGAATGGATTTTTCTTGGTTATAATAAGCTTTACTACTCTTGAAAATTATTAGAGAAGGGTTGAAAAAAAATCCCTTCGTCTATAAGAATAGGTTGATTTACTTCATGAAGAAGAGATGGATGTTCTTAAAGAAGTTGATGAGTGAGAGTTTCCTTGGAGAATAGTTTTTTATACAGCTTGAGCTTTTGGCCATTAACAAGTAGTTGACACCAAATAGAGTCAATTTTCATGATCTTTACAACTTCATTGTAAAATAAATTCTCTATCTTATAAGGCCTAAGCCATTTGACCAAATCTTTACTTTATGATCCTTGTATTTAGTGTAAAAAGGAGATCTCAGTCACCAAGTTGAAAATCTTAGTCTTGATGTTATTTTCATGCCAACCCACTCATTGTATTTCAACTATTTTAGTGTGATAAAGTGTTTCCTTTCTAAGTTTATCAGGTGCATTTAGTTTCATGGTCTTGTCTTGTTAAGATTGGGAAAGATCCAAGCCAAATCAAGTGATGTCCTTAATATTTTATGCTCAAAATCAATGGGATAGAATAGGCATCTTACTATAAACTAGTTCATATAGAGTGAAACTATTTGTCATCTTCCAAGTGATTCTATAATGCCAAACTACTTCCAAAAGATGAGTTAACCAATATTTTCTATACTGGATGATACTCTTAGTGAGTATATTTTTGAATTCCCTATTTGTAAGTTTTACTTGACCATTTGATTGAAGATGGTGAGGATTATAATTTTTGTGTCTAATTCATACTATTTTACCAAGGAAGATGTGAGGTCTGATATGAACTATTATCCTTGGTCTATGACTATTTCCCTTGGTACTCCATAATGGGTAGGATTTCTTCAAACAAGAACTCTACTACATTCTCATCTTAGGCATGAGTTAAGGCCTTGACCTCAACCCATTTTGTGACACAATCAGTGCACAAAAGTATATATTTCTTGTTGTTAGATTTAGGATAAATGGGACATACAAAATCTTGTCCCAATTTATCAAAAGGTTCTAGAACCAGTTGTGGTTGTAATGGCATTTTATTAGAGGAAGTGTGTTTCCCCATACATTGACATTGATCACATCTGTGGGTATACATCATGGAATATTTATTAAAATAAGGCCAATAATAACTTATTGTAAGAACTTTCATAGTAGTCCATTTAGTAGCAAAATGACCCCCATAGGATTCATCATGGTAGGCTTTGAAAATGTCTTAAGCTTCATCTTCTTAGATACATCTTCTCATGACTGAATCTAGTTTAGTGATAAAGATATATCCTTCAATCTAAGAATAATGTCTACTATTTTGGATCAATTTTTATTTTTCACTAGGTGAAAAATGTTATTGTATTGATCCTACAAAAAGATAGTTCTCAATATCTACAAACCAAGGAGATTGAATAGTTACCGCAAACAATGATCATTCAAAAAGGAATAATAAAAGATAGGATTGTGATTATCATGTTATAGTCAAGATATAAAATATAATACAACATTATGTTTTCCTAGATTGTCCATAATGATGATATCAAATTCTTGTAGAAAAAGTAACCATCTAATTATCTTATCTATTACAGTAGGTTTGTTCATTAAATACTTTATTGTTTCATGGTCTGTGTGGATGAATACTTGGTAACCTATAATGTAGTTTTGAAATTTTTTGATGGCATAAATGATGATAATAAATTTCTACTCTATTATAGTATAGTTGAGTTGAGTCCCTTGAATATTCTTGCTGATAAATAGATTGCATAACTCAAAGATTCATCTTTTTAGCCAAGGACAACTCCTAGATTGGTGTCAGATGCATATGTATGGATGTGAAAAGATTTATTATAATGAGAACCTCTCAAAATAGGAATTTTAATGAGGTATTTAAGTTTCTAAAAGGCAATTTAATAATAATTATTTCAAGTAAATTAAACATCATTAGTAAGCAATCCAAATAATGGGGTGACAATTTTACTAAAGTCCTTGATGAATCAGCTATAATAACCAACATGTCCTAAAAATCTTCTAACATCTTTTTGCTTGTTTGGTGTGGGTAGATTGTTAATGATACTTATCTTTATCGGGTCAACTTGAATTCTACCAGGGGAAATGTAATGGCCCAACACAATCCTTTCAATCATAAGCATATAACACTTTTCATTGCTCAAGGACAATTGGTGGTCTTGGAAACTTTGAATAACTTTTTTCAAGTTGATAAAATTTTCTTAAAATGTATGCCCATAGAAAATGCAATCATCCATGTATATTTCAACATAATCATGGGAGTGATCATAAAATATGCTCAAACAACCCTTTGAAAAGTAGCTAGGGCATTGCAAATACCAAAGAGTAAGACAACATAGACATAGGTTCCTCAAGGGCAAGTAAAATTGGGTTTGTTTTGGTCTTGTAGATCAATTCATATTTGATTATAATCACTATAGTTATCTAGGAAGGAAAACTACTTTTTTCATGCTAATATATACAACACTTGATCAATAAATGGAAAGGGAAAGTGATCCTTCCTGTTATCAACATTTAACTCTCAATAGTCAACTCAAATACACCATTTACCACTTTTCATAGGTACAATAATCAAGGGAGATATCTGTTGGATATCTAAAAAGGATAAATAAATCTTATATCCAAGATTTTTTGCAACTCATGTTTGATAACTTCTGTAAACTATAAGATTCATTCAATATTGGATTTGGTGAATAGGTTTGCATTCTTATTTAATATAAATATAATGCATGCATAAATTTGAGGGTATTTCTCTCATGTCATAGTAGTCCCAAGTAAATGTTGTTGTCTCTTTTCTCAACATTGTAAGTAACTGGCTTTCTTGTTGGGATGTTAATGAAGTGCTTATGTTGAGAGGTTTATTTGGTAGAATGTATACTTTATTTGTTAAAGAGAGCATGGTTTATATATTGGTGATTAAAGGAGAATAGATGCATTGATTGGGAGGCAATTGATTGAATGTCCAAATTTCCATTGTGGTTTCAATAAGATAATTTTTAGGAAAAGTATTCTAAATGGGGCATGGTGTACATTCCAACATGTTTGTGGTTACAGGGCCTATCAATAGGTGTTTTAGAGGATACCAGTAAGGATAGTGTCTTCTTCTTGTGCCTACAAAGTTTGACTTTAGTAAATTATGTAGATAGTTTACAAGGAGATAGTTTCTCAAAGTCATCAATCCAAGGTGTTGGACCATCATTCTAGTAAGATTGGGTTAGTAGATAAAGAACTAATTTCTTGGTGTCAATGTCATTGGAAATTAACAATTTTTCTAACCTACAAACAATAAAATCATTAGTGGTGGCCAACCATGGGCGACCAAGAATGAGAGGATAACCTTTGAATTTAATTTTTCACTTCAAGACAATAAAGTCTACTAGATACTACCAAGAGTCCACAATGATAACCAAGTCTTTAACAATTCCCTTAGGCTTAATAGTGAACTTGTTGGCCATCTAGAGTATAGTGGATGTTAGACGAAGAGTTTTAAGTTTCAATTGTTGCATGGTCTCCATGGTTATCACATTGATGGTTAAACCTAAGTCAGTTAAAGTATAAGATATAGGTTGTCCATGGATGCTAACATTAACTATAGGACTGCCAAGATCAAAATATTTTAGGGTAACTATGTTTTCCAACATAATATTCATTAGTTGGCCAATAACTTGGACTGTTTTAGGATCCTTCTTTTTTCTTATCTATTTTTCAAACATAGATCTGTAATAACTTTATTATAGATAAGAACCTATTTTATTGCTTGAAAGAGTGGTATTTTTATGTACACATTCTTGAGTTGTCCTAATAGATCAAAGTCAAGTTCTTATTTAGGATGTGATATGTTTAATCTCTTCAGAATGGAGGATTATTAGATTATTTTTGGTTTTCTAGTGGGCTTAGCTCAGGATTAGCCATGGATGGTTGGGGATTAGTATGGAGTGGATCAATTTCTTAAAAATATTCCATGATTATGGATGAGGTGGGTTGTGGAAGAATGTGTCCTAAGTGAAGTTGGACTTGATTGATATCCACGGTGTATGTTGGATATTGCATTATTTCAGTGGATTGTGTTGGTTGAACCAACTTATTGATAATGTTGGGGATGGGTTAGGTAGGTAATTGAGTGTTTATAATAGGTTGATGAATGTTTATCATTAAGGCCTATTGTTATGGTTTTTGTATATGATGAGGAAAGCCTTGATTACCTCTCCATGGTTGTTACCATGGATTAAAGGGAAAAATCCATTGTTGGTTTTAGAATTACCAAAGTTGAGATTATTGTCCATTATTTTACATCCATAATTGATTCTAGGGTGGCAATCAATTTGTTTGGGGTCAATTTTAGTTGGGTATATTCATCCAAGATCCATATTGAGGATTATAGAAGAATTGTGAAAATACAAACATAGAGTTTGATGGCATACTTTATCATTGCACCCATTGTTTCCATTGGGCCACATAAAATACTTGATTCTCATCTCTTTCTATGGCATGTAGCTCCACTATTTTAGGATTCTCTTTAATTATATTGGCTTCATAAGCTTTCATAAAATGGCATGTCCATTCCACCTTCTTTTTCTACATTTAGGGCAATAGGCGGCTAAGGCTTTTTCAATTTCTTCCTATTTTCTCCATGTATGTAATATGTCAAGCTGAGTAACTAGGTCACTAATAATGTCATGCTTCATGTTTTGTAGTAGGTTGCTAGCTTCACCCTTAGATAGTCCTACTATAGATGTTGTAGGAAGGGTTTTACCCCTACTTTTGTTCATGGTTGATCTAGAGTAGTTTGTCTATAGAATTATTAGTTCATTAAAGGACAATGCAGAAACATCACCACCCCACATTAAATTTAGTGAACATATATAATCATCTCTAACTAATTTGAGGAATATCATCTTGATTTATTCTTTCTCCATTACAATTTGTATGTACTTTTGTAACCTGAATAAAAATCTCTCCATATATTCTTCCAATGGCTCATCAACTTGTGTCATTCTGAATATGTCATCTCTCTTATAGTTTCTACCTCTTCAATAGTCTTAGTATTTCATTAGAAACCTTTCATTAATTTATCCCAAATTAGAAATGGCATCCTTTCCAAGTCCCATGAACCATCTAAGTTTTGCATTTTTGAGTGTTGCTAAAAATAGTTTGATTTTTTTATCGTCTTGATTATAATCATAAATTATGGCATAATATGTCGAACTCAAAAAGAAATATGTCTGGATCCTCAAATGCTTCTCCCCTAAAGGTAGGGAGGCCAGAGTGAGGAATATTTTTCATAGGTGCATTTCTATCAGGAGTAAGGATAGGGAATTAGAAGGTGGTGGAGTCATCGGTAGTGTTGTCTTCTTAGTAGATCAAAAGTTGTTTCCACTCACCTCTCATAATTTATGTCAATTATTCTATTTCCTAGGGTGTATAAAATAGAGACTTATCTATTTTATTAGGAATATATGGATTTTATATAATGGGGATAGTGTAGAGGTTTTAGAATATTTAGCTTGTATCTCAGTAAAGAGTCTTTCTAAATTGGAAGATTCTATTGGCATAGTATTCTTTCTAGGAGAAAGAATAACCTTGAATGCCTCTTTAGCAACAATTTTAAGTGGCGAGAGAAGGTAAACTTAAAATTCTTGACTATGAGGTGATAGCGTGGGAATTATCAAGGTTGGTACATGTGGGACTCTTCTAGGGGTATGAACCTCTTCAAGGTCCCTAACTTGTGCTACCAATCCCTAGTTTGCATCTATGTCAACCAGTTTTTTTCTTAGTTTTGGCCACCCTACCTACACAAAGTAAGTAATATGGGGTTTCTTAAAAAAATTCCACTATTCTACTTGAAAAAGTTAAATTTAAAATATAAAAATAGGAAATATTTAACCTAAATAATAACAAGCTATGGAAATAAAAAATAAATAAACATCTAGAAATAACTGCTATCAGGGTTAATATTATAAGTTGTGACACTCTTCCCTAGTAACGGTGACAAAAATGACTAGTAGTAGATTCACAATGAAATGTATTTCTCTTGATCTAAATGAACAAGGAGATTTACCATAGATTGGTATCTTCTACTTTCATTTAATTGTCAACCCAAAGGTGTAAACTTGATAGAATGATGTCACTATATGGTGACACTCAATCTTATAATTTAACCTTCTACTAATTGTAATCTAGCATGTTAAAATAATGAAATAAATGCAATGCTGGAATTGAACATTAATATAATTATGTTAATTAAATGATTACACTATTTTATCTTTGGAACCTGCCTTAAAATAATTCTATGCAAGAATAAAAATTACACTAATAAAAAATAAAACACACAACACATAAATAAACTAAATAACATGTTTAGTTATTTAATAGGTTGGATTGTTGTTGCAAGACTTATGAAGGGGGACCTTCCACCTTATAACTCTATTTTCAATTCTTCCTCCTAAAATAATGAAATGGAATTAGAAATAATTATTTATATTAATCAAAATGGAGCAAAACAATGTTGTATGAAAGTTACAATAACAATATCTTACAAAATGTACTTCTGATATATTTATGTAATTGATATCTACTACCCTATCAACCCTATTGTTATCTATATATATAAAATAGGTGAGATTATTTTATACAAACCAATATTTATTTCAAACTAATAAATATTTAGGTATAGGATAATAGAAATTGGTTCATTCTACTAAGGTCACCATTCATGTAAATCTTACAATACTACATTAGGACAAACAAAGTTGTTTTGGTATTCAACTGCATCCTTATTACACTCAATGGAGTTTATTGTAATTTATATGGGTTGATTGAATTAGGAATCAATTTTTTTTCATTTATAGCTTTGGTTATGCAGCGGTTATAGGATATGTCTATGTGATGAGACCCCTTTTATTGCAGGATGATCTCTGATATATGCCTATTGCTTTAAAACATCTTTAAAACACATTATAAAGAAAATCATCATATGGTAGAAAATAACTATTATATATTTTATTTCAAGACAAATTTCTAATTATTAAAATATTATGAGAACATAATGTTATTTTCAAGATTATGGTTGTTTGAGGATAGAAACTTTATGTGATAGTAGCTCAAAAGAATGATAAATAAGAAGGATGAGTGTGACAGATGCAAAAAAAAATGACATTTTTTGGGTTTCATCACCTGGCAAACCAAGAAGATGAACTCTTCATAGAACTTATTGTTAGTTTGAAGTTAATTGATGAACAATGTTAAAAAGCAATGACGATCTTAAAAAAACAAAAAGGGACATCAATCGCAAAAAGGTCCCAAAGATTTGTTCACTTAAGAATATTCTTCATGTAGCTAAGCATTGCATGTTTTAAAAATAAAAATATTCTTTTTATAAAGGGTATAGTTTGTAAAATGCATTGCCTATAGATCAATCCATTAGGGAAAGTATAGTGTATTCTAGAACATTTATAGAAATGATAGTTGTCCTAACACTAGTACTTTTATAATTTGATATGATTGACTGACATACTTCATCGAATTCTATAAAATGAATAATATCAATTTTAAAAAGGGAAGGAGTTCTAAGAGATAAGATTACTTTCTGAACTTGGAGTAAGCAGTATAGGTAAAGAAATTTGAAAAGTTTGTCCAATATTTGTCTGTGTGTTTGCTATCATGGATTCTCTCTCACTTTCTTTGTTTAATTTATATATTTGAATTATTCTTATGAATTATTGATGTGCATATTTGAATGCAAAGTTGCTAACTTGTGCCAACTCTAGGTTAATTAAAATTTTTTAGGTTCATTTTATTTTCTTTACTCTTCTTGCATTTGGGCTAATGTTATTTTCTTGTAGGAGTAAATATTTAAAGTGAATATAGTCCATATTTGCATTATTTCACACTACCCTTAGATGTTTGCCTTATGTGTTATAGGATTTGACCTTATCATATTTCATGTCATATATTGGTTAAGTGCATATCTATATGAAATTTGAACTTTGTCATGATGTTTGGAATGAGGATAAACAACATTTTTCTTCTCTACCCTACCTTTCCTATTGCTCATTTTTTAATCAATTCACTCTAATTTAACTATCATTTTAAATATCCATCTTAGATTAGTTCTTAGATTACATTTTGGTCATAATTCATTGTTCTTACCACATAATATTTCATATTTTACATATATTCATTATTTGGCCATGGTGTCTCCCAAACACCAAATTGATATAAATTTATGAATCATATCACTTGTTCTAGCCCTATTCCATCCATAGATAGTATGATTATCACAACTTGCAACTCATGCATTAAATTCTCAAAAATTCATAAATGAGAAGTGTTTCTTAAACACTCTAGATACCTTTGATACATATTCAGACATCAATAATAAGGTCTTCATTGGTGCTAGAAGGAGGGCCTAGTTAGATCTTTATAGATTTAAAATATTTTGTTTATTCTTTGGAATTGTGTTCAAACTTTGGTGTAATCTTGACACAATTATATTATTATTTGCTCAATTGTGTAAGTATCATTGATCTCTATGGTTTTAGACCAATCTTTGTGCTTCATTTAGACAAATATAAAAGTTATTTGAAGGTATATGATTAACTGTGGTAAAGATGGCCTAAAGTTTGTCAATTCAAGAGGTTTGAGGTTAGTGATAGGTATTTTGATCAAATATTGATAGATCATTTGGAAATTTGAATTTATTTGAGATTAAAAATGTAAATATAAATCATAGTTACGTGTTTAAATACATCTTTGATATAACTTAGTTAAAAATTGTTGTCTTTTGTCATCCTTTATATAAATCTTTGTAAAATTTTCTTAATGTGCAAGTTTGATCATTGTTCCATACAAAGATAAGATTGACACATCATATTTAAAATAGGTTTCAAAACCCAAAAGTGAGAATTAATGAGAATTAGGATAAGGTCACATTCAAAGACTAGGGAACCTCTACTTTCATTAGAAGTTCATAGAAGAACTAGGTGAGACAAAGGTAAGCACAAACTTTAAGAGTATTTCTCAACTTCACCAATTCAAGGTACTCCTATGATTGATCCCTATCAAGGTATGGATTGGATGGGTGGATATTCAATCAATGTTCTAGGTATGGTACATGACCTTCCTCGTAATCCTAAAAATTATTTGTCAAAATTTAGTCCTAGTGGCATTATAACTATATAATAACACATTAAGAGTTTCAAAGATGCTTTAATATTGTTGAATGTCACTAGTGAAGATATAACATGTATACTGTTCCTTTTTAATTTCAAAGATCTTGCATATGAATGTTTTCTCAACCTTCTTGAAAACTAAATTACTAGTTGGGTTGATTTTAAATATGTTTTCATAGACCGATTTGGTAAAATCATTAGTCCTTAGGTCTTGTACCATCAATTCACCATAGTGAAAAGTGATTCAAATGATCATTTAAGAGCCTTCAATGCTAGATTCTATAAGATGTTAAATAAGACTATAGCTCCTTACAGATCTAATAATGCTTTAGATTTAGAAATTTATAAGGAAGTCTTGGATCCCATGACTTATGTGTTTATAAAGAGAGCTGTTGGACCCATGAATATATTAGCTTTAGCTTATGTTGAGGTTGTGATCATTAATGACCATATACAACTCCAAAGACAAATTTTATACTTCATTCCTAATATCAATCCATATTTACATATTTTGAATGTCATTCCCAATACCAACCAAAATTTACCTACCTTGAAACATCTTCTAGTCTTGAACCAACTACCTTTGAATCATGCACATCCTACTCAAAATTTTAGATTCCTAAACAATCATGCCAATGGATCTCATCTATAGGATTAGAAAGATTTAATGACTATAGCTAATACTATTAATCAAGTTCATAATTTTGAGGCACCAAAGAATGAGAGTGAATCTATCTTTAAGATAGTTGAAAAGCTTAGCAATGACTTCCTTTAGTTTTAAAAGTAAGTAGACAATATTGAAGAGAGCTCTAGTAAGAATTTCCCCTTTCAAAGGTTCAATAGGCCCACTAAAAAATTATAGAATGATGGTTAGCACAACAACAAAAATAATGAGCCATTTACTAGCAAGAATGTGCCTAATATAGATCTTTTTGATGTTACTTTACCTGACTATTATAGATTTCATTGCACTTATAAGCATGGGGAAATAGATTGTGTTGAATTTTTTAATGATTTTAAAGCCTTTCAACAAGATTTAGATAATTTTTAATTTGTCCCTAATAATAATTATGATTTAGGTACATTTGGTTATTCAAAGTCATCAAATTCAACTAATTTAACTCTCATGGTGGAGACATTTTAGTTCCCTTTCTAAGAGGAAAATGAGCTTGAGAATTTTCTTGAAGAGATTCATGTTTTTCAGCAATTTTTGAATAAGACTTATTCTATAAAAAATGATTAGAATTAACCATTGACCACTTCAAATCCTTCAAATAATTTTGACACTCCTAATACCACCTTAGAGAACAATTCAAAGCCTCATAAGGGAGGTACTTCTAAGCATGATACTGCTACATCTAATTCTTCCAATAAAACTAGATATAATAGTGTATAAGACATGAAAAATATTAAGGCTAACATCACATTCCATGAGTTAACATAGATTACTAAAAAGAGGGATTTGTTTTTAGAGTCCTCAAGTAAAAAAATACTAAACCACAAAATAGATGCCCCACATTTACTGTTAATAGTCACAATCTTTGGTAAGAATTTGCATAATTATTTGTTAGATTTAGGTGTATCTACAAACATCATGTCTGCATGTGTTTGTGAGTAACTTGGTTTGAATCCAATTAAATCTGATAGAGTTTTAACTCAATTAGATAAGAGCTAAAGTAATTGGTGAGTTGTTAAATGTTCACATACAGATTACCTCATATCCAAGGATCCAATAGTTCATTGAGATCTAATTGGTGGACTTCCTTGATTCTTTTGGGATGTTGTTGAGCGGAGACTAGACTAAGAGCTTGAATGGTTATATGTCAACATATTTTTCACATATGTGGTTACCTTGGAATGGATCCCCTAATCAAATTAGGATAAAAATAGATCCTAAAATGAATCACATGATCATTGAGTACAATGTTGTCAACGAAAGGGTTAACATGGTAGATTATGATTTAGAAGTGTACACTGTTGAGACTTCTAATGTATGTGACTTTAAATTTTATCATATTGTTCTTGGACTATGGAAATTACATTTTGATGGTGCTAGATGTAAGCATGTATTTGAAGTCATAAATATTCTAACTAACCTATTGATAAAGAATATCATGCTTCTTATAGACTTTAGTTTCCTTGAACTAACAATATTACATAATATGAATCTTTAATATTAATATTACAACATTCTATCAAGTATAAAGTCAAGGAACTACTAGTACGTGGTGATGCAGAGCTCACTATTAATCAAGTAATAATTAACAATACAATTTATCATATATTAAAATATACAAGTTTAGACCCTAAGATTTGATTGAAGTTTTTGATGCTTTTAACATTCGTTCCACCTATAGGGAAGAGAACAATGTTGCTAATATTCTTGCCTTAGCAACTACCAATCTTATATCAAGCCAATACTCCCATAACCTTAGTATTAAGTTGGCCCCATGCCCTTCAATCCTTGATAATGTAAACCATCTATAGGTATTTAGTGGTGACCAATATATCCTAGAATTTAGGACTAGATCAAGAGGATTTGAATCTCATGTCATAGATTAAGTAAATAAAAATACTCTTGAAAAAGTAGGAAAATTTGATGACAAGGTCATTCAGTTGAATGATAATAATATCCCTAATGTCATGATTGCATTAGAGAGACTATTTGACATAGATAGACTAACTAAGATTGTCAAGATTCCCAAAGTAGGTGGGAAAGGTTATAATGCAATTGATCTTGGACTTAATGGTCAACCTTAGTGAGTTAATATTAGTACAACTTGTATAACCATTGAGTCTAAAAGAGAGAAAGAATTTTTGACCAAATATAAATATGTCATAGAAGGTCTTATGATGACCTAAATATCTTTGGTCAAAAGGTCATAGCACATACCATATATTTAAAGGAAAACTACAAACCTTTAAGAAACAAAAAGAGAGCTGTCAATCTAGTCTTATAACCATTGATATACAAAGAAGTCAATAATATTTTAGATGCCAATATTGCGTTACCCATTAGGTACTCCACTTGGGTAGCTAATTTAGTACCAATTAGGAAGAAAAATGGTGAAATTAGACTATGCATTGATTTTAGGAATTTGAATAGATCATCAAAAAAGGATAACTGTCCTTTGCATTGTTTTGACCAAGTGATCCAAACTATATCTTTTTCTATTATGTTGCCTTTTCTTGATGGTTCTTCAGGGTACAACTAGGTGCTAGTAAACCAAGAAGATAGGATGAAAATTACATTTACTACTAAGTGGGGTACCTTTACCTACAAATGAATGCCATTTGAATTTATAAATATAGGAGCCAATTTTCAAAGGGATATGGATCATGATTTCTAAAGTCTTTTAGGTAAGTGAATTATCATATACATGGATGATCTAACTATATTTTTTGAAAATAGGGAGGATCATATTATACACCTAAAACAGGTATTTGAATGATGCAAAAGGTATGGGATTTCTCTCAACCCAAAGAAAAGTATTTTTTGTGTTACTAAGGGAAAACTATTAGGACATGTTGTCACTAAGGGGGGAATCTCTATAGACCTAGATATAGTAAATGCAATAACTAATATATATCCCCCTACTAGTAGGAAGGAGTTGAAGTCATTCTTTGGTAAAATAAACATTGTAAGAAAGTTCATTTCTTGTTTTGGAAAAGTTATGAAACCATTGAATGATATGCTAATGAAGCATGCCAAAATCACATGGAATGAAGAGATCAAGAAGGATTTCAAAGACATAAAATAGGTAATTAGACAAGCCTTAGTTTTGATAAGTCCAAACTCTAGTAAAGATTTTTATTTTTACACGTTTTCTTTAAATCATACAATAAATACATTTATAACTTAGAAGATAGATGGTTGTGTCCATCCAGTAGATTTTATGAGCACTAACCTTAAAAATATTGAGTCAAACTACTCTTTGATTGACAAACAAGCATTTGATTTAGTCAAGGTAGTGAAAAAGTTTAGGCATTATATTCTTAGGAATAAGGTGCATGCAATCCTCTGAGACCTTGCCACTAAGCTCAAGCTAAGTCAAAATGAACTAGGAGAAAGGAGAGGTAAGTGGATGTTTGTGCTGAAAGAATATGACATTGAGAAGAAGATGACCAAATTTTTTAAGGTGTCAAGGTTTAACTCAGTTGATTGACAATACTAATCCCAAGCTAAGTGTTATGCAAGTATAACAACAAAGTTTAAGACCCAGTGATTGTTATGATCCCATTTTCCACTTACTAATAAATGATTATTGTCTTATAGGGTTATTTCAAGAATAAAGAAGAGCTCTAAGGCTCAAGGCAGTGAATTCATTAAACAAAGATGTAGTGTTTTACAGAAATAACTTTGAAGGCATATACTTTAGATATGTCTCCAAGAGTGAAGTAGCTGAGATCATGAGCACCTTCCATGAAAATATAGGAAGTGGACATCCATCAGGAAGGACTCTAGCACACAAAATATTAAGGACTAGTTATTACTAACTTACAATCTTCAAATATGCTCACAAGCATTTGAGATAATGTTACTCATGTCAAGCCTTTAATACTAAAAATCCCAAGGCATCCATGCTATGAAAGCCAGTCATGATTAACAAAGCTTTTTCACAATAGGGATTAGACTTTGTAGGCATCATCAACCCCAATTCCTAAAATTATCACAAGTATGTTCTAACTGCTAATGACTACTACATAAGTTAGATTAAAGTAGTGGTAACCAAGTGGTGTAGGATTGAAGAAGTGATCAAATTGTTTGAAGATAATATATGCACAACGTTTGACACTCTAGTATCTTTAGTCTTTAATAATGGATATTCTTTTATATCCATTGAGATGATTGAATGGGCATATGATAAAAATGTTATTCTCAAGTTCTCATCAGCCTATTATCCTCATATTAATTGAGTATCTAAGTCAAAAAATAATAATTTGATGAAGGCTATAAATAAGTATATAATAAACCTAGAATATAGCACAAGCTACTTATGTATGCCCTTTGGGAAGATAGAACTAGAGTCAAACAAGCTCTCAAGGCATCATCATTCTTATTAGTTTATTTTCAATAGCCCATCTTCCCCAACACCCTCAAACTACCAACATACAATTTCATACAAGAATACATGGAAGATGATCAAGATTTTGAAATTTCAAGGCTTCTTGATATCATATACATGGGGGATGAAAGAAAGGAGTATTTTGCCAACTTTAGTAGGCACCAAACCATAATCAACAGGTGGTTTTAGAAATGTTTAAAGATAAAGGTGTTTAGACAAGGAGACCTAGTTATTTTCTAGGATAAGGCATTTGAACCTAAGGGTAAACATGGAAAATTCTCTCATTTATGAATTGGCCCATATTAGATTACAGAAACATTAGGAGATAACACCTTCAAATTAAATTATTTGGAAGGAGAAGAGTTTACATTGCCAATTAATGGTCAATACCTCAAGCACTATTTCTCTACTACCCCACCTCGAGTCTTCATGCAATGAATTGTAAGACTAGTTAGAGTTAGGATATGTAGGCTAGTTTAGTTTATTTATGTTCTTCCCTTCCTGTCCCTTTTTTATACATATGTTTGTATATATTTGTTTGCTTATTTATTTACTTTCTTTTTTTTACTTTATATTTAGTGTGTTTGCTTTCTTTGATTTTTTACTTGCTTCTAATAATTCCTTTTGGATAGCCCTCATCTCAAAGCTCACCCAATTACTCAAGAACTCCAGAATTCAAAAATGCATATATAACTCCTTAGCACTAGTTGATCATGGATTGTTGAAATATGAGATTAATGCTAGAGTTTGGAGAAACTAGTAAAAACTAATGAATAAGTTAAATGTTCTATAATATTTCAAATCTTGTTTTGATCTAATATTGGTTTTAAAAAGTATTGCATGTGTAGGGTGAAAGATTAAACTATTAAGACACAGTCATGTTTACACTTAACAAACATGATTGCCTGTGATAAAGTTTGCAACTAAATATGATTGTCTAAAGATCAAACATTTAACCAAATCCCTAAACCTAGATAACCTAGTTCCCAACCTTTTATAGAAAGACAAAATGACATAAAAATATAAAAATAATAGCTTATTTTAAAATTCAAAAGCTTTTAAGGTAGAGGTGGTTGTGGTAATCTCTTCTAGGGTTATGGACATCTGACTAGTAGTGGAACAAAGTCTTAAGTAGAGCCAAAGGCATCTATATTAGGGATATAGATGATTATATATTATTAGAGTAATGCCCAATACTTTCTTGAGACAAAACATAGCTCTTAATGGACATCTAAATATGTTATAGATTAGTGCTAATGGTTAAATTCATGATTCCTATAAGTTATCCACTAAATCCCATGGAAAGCAATAAGTGGAATCAAATCACACACACATCATGACTAAGTATTGATGTTTGATCCTGATTCTACATGTACAAGGATTGTTTCAACCATGAATTGATCTAAATAATGGTGAGTGGTCAAGTGGAATAACAAACTTAATTATTAGTCTGAACTAGAGTCTCTGAATTCTAACATATTTATATGTTTCCCATAGATGTTTCCATTTTTTGAGGTAAACATACCATGATTTTTAAAAAATTTGGATGCTTGTATTAAATTATATAATTTTTATACATTAAAACTGAAAATTTAGTTGATCAGAGTGTCACTAGCAAATTTGCACAATATTGTTATTTTAAGATCTTCCACACCTAGCTTGGTTAGAATTTTTGTTCATAATTATGATTTAATCTTTCATAAATTTACAAACATTGGATCTTCATGTTTTAGGTTACAACTCCAATGGATTCCATTTGGAATGGTCAATGCTTATACTTCATGGTTTTTATACCAATTCAATCCATTTACTAGATTTTGGTGTGTCAAGGATCAAATTAAATTAATGATTTAGAACCTTTAAACCCTTATTCAAAATACCCTAGCTCATATCCTCTTGAATCAAATTCAAATTTGTGTGGGAGTAATTTTCACAAGAACAAATATTGAACCTAGACATAGCTTATTTTTTATACTAAGGCTTAGTCATGTTTTTTAGCAAAACCAAACCTTAGTCTAAAAATTTATACTTGGTTCCTTCATGTCTCATAACCCCTTGGCCAATTTTATCATTATCATGGTCTAACTAAATGAAGGGTCCCTTTCACTATACACTTAGTCTAAAATACTTACCTTAAAGTGTGTTGTATTTATTAAAACAACAAACCTTACGCTAAAATGATATGCTGTATATTTTATTATTTGCAAATTCTATTTTATCATGTTTAAAACTTAGCTTAAAATTTTTATCCTAAGGTCTTACCCATTTTTAATAACATGAAATAAAACCATAGTCCAAAAACATTATACTAAGTTCCTTATTTTCTCAAACATTGACTTAAATATCGTTGTCATTCACATGATCAATGGTTCGCATTTGATTAGATGATCGAGATCAATGGTAAAATATTGAAATTGAAAAATCAAAGTCCTAACCCTAAGATGATGTTTGAGCATCTTCCAAAGACCAATTGTGTGTGTTTACTTGGGCAAGATTGATGTAACAGTGCATATTGATTCAAAAATTCAATGGAGCCTCAGGGCAAGTGAGAAATTTATAGGTGTCATGCTCGTAGACAAAAAACACTTAATGAATAATGTCATTCAATGTTTTGGATCAAGATCCAATGGGGCACATTTATTTAGATGTGGATGATTAGACAGTGTGCAATAAACATTAAAAAGTTGAGAACCTTGAGGATGAATACGGAAATGACATGTGGCATAGCCGTGGGACACAAATTAAAGCTGAATCATATTTCAAATATTAATGGTATACATATTAATATACACATTATAATCAATGGTCAGTGGAGAAGGAGGTAGAATTAAGTAGAATAAGATCAATGATGTGCGATTGATCCATTCAAAGGACATCAACAATGCAAGATCAATGATTAAATTTCAATCAATCTTAGGGAAAATTCAAAAGTGAAAAGTGTCATAACTATAGGGAATTTATCAAGAAACCAATGGTTTTCAAGTTCTTGGATTGAGATTGACAATCCACGCTAATCTAGGTAAGGAGGATCCAGTAGTAAAAAGTCAAGCAAGAATTTATAAAAGGAAACAGTCACATTTTAGAATATCAACAAGAAAAATTCCATGAAAAATCCATAGGGATGCCACAATGATGCCACATCACAGTCACATAGGTATAAAATGATAAGTGGGGGATTTTTTAGACTTGAGAAATGTAGGGGTATAAGAAATTAGCCCAATTAAGATCTATGTCACAAATCTCACACAAATTCAAACAACTATTGCCATTAGAGCATTGTATATACCTTCAAAACTACCTAAGCACATTACTATAGACTTAGCCTAAAATCCATAACCTAAATTTTGTTGTATTTATTAATACAACAAACCTTAGGCTAAAACTATATGCTATGTAATTTTTTATTTGCAAGGTCCCTTTTATTATGTTTAAAACTTAGCTTAAAATGTTTATCCTAAGGTCTTACCAATGTTTATTGACACTAAATAAAACCATAATAAAAAACTTTATACTAAGTTATTTATTTTCCCAAGCACTGACTTAAATATTATTTTCATCCATAGGATTAATGGTCCACATTTTCTTAGATGATCTGGATCAAAAATGCAACATTGAAATCAATAAATTTAAATCCCTAGACCTAAGCTAAAGTTTGAGCATCTTATACAGATCAACGATTCACATTTTCTCAGGCAAGATTGATCTAATGATGTGTATCAAGGCAAAACATAAATGGAGCTCTAGGGAAAGAAAGTGTCAAGTGTCATGCTCATAGCCGAATTATACTCAGTGACCAATTCTATTCAACTATTTGGATCAATATCCAATAAAGCATATTTATTAGGGTGAATATGATCAAATATTACACATCAAACATTGAAAAGTCAAGAAACCTGAGGATGAACATAGAGATGATACATGGAATAACTATGGGCCACAAATTAAATTTTGAGCATATTTCAAAGATTGATGGTATACAGATGAACCTACACATTTTGATTAATGGTTTGTAGTGTAGGAGGCAAAATTAAGTAGATCAAGATCGATGTAGTGCAATTGATTCATGCAAATGAGATCAATAGTGTGAGATCAATGTTGATAATTCAATAAATCATAGGGAAAATGTGTAAGTGAAAAGTGTTATATCCACAAGGAGAATATCATGTAGCCAATGGTGTTTGAGTTGTTAGATTGAGATCAAAGGTCCATGCTAGTTTTTTTAATGATGATCTAATGGTACAAAATTAAGTAAGAATTTATAAAAGGTAATAGTCACTTTTTAAAATATCAACATGCAAAATTTTGGGAAAAAGCCATAAAGATGCCATGGTGATACCTTATCAGATCCCTGTAAGTATGGAATGACAAGTTGAATATTTTTCAAACATGAGAAATGTAGGGGTATAACAACATAGTCAAATTTCAATCTACGTCATGAAGCTCACATAAATTCAAATAGATGCTATCATTAGAGCACTGTATAAACCTTCAAAAATACCTAAACACATACATAAGCCCTAGTTTGGCCTTATATTTGCCATAATCATGCTAGAAATGTTGAATTATCATTTTTGTAAAGGTAATTCAATACAAAATTGAACTATAGACCATTAGTGAGCAATTTGAACAAATCTATGACCAATGGCAGAGCTCAAGAGATAAAATAAAGGATTTGAAAAATGTCTTGATTGAATATCAAATCCCTAATTTTAAAATAATTAGCCTGGTTCATCTAAACATAATCATGGGATTACTTGTGGATGTGATCAATTATTTGAACACCTGGTCTAAGAAATTGGAAAACCTCCTTGAGGATGACAAATAGATGCAAGACAAGATGAAGCACTTACTTTGAACCATGATCACTGATACAACTACACTTAGTTCCCTAGGCCTCATCCCTAATGAAGAACAAAAACCAAGTAAAGATTGGAATGGACAACAATAAAATCATGTACATGATCCTAATAGCAAAATAAAATATTAATGAATCTAGGAGCATCAAAGAAGATTTAGGAAGAAATAATAGAGATCTTAGAATACTATTGACTAGCAGCAAATTCATAATAGAATATAATTCTCTTCATTGAAATGAATAAGGAGAGTTACTATATACCTATATCTTATAATTTCATTTAATTATTAAGACGAAGATGTAAATTTTATAAGATGATGTCACTATATGTGCACACTAAATCGTCTAATTGGACCTTATGCTAGATTTAATCTAAGATGCTAAAATCATGCAAAAAATGGAATGCTAGAATTGAACATGGATATAATAATGTGAATTAAATGATTACACTATTTTATCTTTGGAAGTTAAAATAATTCTATACAAGATTAAAAATCACATAGTTCAAAAATAAAACATTAAACACATAAACAAAATAAATAACATGCTTATCTATTTAATGGGTTGGATTGTTACTATAAGACTTATGAAGGGAGCCATTCCTCCTTCCAAATCCAACTCCATATTCAATCCTTTTTCTTACAAAAATGAAATGGACTCATAAATGATTGTTTATATTAATAAAAATGTAGCAAGGAACTGCTACAAGGAAATTATAGTAACAGTTATCTTACAAAATGTACTTCTAATATATTTCTCTAATTAATATATACTACCCTCTCAAACCTATTTTTACACACACACACACACACACACACACACACACACACACACACACACACACACACACACACACATATAACTAGGGGATATTTTTTTATACAAAACAATATACATTCCAAACTAAGAAACATTCAGTTATAGGATTAAAAATAGTTATCTATACTATGGTCATCATTCATGTGAATCTTAGAATACTACCTTAGGATAAACAAAAAAAAATTAGTCTTCAATCGCATCCTTATTATTCTCCATGGAGGTTATTATAATTTTTATGAGTCGATTGAATTAGGAATCAAATTATGTTCATCTATGGTTTTGATTATGTAATGGTTGTAGGATGTGTCCACATGATGAGATCCATTTTGTTGCATGATGGTCTATGCTATATACCTATTGATTCAAAACATATTTAAAATACATTATAGAGAAAAAAATCCCATAGTATAATATAACTATTATATACTTGATTTAAAGACAAAGTTATAACTATTCAAAGATTATGAGAACAATATGCTCTTTGCAAGATTATGATTATTTGAGGATAAAAAATTTATGTAAAAGTAATTTAGAAGCATGATAAATAAGAAGGATGAGAATGATAGATGATGACAAAAACATGACATTTCTAGGGGTCATCACACCCCCAACTTAAGACCTTGATCATCCTCGAGCAACAAACTTGCTCATTTTAAATTCATAAATTGTTCTAAAATCCATAGGCTCCATGAAACCACTTGATAGGTGAGCATAAAATATGTGTCATTGTTCATATATATGCTAGTTTGTGGCTTCATTTAATAGATTTTTACTCTACCAATTTGGAATAGGATACGAAAATAGAGGGGGCTGGAATTTTATGCTCAACAATTGAGATCCCATTTTACCTACAATTAAAATATATCTTGTGAATCTATCAAATGCTACCTTTAAATTCAAATGGGAATATGGCTCTTTCTTTTCTAGCTCAGGACTGAGATCATTCCATATTTATATGAAAGATTATTTTGTTTTGGGTCTAATAGAAGTTATCAACCCCAAGTATAAATCTTGGGCTGCATCACAATTTTTGGTAAACCAAGCCCGAACTTCCTTCCGTAGCATAATATTATCCCATTCTATCAAACTAATCCTAGGTGTAGGTAACTCTCTTCTTATAAGCAATTAACTTTACATTTAATTTTTCATATATTCAATCATCGTTCATTTTCTCCTATGCTCATTCAAAAGATATGATGAAAATGCTTTGAAAAGGACATATCCCACATACAGGTTAAGATTTCATTCCCTATCATGAGGCACAACAAAGTTATGAAGATAGAACTTAAACAATTGTGCTTGTTATTCTTGTGATATTTCCTTATATAATTAAAACAAAGAGATAGGAGTGATTTATTCATAAGGGATGTCATAATAAATTCATATGAATTTAATCTTATGCCATTATTCATCAATATAAACTTAATATACCCTTGTAGGAGGCCTATAGTCAATGATCTTTTGAGTAAGACCAACAAGATATTCAATTTTCTATTGCGATTTGGAGATTATTTCTTCTTTTAACCCGACCTCTTATTTTAATTTCTTGTTCTCCATTGTTAATTCCCTAAAACATTCATACTAACTATCTATCCATATCATCAATTTAGATTAATGTGTAGATGAGG
Organism: Torreya grandis; assembly: GCA_037957365.1. Taxonomy (NCBI): domain Eukaryota; kingdom Viridiplantae; phylum Streptophyta; class Pinopsida; order Cupressales; family Taxaceae; genus Torreya; species Torreya grandis. The sequence continues at coordinate 4,687,163 of JARHVA010000452.1, forward strand.
AAGTATACCTAACAGCTTAGACAATTATAGGTTTTTGTTGCTTCTCTACTATATGAGGTTTTGAAATACTAGTTTTAAGATGGCTTTATATAGAGGGTTGCAACTAAGAATCTACTAAAACAAAAACATCTAGTCCTCCTCCTAATTGATCATGCAACTTTTTCCTTAATAGCTTAATTTTGTGTAGAGCTTCCTCTAAAGTAGGAAGTTCCACTTTTATAGAGGGTTGCACCATTTGGTCTACCTCTTAATGCATTGATTCTTATCACAATTATGCAAGGTTGTGTTCTATTTGCTCTATCTCCTTATTGATTTCTTGAGAACATTCTTCCTTATTAGTCACTAGGTTAGCAAAACTAAATGCCTCTAGTGATTCATGACTATTGGCAATTTTTTTAAGATTCCTAAATAAGTTTTATAATAGTTTGTTTAGTTCTTGGTTTACCTTTCATCTTTCTTCTTAATCTTTGGGATGTACAAGGAGTAGATGTGACCCTAGGATTTTTACGGAATATAAAAGTTCTTCAAATTCTTTAGAGCTAGGTAGGAGAATGAGTTTCCTCTTCTTTCTTCGAGATTATTTGCTTGTGAAAGCCCCTTATAATATATTTATCCTTTATATAGGTTCTTATGGAGTTGTAATAAGGTCTTATTTTACAAGTTATTATGGTGCTATAGGAAGGTCTTCTTCTATAGGTTCTTTTGGTGCTAGAGGAAGGCTTTCTTTAGTCTTTATCTATTCTTATACTTTAATTTCCTCTTCTAGTTCTATCTCTTCTTCGTCATTTCCCTCACTATTACTTTCTGCATTTCTAGGTATTTGGAGAAAATATTCAAAACTTATATTGGGCCTAGTGATTTGTAAGCAGTCATGGACAATTAATTGAATTAAATAATGATGAGATAGAACTTTGGGATTACCTCTTTGAAATTATTCTTCCATTTTTGTCATCATGTTAAGCAATAAATTTGGCACATTTATCTCAATACCATACCATAAATTATTCATGAATTTGAAGTGAATGCCATGCAGCATGGAATATTTCCCCTCGTAGTTGAGATATCTAAAGATGAACACAACTCTGACCCATCTTCTTGGTAATGATAATTATGTAGTGCCTTATTTTAAAGTATATAAGCTTTCATCTTCTCTAATTAATTTCTACTTCTTTGCCTCAGTATCAAAATTTCCCTACCATAATTCCCCTATTTGTGGCAATATAATTAATTTATTGATGATAGTATTAGTTATCTTTATTTCCATTCCTCTCACCATTATTAGGTTGTTATATAATGAGCCAGTGAATTCTTATATAATTCCTTGATCAAGGGAATGTGTCATTGCAAAATATTAGGCCCATCCTACATTCTGAAATAAGAGCAAGATGTCTAAGTTATTGGTCAGATGAGAGATATCAATCAGCCCATGTTTAAGTAAGTCCCCTCCCATATTGTAGGATGAAAGTTTAGTTATAGGTCTGTGATCTTGTACCAAGGGTTTTATAGCTTTGGATAAAATGTTGGTGATTTATTTTGGGAGTGAGACAATTCATTTCAATCATGAAAAATCCCAAAAACTTAAATAGTCATTTATTCTCAAGGGACACAACTGACATGCATTATTGGCTCATGGTAATGATAAGGGGGTGCCAATAGCAATACATCAATGGTCACATCAATCAGTGGAAGAGAAGATAACTTGGGATGGCATGGTAAAGAGAAGATATTGCAGCATTTTAATAGCATTAAGACCCATCATCTTAGTAATAATTAAAACTTATGATATGAAATAAATATAAAATAATTACCTTAATACTTGTAGGAATACCTTTCATTAATTCATGAATGATGAGTTTAAGTGGTATATGTGAAGTGTACTGGCATGTGTTGTCCTTTGATTTAAAGGAAAAATTCTTTGTTAAAAATGCAATGTATGATGAAGTGACAATAATTCATCTGGTAGCAAGAAATGTCTCCTATTATAATGAGAAGTGTCTTGCAGTAATAGTAAATATCCTATAGCAGCGAGAATTTGATCCTATAGAAAAGAGGAAAGTGTCTTTTGATCCAAAATAATGAATCTACAAAAAAAACATATGAGAAAAAAAGTTTTATTATTGTAGTGATTTTTTTCTAACGAATGTTGATTAGCTAGTGACCTATTTTTTTATACAACATCTGTTAGCAATGCTCAAAGTTTTTTATTGCTTATTTTTTTTTTTTTTTTTTTGAAGATTTGCTAGTCCCAACTCAACTAGAATTATAAAATCACAAGAGGTAGGATTTTATTCAGCCTGAACCAAGCCATTGTGAATGGCTTGTTTTTAGCTATAATAATCTTTACTATTCTTGGAAAACATTAGAGAAATGTTGACAAAAGTAACCTTTGGATGTAGGAATAGGTTGATTTAATTCACGAAGAAGATATGGATGTTTTTCTTTAAGAAGATGATGAGTGAAAGTTTCCTTGGAAAATGATTTCTTGTATAGCTTGAGATTGTGTCCATTAACAAGCAATCCAAACCAAATAAAGTCAATTTTTATGAGATTCATAGCTTCATTGTCAAAAACTTACTTGATCTCATAAGGCTTAATCCATCTAGACTAAAGCTTTCCTTTATAATCCTCGTATTTAGCATCAAAAAGGAGTACCCAGTCACTCAGTTGGAAATTATTAGTCTTGATGTTCTTTTTCTGCCACCCCACTCATTGTCTTTGCATTGTTTTAGTGTGATGAAGTGCTTCTTTTCTAAGTTCATTGAGTGCATTTAGTTGCATGATCATGTCTTTTTGATCTTGGAAAATATCCAATCCCAAATCAAGTGTCATCTTTAATATTTTATGATCAAACTCAATGGGGTAGAACATGCTTCTTACCGTAAAATTATTCATATGGAGTGAAACTAGTTGTGGTTTTTCAAGTGATTCTATAAGTCCAAACTACTTCCAAAACATGAGTTGACCGATCTTTTCTATGTTGGATGATAGTCTTAGTGAGGATATTTTCTAAATATTTGTTTGTAAGTTTTACCTATCCATTTGATTGAAGATGGTAAGGGGTGGAATTCTTGTTTCTGATTTCATATTATTTTACCAAGATGGTTGTGAGGTCTGATGTGAATTGTGGTCCTTAATTTGTGACTATTTCTCTTGCTACTCCATAGATGGTAAAGATTTATTCATATATGAACTGAACTCATTTATGATATTCCACATGGGTTAAGGCCTTGATCTCAACCCATTTTGTGACATAATCAATGCACATGAGTATATATTCCTTTTTGTTGGATTTAGGATCAATGGGACCTACAAAATCTAGTCCCCATTTGTTAAAAGGTTCTAAAACTAGTTGTGGCTATAATAACATTTCATCAGAGCAAGTGGGTTTCTCCTTACACTGACATTGATCACATCTACAATTATAAATCATGGCATCCTTATGAAAAGAAGGGAAATTATATTTGGAAATAAGTACTTTCTTATTTGTCCATTTGGCAACAAAATAACCCCCATAGAGTTCATCATGGTAGGCTTTGAGAATGTCATAAGCTCCATCTTCTCGAATACATCTTCTCATAGCTAAATTTGGTCCAATGATAAAGAGATATCCTACAATATATGAATAATGTCTACTCTTTTAGATTAGATGTTGCTTTTTCCTAGGTGATAAATGTTGTGGTACGGATCATGTAGAAAGATAGTTAGCAATATCTCTTAACCAAGGAGATTGAATAGTTACTGTAAACATATTCTCATTAGGAAAGGAATCATCAACAATAAGACTATGCTTATCATTTTTCACTCAAGATATAAAATGTGCTACTACATTATCCTTACCTAGTCTATGCACAATGGTAATATCAAATTCTTGTAGCGAAATCAACCATCTAATTATCCTATCTATTATGGTAGTTTTGTTCATTAAATACCTAATTGTTTTGTGGTCTGTGTGGAAGAATACTTGGTAACCTATAATTTAGTGTCAAAACTTATTTATGTCATAGATGATGATAATAAATTACCTCTCTATTGAAATATAGTTGAGTTCAACCCCTTGAATATTCTTATTGACAAAATAGATTGCATAACTAAAAGATTCATCTTTTTGGCCAATGACAACTCTTAAATTGGTGTTAGATGCATCTATGTAGATATGAAAAGGCTTGTTCTAGTTATAACTCTCAAAATAGGAGTTATTATGAGAAGGTCTTTAAGTTACTAACAGGTAGTTTGACAATCATTAGTCCATGTAAGTTTAGTATCCTTAGTAAGCAATCCAAATAATGGGGTGGTAATTTTACTAAAGTCCTTGATGAATTGTCTATAATAAACATCATGTCCTAAACTTTTTTGAACATATTAATACTTCTTTGGTGTGTGTATATCCTTAATGATACTTATCTTTACTAGGTTATCTTGAGTTCTAGTAGGGGAAATGTGATACCCCAACACAATACTTTCAGTCATAAGTATATAACACTTTTCATTGATCAAGGAAAATTGGTGGTATTAGAAGTGTTGAAGAACTTTCTCAAAGTTGGTAAGATTTTCTTCAAATGTATGCCCATAGACAGTGAAATCATCCATCTAGATTTCAACATAGTGATGGGAGAGATCAAAAAATATGCTCAAAAGAATCTTTTGAAAAGTAGTTGGGACATTGTGAAAACTAAATGGTAAGATGACATAGGTATAGGTTCCCCAAGGGAAAGTAAAAGTGGTTTTGTCTTTATTTTTTGGATAAATTCATATCTTATTATAACCACTATATCCATTTAGGAAGAAAAAATACTTTTTCCCTACTAATGTATCCAACACTTGATCAATAAATTGAAAGGAAAAGTGATCCTTCCTTGTAGTAGCATTCAACTCTTGATATTCAACACAAATACACCATTTGTCTCCTTTCTTAGGTACAATAACCAAGGGAGAGATCCAATGGATATCTAAAATAGGATTAAAAAATCCTACATCTAAAAGGTTTTGGAATTGAATTTTGACAATGTATTTAACTATAGGATTCATTTGTCATTGGGGTTGGTGAATAGGTTTGTATTATTATTTAATATAAATATTATTTGTGCATAAATATGATGGTATTACTATGATATCATGCTAGTCCCAAAAAAATGTTATTGTGTGTTTTCTCAGCATTGTAAGTAACTAGATTTCTTGTTGGGATGTTAATGAAGTACTGATGTTGAAATGTCTATTTGGTATAATGTCTATTTACTTTATTAAAGAGAGATGGTTTCCACATTGGTGATAAAATGAGGATAACTACATTGATGGGGAAGAAATAGATCAAATTTTAAAATTTATCTTGCAATTTTAGCAAGATCATTTTTACAAATAGTTTTATGAAGGGGGCATGGTGTACATTCCAACATGTTTATGGTTACAGGGTCTATCGATAGGTGTTTTTCAAGATACCAGTAAGGACAATGCCATCTTATTGTGCATGCAAATCTAGACTCTAGTCAATTGTGTAGAGAGTTTGAAGGAGATAACTTCCTCAAAGTCACCAATCTAAGGTGTTGGTCTATCATTCTGGGAAGGCTGGGCTCATAGATAAAGAACTAGTTTCTTGGTGTCATTTTCATTAGAAATTAACATTTTTCTTAATCTACAACCAATAAAATCATCAATGGTATCCAACCATGGGCATCCAAGGATGAGAGGATAACCTCCCAAGTTACTTTCTAGATATAGGACAATAAAGTCTATTGGATATTTCTAAGAGTCCATAGTGATAAATAGGTCTTCAATAATCCCCACAAGCTTAATAGTTGACCTATCGACCATCTAGAGGATAGTGGGTGTTAGATGAAGAGTTGTAAGTTTTAATTACTACATGGTTTCCATAGTCATCACATTGATGGATTCACCCAAGTCAATTAAATTATTGGAGATCAGTTGTCCATGGATAAACATTAACTACAAGACTTTCATGATCAAATATTTTGGTGGAACTATGTTTCCCAACATCATATCTTCTAGTTGGCCAATAACTTGGATTGTTTTAAGATCCTTCTTATTTCTTCCTAATTTTTTTAAACATAGCTCCCTAACAACCTTATTATAGATAAGAACACATTTTATTACTTGAAAGAGTGGTATTTTTACATACACATTCTGGGGTTATCATACGATATCAAATTCAGGTTCTAGTTTAGGATGTGATATGTTCAATCTCTCCAAAAAAGGAGGATTGTCAGATTATTTTTAGTTTTCTAGTGGACTTGGATCAACATTGGCAATGTGTGGTTATGGAATAGTATAGAGTAGATTAGGATCTTTAAAATATTCTATCATTATGAAAGAGGTGGGTTGTGGATGAATGCATCCTATGTGAAGTTGGACTTGATTGATATCTAAGATATATGTTGGATATTGTATTATTTTAGTGGATTGTGTTGGTTAAACCAACATATTGGTAGGGTTGGAGATGGGTTGGGTGGATAATTGAGTGCATATAATATGTTTCTAGGTCTTTAGCATTAAGGCCTGCTATTGTGGTTCTATTTTTTGAGGAAAGCCTTGATTACCTCTCCATTGCTATTTCCATGGATTAGAGGGAAAGATTCATTGATAGTTTTGAAATTACCTAGGTTGAGGTTGTTGTCCCTTTTTTTGCATCCATAAATTATTCTGGGATATTTGCCAATTTATTTTGGGAAAAATTTGGGTGGGTATATGCATCTAAGAATGATATAATGGATTATTTGAGAATTGATAATTTACTAACATAGAGTTTGATGGAATACCTGATCTTTGCACCCAGAGTTTTTATGTGGCCACATAAAATACTTGATTCTCATTTCTTCCTATGGCATGTACATCAAATATTTTAGGATTCTCTTCTGTAATGTTGTATACCCAAGCTTTCATAAAATGGAATGTGTATTCTACCTTCTTTTTCTACATTCATGGAAATAGGTGGCTAAGGATTTTTCAATTTCTTCCTGCTTTCTCTATGTAAATAATTTATCAAGCTAAGTAGCTAGATGACTAATAGTGTCATAGTTCATGTCCTATATGAGGTTGCTAACTTCACCTTTAGATATTCCTACTACATATGCTACAAGAAGGATCCCTATTTTTTTAATGGTTGATTTGGAGTAGTTTGTACATGGAACTGTTAGTTCATGAAAGGATAGCGTAGAAACATCACCACCAAAAATTAAATCTAGTACCTCTAGATAATCATCTCGAATTATTTTAAGGAATATCATCTTGATTGATTCTTTTCCCATTACAATCTATTTCAACTTTTGTAAGGTTAAAAAAAATCTCTCCATAAATTCTTCCAATGACTCATCATCAACTTGTGTCATTCTAAATATGTCATCTCGCCTGTACTTTTTACCTCTACAATAATCTTGGTATTTCATCAAAAACCTCTCCTTAATTTCTTTCCATGTAGAAATGGCATCCTTTCCAAGTCCCATGAACCATCTATGTTTTGCATCTTTGAGTATTTTTAGAAATAGTTTGATTTTTTGAGCGTCTTGATTATAGTCATAACTATGGCATAAGATGTCCAACTCAAAAACAAATGTGTCTGGATCCTCATATGATTTTCCCCTAAAGGTAGGGAGGGTGGAGTGAGGAATATTTTTCATGGGTATATTTCTGTTAGGATTAGAGATAGGGAATTTGAAGGTAGCAGACTTATTTTTAGTGTTTTCTTCCCAAAGATCCTCTATGAATACTCTTTGTGTTGGTAGACCAAAAGTTATTGCCACCCACCTCTCAAAATTTATATCAATTCTTCTATTCACTAGGGTGTAGAATATGGAGACTTTATATTTTTTCTTAGGAATATATGTATTTTTATATAATAGGGATGGTGTAGAGGTTTTAGAAGATTCATCTTGTGTCTCAACAAAGAGTCTTTCTAAATTGGAAGATTAGATTAGCCTAGTATTCTTTTTAAGAGCAAGAGTAACCTTGAATGCCTCCTTAGCAAGAAATTTTGGTGATAGGGGAAGGTAAACTTTAGATTCCTGAGTATGAGTTGATAGTGTGGGAATTCTCAATGTGGTACATGTGGGTCTCTTCCATGGGTATAAACCTCTTCAAGGTCCCTAGATTGTGATACCAATCTAGTCAAAAATTCCTCTATTTCAACCTCTTATATTGACAACTGTGAGTGATCCTAAATAATTTTTCCACATACCTTGACTAATGCAAGATGAATTTATAATCTTGCAGTAATAGTTGATGACTCAAGAAAAACTCTTCTCATATAATCCCCTTTGCTTTGCATGTATGTCATCCACTTTTTTTCTTATTTTTGCCCACCATGCAAACATAGGGTAAGTAATATGGAGTTTTTTGAAAATTTCCATTATTATACTTGTAAAAGGGAAATTTAATCTATAAAAATAGGAAATATTTAATATGAATAAAAACAAGCTCTATAAATTAAAATAATAATAAACATCCAACAATAATTGTTATCAAGATTGAAGATTATAAGTGTGTGACACCTTTCTTCAGTGATGGCAACGAAAATGACTAGTAGTACATTCACAATCAAATACTTCTCTTGATATAAATGAACAAGGAGAGTTACCATATACCTATATCTTCTAATTTCATTTAATTGTCAAATCAAAGATGTAAACTTGATAGGATGATGTCACTATATATGCACACTTAATTTTCTAATTTAGCATTCTATTGATTGTAATCTAATATGCTAAAACCATGTAATAAATGCAATGCTAGAATTTAACATAGATACAATAATGTGAGTTAAATGATTACACTATTTTATCTTTGGAAGTTTTCTTAAAATAATTCTATGCAAGACTGAAAATCACACAATTAAGAAATAAAACACACAACACATAAATAAACTAAATAACATGCTTAGCTATTTAGTGGGTTGGATTGTTACTACAAGACTTCCAAAGGGGATCTTAATCCTTATAACTCTAGATTTAATTATTTTTCTTACAATAATTAAATGGACTCAGAAATGATTGTTTATATTAATCAAAATGTAGCAAAGAATTATTGTAGGGAAATTATAATAACAACTATCTTACAAATTGTAGTTTTGATATATTTCTCTAATTGATATCTACTACCCTCTCAACCCTATTATTACCTATATATATATGATATGGGATATTATTCTATACAAAATAGTATACATTCTAAAATAAGAAACATTTAGTTATAAGATGACATAAATTGGTTCATTCTACTAAAGTCACCGTTCATATGAATCTTGCAATACTACCTCAGAAAAAATGGAGTTGTTTCAGTCTTTAACCATATACTTATTACACTCCATGGAGGTTATTATCATTTATACAAGTCGGTTGAATTAGGAGACAAATTTTGTTTGTTCATAGTTTTGGCTATGCAGTGACTATAGGATGTGTCAGCACGATGAGATCCTTTCTATTGTAGAATGGTATATACTATATACCTATTGCTTCAAAACATCTTTAAAACACATTGTAGGGAAAAGCATCCTATAGTATAAGATAAGTATTATATATTTGATTTCAAGATAAATTTTTAATTATTCAAAGACTATGACAACATAATTCTATTTACAAGATTATGGTTTTTTGATGATATAAAATTAATTAAAAAGTAGCTCAAAATCATGATAAATAAGAAGGATGAGCATGATAGATAAAGACAAAAACATCAAATTTTTGGGGCTCATAACCTGGTAGACCAAGAAGATGAACTCTTCATGGACCCTGTTATTAATTTGAAGCTAATTGGTGAGCAACATCAGAAAGCAATGAAGATCTTACAACAAGGGACTTTAGTAGTACAAGGGTCCCAAAAATTAGTTGAATTAAGAATATTCTTCCTATATATAAGCATTACATGTTTTGAAAATGGAATATTATTTTTATAAAGGCATGTGCAACTTGTAAAACACATTTCCTATAGGTTAGTCCTTTAGGGAAAGTCTAATGTATTCTAGAACTTTTTTAGAAAAGATAGTTGTCCTAACACATGTAATTTTATAATTGGATATGACTAATAGAAATACTTCCATACATTCTATAAAAGGAGTACTGTCAATTGTACAAAAGGAGGGAGTTCTTATAGCTAAAATTAGTTTATGAACTTGGAGCAACCAGTACAAGTAAGAAATTCTAAAAATCTTATCCAATATTTGTTTATGTGTTTATCTATCATGGGTTCTCTCTCACTTTCTTGGTTTAATTTCCATATTTTAATTGCTTTTATGAATTTATGTGCACCTTTGAGTGTAGAGTTGTTAACTTGTGCCAATTCTAGGTCAATTGAAAGTTCTTAGGTTCATTTCATTTTCTTTACTCTTCTTGCATTTGGGATAATGATTTTTTCTTGTAGAATTTATTTTTTAATGTGAATCTTGTCTTTATTTTATTTATTTCACACTATCCTTAGATGTTTTCCTGATGTGTGATAGGATTTGAGATTATCCTACTTCATGTCATATATTAGTAAAGTGCATGTCTAGATGAAATTTGAACTTTATTATGATGTTTAAAATGAATATCAATAACATGTTTCTTATCTATCCTACCCTTCTTATTGCTTATTTTATAATGAATTCACTCTATTTTAATTATCATTGAAAATATCCATCTTATATTAGTTCTTAGATTAGATTTTGATCATAATTTAGTATTTTTAACACATAATACTTCATATTTTACATATATTAGTTGTTTGGCCATAATGGCTCCCAAACACCAAATTAATATAATTTTTTGAATTGGATCACTTGTTTTGCCCCTATTCCATCAATACATAAAAGGATTATCACAAATTGCAACTCATACATTGAATTTTAAATAATTCCTAAATGAGAAGTGTTTTTTAAACACTCTAGGTACCTTTGATACATATTTAGGCATCAAAATGATGGTCTTCATTGGTGATAGAAGGAGGGCCTAGTTAGATATTTGTAGATTTAAAATATTTATCTTATTCTTGTGAATTGTGTTCAATCATTGGTGTAATATTTTCACAATTGTGTTATTCTTTACTCAATTGTATAAAAATCATTGATATTTATGGTCTTATACCAATCTATGTGCTTCCTTTAGACAAATATCAATGTTCTTTGAAGGTATATGCTTATTTATGGTAAAGATGGCTTAATCTTTGTTAATTCAAGATATTTGAGGTTATTAATAGTTGGTTTGATCAAAGATTGATAGATCATTTGTAAATTTGAGTTTATTTGAGATGAAACATGTAAATATCAATCATACTTACGTGTTTGGATACATCTTTGAGCTAACTTAGTTAAAATTATTGTCCTTTATCATCCTTTTTAAAAATCTTTGTTTAATGTCATCTATATTTATGTATAGTGTCTATCCTTTATAAATATTGTCCTTTATCATCCTTTATCATACTTAATGTTCAAATTTGATCATTGCTCCCTACAAAGATAAGATTGCCAGATTGTATTTCAAATAGTATTCAAAACCCATAATATGGAATAACCAATAATTAGGATAAGATTGCATTTAGAGACTAAGGAACCTCTACTTTCATTATAAGTTCATAGGAGAGCTAAGTGAGATAAAGGTAAGTGCATACTTTCAAAGTCTTTGTCAACTTCACCAATTTAGATTTCTCCTATGTTTTATCCCTATCATGTTATGGATTGGTTAGGTGGTTCTTCAATAAATGTGCTAGGTGTGGTATATGACCTTCATCATAATACTAAAAAGTATTTGTCAACATTCAGTCCCATTAGCATTATAACCACTAAAGAACACATTAAGAGTTTCAAAGCTATTTTAATATTGTTGAATATGACTCGTGAAGATGTAACATGTATACTATTCCCTTTTACTTTTAAAGATGTTTAATATGAATGGTTTCTCAACCTTCCTAAAAACTACATTACCAGTTGGGTTGATTTTAACAATAATTTCATAGATCAATTTGGTAAAATCATTAGTCTTTATGTTCTATACCAATAATTCACCATAGTGAAAAGAGATGCAAATGATTCCATAAGAGCCTTAAATGATAGATTACATAAGATTTTTGGTATGGCCATAGCTCTTTATAGACCTGATAAGGATTTAGATTTATAAATTTATAAGGATGCCTTGGATCCCATGACTACATTAGCTTTAGTTTATGTCGAGGATGTGATCATTAGAGATAAGATAAGACTACAAGAACAATTTTTATACTCCATTACTAATGTCGATCCACGTTTACCTATTATTAATGTCATTCCCAATGCCAACCAAAATTTTTTTGCCTTGAGCCAACTTCCAGTCTTGAACCAACTACCTTTTAGTCATACACATCCTACTCAAAACCTAGGTTTCTTGAACAGTGCTCCAAATGGATCTCATCCATAGGATCATATAGATTTAATGCCTACAACTAATACTAATACTCAAGTTATTACTTATGAGGAACCAAATAATGAGAGTGACTCTATCATCAAAATGGTTCAAAATCTTAGCACTGACTTCTTTCAGTTATAAAAACATGTAAACAATACTAGAGAGAACTCTGGTCAGAATTTATCCTTTCAAAGGTTAAATAGTCCCACTAATAGATTTTAGAATGATAGTTACCACAACAACAAAAATAATGAATAATATTCTAGCAAGAATGTGCCTGATATAAATCTTGTTGATGTTGCTTTACCTGAATAATATAGAGTTTATTGCACTTCTAAGCGTGGGGAAATAAAATCCATTGAATTTTGTAATGATTTTGAATCCTTTCAAGAAATTTTAAATACTTTTTAATTTGTCCCTAGTAAGGATTTTGATGTAGGTATATTTGGTTCTTCAAGGTCATCTAGATCATCTGATTCAACTATCATGGTGGAGATATTTGAGTTCCCTTTCTAAGAGGACAATGAGCCCAAGGATATTCATGAAGAGATTTATGCTTTTTAAATTTTTTTAAAGAAGACTTATCCTCTGAGAAATAGGGAGGAGAAGCAAGCACTGACCACTTCAACTCCTTCAAATAAATTTGTCACTCCTCCTAATACTAGCCCATATAGCAATCTAGAGCCTCCTAAGGGAAGTACTTCTAGGCATAATATTAATACATATAATAATTCCAATATTAATAGATTTAATATTTTAGAAGACCTAAAAAATATTAAATCTAACATCACGTTGCATGACTTGACATAGATTATTGAATAGATGGATTTGTTGTTAGAGTCCTTGAGTAAAAATCCTACTAAACTAGAAAGGAGTGAACTTACCCATGCTGAAATACACAAAAACAAAGTAGATGTCCCACCTTTCTTGTTATTATCTAGAATATTTGGTAAGAACTTGAGTAATGATTTGTTAGATTTAGGTGTATCTACAAACATCATGCATGTAGGTGTTTTCAAGCAACTTGGTTTGACTCCAATTAAATCTAATAGAGTTGTAACTCAGTGAGATAAGTCAAGATTCAATGTAATTGGTGAGTTGTTAAGTGTTCACATGAAGATTTCCTTAGAGCTAAAGATCTAATAGTTCATTGATATCAAAGTGGTGGACATCCTTGATGCTTATGTGATGTTATTGAGTAGAAACTAGACTAGGAGGTTAAATGATAATATGTTAATAGATTGTTCACATATGTGGTTGCCTTATAAGGGACTCCATAACAAAATCAAGATAGAATGAAAGCCTAAAATTAATCACATGATCACTAAGTACAATGTTGTCAATGAAAGGGTTAACATGGTAGACTTTGATTTTGGAGTGTACACTATTGATACTTCTAATGTATGTGACTCTAAAGTTTCTCATATTATTCTTAGACTATGGATATTAAATTTTGATGGTGATAGGTGTAAGTATGTATCTAGAGTAGGAATTGTTCTAACTAACCCTATTGGTAATGATATCATCTTTCTTATAGACTTTAGTTTCCTTGCACTAAAAATCTTACATAATATGAAGATTTAATATTAGGATTACAACTTGACATCAATTATAAAGTCAAGGATTTATTAATATATGGTGACTCATAGCTAGTGTTTAATCAAGTAAGAAATAAGTACCAATATAAGTTATCATATCTTAAAAGATACAATTTTAGAGCCTAGGATTTTATTGAATCTTTTTATTCTTTTAACATTGGTTCCATCCTTAGGGAAGATAACAAGGCTACTGATGAACTTGCCTTATCAACTACCAATCTTATGCCAAGAAAAAACTCCCATAATCTTAGTATTGATTTTTTTCTATGACCTTCAATCCCTGATAATGTAAACCATCTATAGGTATTTAGTGATGACCAACAGACCCTAGATTTCATGACTAGCTCAGGGGAATTTGAAACTCATGTCATTGATGAAGTTAATACAAATAATCTTGAAAATTTTGGCAAACTTGATGATAAGGTTATTCAATTGAATGATAATAATATCCCCAAAGACATTATTTCCTTAGAGAGATTATTTGACATAGATAGAATAGCTAAGATTGTGAAGATTCATAAAGTAAGTAGGAAAGATTATAATGTAACTGATCTTGGACATCAAGGTCAACCTCAGCGTGGTTAATATTGTTACATCCTATACAATCATTGATTCCAAAAAACTGAAAGAATTTATGACCAAATATAAAGATGTCATAGAATGTTCCTATGATGACCTAAAGATCTTTGATCTAAAGATCATAATAACACATACCATATATTTAAAGGAAAACTGCTAACCTTTTAGATAAAATTAGAGACGTGTCAACCTTGTCTTAAAATCACTGATATACAAAGAGGTTAAGAATCTCTTAGTTTCCAAGATTGTGTTTCCCATTAGGCATTCCACTTGAGAAGCTATCTTAGTAATAGTTAATAAGAAAAAGTGTGAAATCAAATTGTGCACTGATTTTAAGAATTTGAATACATCATCTAAAAATTATAAATATCCTTTGCCTTCTCTTGACCAAGTGATCCAAACTATATCTGGTTCTGTTATGATGTCTTTTCTTGATGGTTTTTCAGGGTATAACTAGGTACTAGTGAACAAAGAACACAAGATGAGAATTGCATTTACTACTAAGTAGGACACCTTTACCTAAAAATGAATGCATTTGGAGATAAAAATGTAGGAGCCACTTTTCAAAGGTATAGTGATCATGCTTATTAAGGTCTTGTAGGTAATTGCATTATCATATACAAGGATGATCTAACTATCTTTTTAAAAAATAGGTAGGATCAGATTATATACCTATAATAAGTATTTGAATGATGCAAAAGGTATAGGATTTCTCTCAACCCAAAGAAAATTATTTTCTATGTTACTGAGGGAAAACTAATAGGACATGTTATCAATAAGGGGGGAATCTTTATAGACCCTAATATAGTAGATGCAATATCTAATATAGATCCCCCTAATAATAGGAAGTAATTGAAGTCATTATTTTATAAAGTAAACTTTTGTATGAAAGCTTAGTTCTAGTTTTGTAGAAGTTATGAATCCATTAAATGATATGTTGAAGAGGGATGTCAAAATCACATTGAATGAAGAGACCAAGAAGGATTTCAAAGACATCAAAGAGGCAATTGGATAATCCCTAATTATGATAATTTCAAACTTTAGTAAAGATTTTTATCTTTACTCCTTTCATTTAAATCATATAATAGCGATAGTTCTAACCTAGGAGAAGATGGATGTGGCCATCCAATAGATTTTATGAGCACTAATCTTTAAAATGTTGAGTTGAACTAATATTTGATTGACAAATAATCAAGTGTTTTGTCAAGGCAGTGAAAATTTTTAATCATTATATTCTCAAAAATAAGGTGCATGCAATCCTATGAGACCCTACCGCTAAGCTCACGCTAAGTTAAAATGACCTAGGAGAAAGGAGAGGTAAGTGGTTGTCTATGCTCCAAGAATATGACATTGAGATGAAGGCTGCCAAATTGGTAAGGTGTCAAGGTTTAATGCAGTTTATTTAAAATACTAATCCCAAGCTAAGTGTTATGTAGATAGATCAATAAAGTTTTAGACCCAATTATTGTTATTATCCCATTGTCCACTTACTATTCAATGGTTATTGTCTTGTAGGGTTAAGTTAAGAACAAAGAAGAGATATAAGGCTCAAGGAAGCCCATTTATTGATAAAATATGGAGTGTTACACATAAATAAAATTTAAGGCATATACTTGAGATATATCTCTAATAGTGAAGTACCTAAGATCATGATCACCTTCCATGAAAATCTAGGAGGTGGACATCCATCAAGAAGGACAAAAACACACAAAATATTAAGGGTTGATTATTACTAGACTATAATCTTCAAATATGCTCACAAGCATGTGAGAGAATGCCACTCATATCAAGTCATCAACCCTAAAAATCCCAAGGAATCCATGCCATTAAATCTAGTCATGATTGACAAACCTTTTAAATAATGGGGATTAGACTTTGTGGTGGTCATCAACCCCAATTCTTTAGATTGTCACAAGTATGTTCTAATTGTTATTGACTACTACATAATATGGACTGAAATAGTGGCAACCAAGTGATATAGGATTGAAGAAGTGATCAAATTATTTGAAGATAATATATGCAAAAGGTTCAATACTCTAGTATATGTAGTCTTTAATAATGGATATTCTTTTATATCCATTGAAATGACTTAATGGGCATATGATAATAGCATCATTCTAAAGTTATCAACAAACCATTATCCTCAAGGTAATGTATTATTTGAATCAATGAATAAGAATTTGACGAAGGCTATAAATAGGTTTGTAGCTAAAAAAACCTAGAACATGGCACAAACTACTTTAGTATGCCCTTTAGGATGATAGAAATAGAGTCAAAAAAGCTCTCAAGGCATTACCATTGATAGTAGTTTAGTTTCAAAAACCCATCTTCCCCATCACCCTCAAGCTACCAAAAAATAGGTTCATGTAATAATACATAGAAGATGTTCTAGGGTTTGGAAGTTTAATGCTACTTGACTTCATACAGATGGAAGATGCAAATGAGGTTTTTGCAAACTTTAGTAGGCATCAAATGAAAATCAAGAGGTGGTTTGATAAACTTTCGAAGATAAAAGTGTTTAGACAAGGAGACCTAGTTCTTCTTTGGGATAAGGCATCTCAACCCAAGGGTCAACATGGAAAATTCACTCCTTTATGAATTGACCCATATCATATTATAAAACCATTTGGAGATAACACCTTCAAACTAAAATATTTGCAAGGAATAGAGTTTACATTTGCAACCAATGGGCAATACCTCAAGCACTATTTCTCTTCTACCCCTCTTAGAGTCTTCATGGAATGAACTATCAAACTAGTTAGAGTTAGTATAGGTAGGCCAGGTTAGTTTATTTCTTTTTTTCCCTTCCTATACATTATTTATGTATATGTTTGTATATATTTCTTTAATTTATATTTGTTTACTTTTTATTTGGTGTGTTTTATTTCTTTACTTTGTTCCTTGATCTTACAAGTCATTTTGGATAAAACTCATCTCAAAGCTCACTTAATTCACCAAGAACTCCACAATTCAAGAATGCATATATAACTCCTCAGCATTGGTTGATCATGGCTTGGTGAAATATGAGCTTAATGGTAGAGTTTGGACAAACTAATAAAGAGTAATAGATAAATTAATTGTTACCTAATATTTTAAACCTTGTTTTGATCTAAGCTTGATTTTAAAAAGGATTTAACGTGTAAGGTGAAAGATTAAACTATTAAGACACAGTCATATTTCCACTTAACAAGAATTATTTCCTAGGATAAAGTTTGCAACTAAATATGATTTTCTAAAGGTCAAACATTTGACTGGATACCTAACCTTAACTAACCTAGTTCCCAACCTTTGCTATAAATCCAAAATGACCTAAGAAATACAAAAATAAGAGCTTATTGTGAAAATCTAAAGCTTTCTAGGTAGAGGTGATTCTAGTAATGTCCACGACATATATGGACATATATTTGGCAGTAGAATAGGGCCTTGAGTAGAGCTAAAGGCAACTCTATTAGGGTTATAGACACATAGTTGGTAATAGAGTAATGACCAAGCCTTCCTTGAGATAAATCATGGATCCTAATGAACATCTGAACATGCTATAAGTTAATGTTAATGGTTAAAGTCATGATATCATGAAGTTTTTCACTAAATCCCATGGGAAACAATAAGTGGAATCAAAGCACACATACATCATGACTAGGTCTTAATGTTTGATCCCAATTTTTCATGTACAAGGATTATTTCAACCATGAATTCTTCTAAATAATGGTAATTGATCAAGTGGAATAACTAACTTAATTATTAATCTAAACTAGAGTCTCAAAATTATAACATATTTCTATGTTTCCCCTAGAATTTGCCATTTGTTTGAGATCAACATACCCCCATTCCTTAAAAATGGGGATGCTTGTGTTAAATTATCCAAAAATTTTACCTTAAAATTAAAAATTCACTCGATCAGAGTGTCATAGCACGTTTGCATAGTGTCTTTATTTTAATATTATCCATACTTGGTTTAGTTGGTATTTTTTTTCAAAATTATGATTTAATCTTGGCTAAAGTTACCAATATTAGATCTTCAAGTTTTAGGTTACAACTCCAATAGAGTCCATTTAAAATGGGCAATGCTTGGGTATCATGGTTTTTATACCAATTCAGACCTTTTACTAGCCTTTAGTCTGTCAAGGATAAAATTAAATTCATGATTGAGCACCTTGAAACCCTTATTCAAATTACCTTAGCTCATATCCTCTTGAATCAAATTCATGTTTGTGTGTGAAAAATTTGTGTAGGAACAAAAATTGGACCATAGACATAGCTTAATTTTTATCCTAAGGATTAGTCATGTTCTTCAACATGACCGAGCCTTAATCTAAAAATTTATACTTGGTTCCTTCATGTACCATAACCCCTTGGTCAATTTTATCATTAGTATGGTCTAACTAAATGAAGGGACCATTTTACTATAGACTTTGTCTAAAATCCTTACCCTAAAGTGTGTTGTATTTATTAATACAACAAACCTTAGGGTAAAACTATATGCTATGTCTTTTATTATTTGAAAATTCTATTTTATCATGCTTAAAACTTAGCTTAAAATATTTTTCATAAGGTCGTACCCATGTTTATTAACATGAAATAAAATCATAGTCTATAAAATCTATACTAAGTTACATATTTTCTCGAACACTGAATTAAATATCATTTTCATATACATGATTAATGGTCCTCACATTCTTAGACAATCAAGATCTATGATACAATATTAAAATTTAAAAGTCAAATCTTCAACCCTGAGATAAAGTTCAAGCATCTTCCAAAGATCAATTGTGCATGTTTGATCAAGCAAGATTGATCTAACGGTGTGTATAGAGTCAAAAATTTAATGGGGACCTAGGGCAAGTGAGAAAGTTACAAGTGTTATGGTCATATACAAATAACACTCAACAAACAATGGTATTTGAATTTGTAGATCAAGATCCAATGGGGCACATTTGTTTATGTAAAGATTATCAGATTATGTGCAATTTATGTGGCAAATATAATAACCTCAAGATAAATACATAAATTACATGTGGCATAACTATGGGCCACAAATTAAAGCTTAAGAATATTTCAAATATTGATGGTATATAAATGAAAGAACACTTTTTTATCAACGGTCTATGGAGGAAGAGGTAGAATTAAGTAGATCAAGAAAAGCGGAATGTGATGGATTCATGCAAAAAAGATTAATGGTTCAAGATCAATGTTTACATTTCAACAAAGCTTAGGGAAAATGTAGAAGTGAAAAGTGTCATAACTACAATGAATATAGTAAGCAACCAATGGCATTCAAATTCTTAGATTGAGATCGATGGTCCACGCTAATATTTGCAGGGATGATCCAATGGTACAAAATCAAGTGGGAATTTATTAATGGAAACCATCACTTTTTAAAATATCAACAAGAAAAATTCTAGGAAGAGGCCATACAGATGTGATGGTGATGCCACATCAAAGCCACATAGTTATAAAATGACAAGTAGAAGATTTTGTAGACCTAAAAAATTCAAGGGTATAAGAATGCAGTCTAATTGGGATCTAAGTCCCAAAGCTTGGAAAAATTTAAACAATTTTCATCATTTGAGCACTGTACAGACCTTCAAAAAGACCTAAGCACATATAGAAGCCCTATTTTGGCCCTATATTCACCATAATAAATCTAGAGAAGCTGAATTATCATTTATGTAAGGGTAATTTAATCCACAATTAATCTATAGAAAACTAGTGAGCAATTTGAAAAAATCCATGACCAATGGCAAAGCTCAAGGGACAGAATAAAGGATTTGATCAATATCTTTATTTAAGATCAAATCCTTAATTTTAAAACAATTAGCCTAGATCATATAAACATATTCATGGGATTGCTTGTGGATGCAATAAAGTGTTTGAGTACCTGAGAACTTGGAAAACCTCCGTGAAGATTAAAAATAGTGGTAAGATAAGATTAGTTACTTATTTGGAACCATGATAATCAATCTAATTTCACTTAGTTCCTTGGACCTCATCCCCAATGAAGATAAGAAACCAAGGAAACACTAGGATGGATAATAGTAGGATCATGGACATAATCCTAGTAGAAGAAGAAAAGATTACTAAAGCCAAGAGTATCAAAGAAGCTTTAGGAAGAAATGATAGATATCTTAAAATCTTGGTACGCCAAGAAGATGAATTCTTCATGGAACATGTTATTAATTTGAAGCCAATTGATGAAAAACATCAAAAAGCAATGAATATCTTACAATAGCAACATGGGACTTCAGTGGCACAAGGGTCCCAAACATTATTTGAAATAAGAATATTATTCCTATAGCTAAGCATTGTATGTTTTATAAATAGAATATTATTTTTGTAAAGGCATGTGTAGCTTGTAAAACACATTGTCTATAGATCAGTCCATTAGGAAAAGTCTAGTGTATTCTAGAACATTTGTAGAAAGGACAGTTGTCCTAACACTTGTACATTTGTAATTGGATATGACTAACTGACATATTTACTTGTATTATATAAAAGGATTATTGTCAATTGTGAAAAGGGAGGGAGTTATTAGATTTAAAATTACTTAGTAAACTTAGAGCAAGTAGTAAAAATAAAAAATTATTAAAAGTTTTTACAATATTTGTTTATGTGTTTACTATCATGTCTTCTCTCTCACTTGCTTGGTTAAATTTTAGATTTGAATTATTCTTATGAATTCTTGATGTGAACCATTTAATGAAGAGTTTTTAACTTTTTATAATGCAAGGTTATTTGAAAATTCTTAATTTCATTTCATTTTCATTACTCTTCTTTCATTTGGGGTAATGTTGTTTGCTTGCAGGAGTAAATATTTAAAGTGAATCTGGTCCTTATTTTCATTATTTCACACTATCCTTAGATGTTTGCTTGATGTGTGATAGTATTTGAGATTACACTAATTCATGTCAAACATTGGTTAAGTGCATGTATAGATAAAATTTGAACTTTATCATGATGTTTGGAATGAAGATTAGCAACATGTTTCTTCTTTGCCCTACCCTTCTTGTTTTTACTTTTTTAATCAATTCACTCTAGTTTAATTGTCATTATAAATATCCAACTTATATTAGTACTTAGATTAGATTTTGATCATAATTCACTGTTCTTAGCAAAAAATAATCCATATTTTACATAGATTAGCTATTTGTCCATGGTGGTTCCCAACCACCAAAATAATATAAATTTATGAAATAGATCACTTATTCTATCCCTATTCCATCAATAGATAATATTATTATCACAACCTAAAATTCATGCATTGAATTCTTATGAATTGATAAATGAGAAGTGTTTCTTAAACACTCTAGGCATGTGTGATACATATTCAACCATCAACAGGTGTTGGTGAACCAAGAAGACAAGATGAAAACTACATTTAATACTAAGTGAAACACATTTGCCTAAAAAAATAATGAAATTTGGAATTATAAATGCAGGATCCACTTTTCAAATGGATATGGATAATGATTTGTAAGGTATTTTAGCTAAGTGAATTATCATATGCATGGATTATCTGCTTGTCTTTTCTAAAAATAGGGAGGATCATATTATGCACCTACAATAGGTATTTGAATGATGTAGATGGTATGGGATTTATCTCAACCCAAAGAAAAGCAATTTTTGTGTTACTGAGGGAAAACTATTAGGACATGTTATTACTAAGGGGGGAATATCTATAGACCCTAATAGACTAGATGGAATATCTAATATAGATCCCCCTAATAGTAGGATGGAATTGAAGTCATTTTTTGGTAAAATAAAATTTGAAATAATGTTAATTTATGGTTTTATAGAATTTTTGAATCCATTTCATGATATGCTAAAGAAGGATGTCAAAATCACATGGAATAAAGAGACTAGGAAGGCTTTCAAATACATCGAAGAGGTAATTAGACAAGCCCCAGTTTTGATATGTTCAAACTTTAGTATAGATTTTTGTCTTTACTTCTTTACTTCAAATCATATAATAGATGAAATTATAACTCAAAAGATAGATGGATGTGACCATCGTGTAGATTTTATGATCACTAATCTTAAAAATTCTAAGTTAAACTACTATTTGATTGATAAACACGCATGTGCTTTGGTCTAGCTAGTGAAAATGTTTAGGCATTATATTCTTAGGAATAAGGTGGATGCAATCCTACCAGACCTTGACGCTAAGCTCATGCTAAGTTAAAATGAACTAGAAGAAAGGAGAGGTAAGTGGATGTCTATGCTCTAAAAATATGAAATTGAGAAGACGACTTCCAAATTAGTAAGGTGTCAAGGTTTAATTTAGTTGATTACCAATACTAATCCCAAGATAAGTGTTATGTAGGTAGAACAACAAAGTTTTAGACCCAATGATTGTTCTGATCCCATTATCCACTTACTATTCAATGGTTATTGTCTTATTGGGTTAATTCAAGAATAAATAATAGCTCTAAGTCTCAAGGCAACCCATTTCTTGATCAAATATGGAGTTCTCTACAAAAAGAATTTTTAAGGCATATACTTGATATGTGTCTCCAAGAGTGAAGTAGCTGATATCATGAGCACCTTCCATGAAAAGATAAGAAGTGGAAATCCATTAGGAAGGACAACAACACACAAAATATTAAGGGTTGGTTATTACTAGTCTACAATCTTCAAAGTTATTCACAAGCATGTGAGAGAATGCTACTCATGTTAAGTTTTCAACACCAAAAACCCCATGGTAGCCATGCCATTAAAGCTAGTCATGATTGAAAAACCTTTTCCATAATAGGGATTGGAATTTATGGGGCTCATCAACCCTAATTGCTTAGATGGTCACAAGTATGTTCTAACTTCTATTGACTATTACATAAGATATAATGAAATAGTGGCAACTAAATAGTGTAGGATCGAATAAGTGATCAAATTATTGGAAGAGAATATATGTAGAAGGTTTGGCACTCTAGTATTTCTAGTTTATGATAACGGATCTACTTTTATATCCATTGAGATGACTAAATGGGCATATAATAATAACATCATTCTCAATTTCTCATCAAATCACTATCCTCAAGGTAATGGAGTATCTAAATCAGTGAGTAAGAAATTGATGAAGGCTAAAAAAAAGTTTATAGCTGATAAACCTAGAACATGGAATAAGCTACTTAAGGATGCCCTTTAGAAAGATAAAACTAGAGTCAAATTAGCTCTCAGGGCATCATCACTCTTATTAGTTTATGGTCAAGAACCCATCACCATCAAAATACCAACATACAAGTTCATACAAGAATACATGGAAGATGATCAAGAATTTTCAATTTCAAGGATACTTGACATCATACAGATGGAAAACTCAAGAGAGGAGGCTTTTGCCAACTTTAGCATGCACCAAACCACAGTCAAGAGGTGGTTTGACAAATGTTCAAAGATAAAGGTGTTTAGACAAAGATACCTAGTTCTTCTCTGGGATAAGGCATTTAAACCCAAGGGCAAACATGGAAAATTCACTCCTTTATGAAATAACCTATATCAGATTGCATAAACATTAGGAGATAACACCTTCAAACTAAAAGATTTACAAGGAGCAGAGTTTACATTACCAACTAATGGGAATACGTCAAGAAATATTTATCTTCTACCCCACCTATATTTTTCATGAAATGAACTATAAGACTAGTTAGAGTTAGTATATGTAGGCTAGGTTAGTATATTTGTACATATGTTTGTATATATTTGTTTGCTTATTTCTTCACTTTTTATTTTTTTACTTTATATTTGGTGTGTTTACTTTCTCTATTTTTTTCTTTGATTCTAATAAGTCCTTTTGGACATCCCTCAGCTCAAATTTCACCCAATTTCTCAAGAACTTCACAATTTAAGAATGCAGATATAACTCCTTAGCACTAGTTGATCATGAATTATCGAAATATGAACTTAATGTTATAGTTTGGAGAAACTATGAAATACTAATGGATAATTTAATTATTCCCTAATATTTTATACCTTTTTCCTATCTAAGATTGGTTTTAAAAAGGATTCCATATGTAGGGTGAAAGATTAAACTATTAAGACAAAGTCATGTTTGCACTTAACAAAAATTATTACCTAGGATAAAGTTTTCAACTAAAGAAGATTGTCTAAAGATCAAACAATTGACAAAATCCCCAAACTTGGCTAATTTGGTTTCCAACCTTTACTAGAAAGATAAAATAACCTTAAAATATAAAAATAAGAGATTATTACAAAATTCAAAATCTTTCTAGGTAGAGGTGATTCTGATAATCTCCACTAAGGATATGGACATCTAGTTGGTATTAGAACAAGGTCTTGAGTGGAAATAAAAACATCTTTATTAGAGCTATAGATGCTTGGTTGGTAGCATAACAATTCCCAAGCCTTCCTCGAGGTAAAGCATGTATCTTAATGGACATTTGAATATATTATGAGTTAATGTCAATGGTTAAAGTCATGAAATGTGAAGTTCACTAAATTCCATGGAAAAAAATAATTGAAATAAAATCACACACAACATGACTAGGTCTTGATGTTTGATCCCAATTCTGTTTGTGCAAACATTATTTCAACAATGAATTGATCTAAATAATGGTTAATGATCAAGAGGAATAACTAACTTAGTTATTAGTCTAAACTAGAGTATCTAGATTCTAACATATTTCTATGTTCCCCTAGATGTTATCATTTATTGAGGTCAACATACCCCCATTCCTAAAAAATGGGGACCCTCTATTAAGTTGTGTAAATTGTGTACCTTAAAATTTAAAATTCACTTGATTAGAGTCTCACTAACATGTTTGCATAGTCTCTTTATTTGAAGATCATTCACACCTAGTTTAGTTAGCATATTTACTCATAATTTTATTAATATTGCCTAAAGCTACCAATAATAGATGTTCATGTTTTAGGTTACAAATCTAATGGAGTCTATTTGGAATGGGAAATGCCTATGTTTCATGGGTTTTATACCAATTTGGGCCTTTCAATAGCCTTTGGTCTATCAAGGATCAAATTAAATTTATGATTGAGCACCTTGCAACCCTTATTCAAACATCCCTAGCTCATATACTCTTAAATGAAATTTAAATATGTGCAAGAATAATTTGCACAAGAAAAAAAATTGAAATATAGACTTAGCTTAATTTTTATCCTAAGGCTTAGTCATATTTTTCAACATCACCAAACCTTACTCTAAAAATTTGTACTTGGTTCCTTCATGTCCCATAACCCCTTGGTCAATTTTATCATTAGCATGGTCTAACTAAACAAATGGTCCCTTTTATTATAGACTTAGTCTAAAAGCCTTACCTTAAAGTGTGTTGTATTTATTAATATAACAAACCTTAGGTTAAAGATATATACTATGTCTTTTATTATTTTCAAGGTCCCTTTTATTATGTTTAAAACATAGATTAAAATGCTTATCCTAATGTCTTACCCATGTTTAATAACATGAAATAAAACTATAGATCAAAAACCTTATTCTAGATTCTTTATTTTCCTAAGCATTGAGTTAAATATCATTTTCATATGTAGGATCAATGGTCCATGTTTTCTCAAAAGATCAGGATCAATGATGCAAGATCAAAATTGAAAATTAAAATCCCCAACCCTAAGCTAAAGTTTGAGCATTTTCCAAAGATCAATGGTGTGTGCTTGCTTAGGCAAGATTGATCTAATGATGCATATTGAGTCAAAACTTAAGTGAATCCTTGGGGCAAGTGATAAATTTACAAGTGTCATGCTCACATCTAAATAACACTCAACAACTAATGTCATTTAGCTTTATGGATCAAGATCCAATGGGGCACATTTGCTTGACTAAAGATGATCAGACGGTGTGTAGGGAACATTGAAAAGTCAAGAAACCTAATAATGACACATGGAGATGACATCTGATATTACCATGGGCCACAAATTAAATTTCAAGCATCGTTCAAATATTTATGGTATACATATGAACATACATATTCCAATCAATGGTCTATAGAGTAAGAGGCAAAACTAAGTAGATCAAGATCGATAGAGTATGATTGATCCATGAAAATGAGGTCAATGGTGTGAGATACCATTTAAATTTCAATAAATCTTAAGAAAAATGTAGAATTCTTAATCGTCATAACTGCAAGGAATGTAGAAAGAAGGTAATGGTGTTCGAGTCCACAAACTGAGATCAATAGTCCATGTTGATCTATGCAAGGATGATCCAATGGCGCAAAATCAAAAAATAAATTTTAAAAGGAAAAAATCACTTTTTAAAATATCAACAACAAAAATGCCATGAAAAGGCCATAAGGATGCCATGGTGATCCCATGTTGGAGCCATGTAGGTATAAAATGACAAGTGGAAGATTTAAACCCAAAAAATGTAGAGTTATAAAAACATAGTCCAATTGGGATCTAAGTCACAATGCTTGCACAAATTCAAATAGATAACACTATTAGAGCATTGTATAAACCTTCAAAAATACCTAAGCACATACAAAAGCCCTAGTTTAGCCTTGTATTCACCATAATCACTCTAGAGAAGTTGAATTGTCATTTATGTAAGGGTGATTCTATCAAAATTTAAACTACAATCCACTAAAGAGAAATTCAAACAAATCCATGGCCAATGGTAGAGATCAAAGGAAATAATAAAGGATTTTATTAATATCTTGATTGAAGATCAAATCATTAATTTTAAAAACAATTAGCCTGGATCATCTAAACATAGTCATGGGATTGTTTTTGGATATGATCAAGGGTTTGAGAACTTAGTCTAAGAACTTGGAAACCATCCTTTATGACAACAAATAGCTACAAGACAAGATGGATCACTTACTTGAAAACACAATCACTAATCCAACTAAACTTAGTTCCCTAGGCCTCATCGCTAATGAAGAAGGAAAACCAAGGAAAGATTAGGATGGAAAATAATAGGATCATGGACATGATCCTAATATATTAAGAAAATATTACTGAATCTAAGATCATCAACAAGGATTTAATAAGAAATGATAGATATCTTAGAATCCTAACAGACCAAGAAGATGAACTCTTCATAGAATCTATTATTAATTTGAAGTTAATTGATGAACAACATTAGAAAGAAATTAATATCTTACAACAACAATAGGAGACTTTAGTATCACAAGGGTCCCACTTATTACTTGTATTAATAATATTCTTCTTTGAGCTAAGCATTTTATGTTTTGAAAATGGATTTTTTTTTTTGTAAAGGCGTATGCATCCTGTAAAATGCATTCCCTATAGATCAATCCATAATGGAAAGTTTAATGTATTTTTTTTAAAAATTAGAAAGGACAACTTTCCTAACACTTAAAATTTTATAATTGGAGATGACTGACCAACATACTTCCTTGCATTCTATAAAAGGAGTATTGTCAATTATTAAAAGGGAGGGAGTTATTAAAGCTAAAATTATTTTGTAAACTTGGAGCAACCAGTACAAATAAAAAATTATGCAAATCTTGTCCAATATTTATCTGTGTGTTTGATATCAATGCTTCTCTCACACTTTCTTCGTTTAATTTCTAGATTTGAATTATTCTTATCAATTCTTGATGTGCAATTTTTAATACAGAGTTGTCAACTTGTGCCAATGCCAGGTTAATTAAAAATTCTTAGGTTCATTCCATTTTATTTACTCTTATTGGATTTGGGATAATGTTTTTTACTTGTAAGAATAAATCTTTAAAGTGAATATGGTCTTTATTTAAAATATTTCACACTATCCTTGGATGTTTTCCTGATGTGTGATAAGATTTGAGTTTATGCTACTTCATGTCATACATTGGTTAAGTGCATGTCCAAATGAAATTTGAACTTTTTCATGATGTTTGGAATGAAGATTAGTAACATATTTTTTCTCTACCCTACCCTTCTTGTTGCTCCTTTTTTAATCAATTAATTCTAGTTTAATTGTCATTATAAATATCTATCTTAGATTAATTTCTAGATTAGATCTTGATCATAATTCACTATTTCTATCATAGAAGAATTCATATTTTATATAGATTATCTATTTAACCATGGTGGCTCCCAACCACCAAATTAATATAAATTTTTGAAACAGATCACTTGTTCTTCTTCTTTTCCATCCATAGATAATAGGATTATCACAACTTGCAACTCATTCATTTAATTCTTTAGAATTCATAAATGAGATGTTTTTCTTAAACACTCTAGGCACCTGTAATACATATTCAGGTATCAACATGTATCCTTGACAACTTGATTTGTATCAATTGCCTAAGTGATTATGATCTTCACTATCAAATTTCAGATTTGACTGCCCTTTTTCGGTTTTATCCAAGTAATACTTCTTACATTGTGACTGTTAGATTTACTTCCTAAAAAATTTAGGTCTCATTGGTGTTTTTGATAACTATTGGTTCTATTTAGAATACTCTTTTGGGGACCTCGACCCCTTGTGCCTAGGTATGGTTTTAGGAACAATCTGTAAAACCTCCTCTCTCTGTTATGATCTCTAGTTCTTTTATCATATCAAAAGCAATCTGGGGCCCATTGAGGATCTACATGATATTTTTATTTACATAGTTTATGGAGACCTAGACTTCTAATTATGTCTAGGATAGATCTTGATCAAGTCAAAATAGTTTGCTAGTCTTTAATGACTTTTTTGGTACTATTAATCCCTGGGCCTCTTGCTGCATCAGTCCAGTTTGTTTTTTGGTCCACCCAAAATGAGCCTCAATCAAAAAATTTAAATTTAGGGTCCTTAAAGGTTCTAAATGGTTATTTTAAAGACCTAGGCTTCATGCTCCTTTAGTCCAGGATGGTTTTTGGTCTATCTAAAACTAGTAGATTCCTATTCAAGGAAGAAGTGGTTGGTGATCCTTCTGTTGTGTTTCTTATTTTGGATTCATCCTTTTTGCCTTTTATCTATGGTGGTTATATCAAGGTTTTGATCCTCTAGGACCTTGAAAGCTTTCCTATACCTAGGCCTCTTTCTCCTTTAGTCCACACTTATTTTAGTTCCAACCAAAATTTACTGGTTGTTGAATCAATGTAAAGCAGTGGCAACCCTTCCTCTTTATTAGACCTGAGCCTATAGTTGTTTCTGTGTGGGATACTTTTTAAATCTAGATAAAACCATATAGTTATTTCTCCAATCAAATGTGGTAGTCTCTTTTTCTCTATCCAATTTCTAATTCATCTAAAATTAGCTAGTTTCTGCACCATGAAAATGAGGTAGTTACACTTTTTACCATGCTTTAATTTTTTGGTTGGGTTGATCTTCTCTCTTATTTATTGGTTCCATTTTTATTTGAGTCTTTTTGCTCTCTTCTTTGTTGGTTACTTTTTTGGCAAGGTCTTTTCTGACTACCTATTTTGCTATTCCTTTTTATATCT
This sequence comes from Torreya grandis, assembly GCA_037957365.1. Lineage (NCBI taxonomy): Eukaryota > Viridiplantae > Streptophyta > Pinopsida > Cupressales > Taxaceae > Torreya > Torreya grandis. The sequence continues at coordinate 4,717,044 of JARHVA010000452.1, forward strand.
ATTATTGTCATAGGGATACCTAGACCTCTTGATGTGTCCATGATGGATTCCATACTAGTCAAAAGTGGGGTTACCATAATCTGAACATTATGACCATGTTTATAAATTAATATTGATTTAATTATCATGTTTGATAAAAATTTAGAAAAATTATTTGATAAAAATAAGGACTAATAAGAAACATCTTGAGATGATAAGATGAAGCATTTAAAAAATAAAAATAAAAATCCAATACATTCTGTTGTACCTAACTAAAGGGTTATTGAATTATGGTATTAGAGCTTAGGTTAAAAAATCAAATTTAATGTACTCATTCAAGGTTTTATTTTTGTTGAGAAAATGGTTCATATAAATAATTAATTCTAAAGAATAAATCCTCATAGTCTAATTTAGGCAAAACATTAAGTGTTATGAACAATAAGACTTATAAATTGACTTTGGAAGGTTGTTAGAGATGCTTATTTGATATACATCTCTTGTAGATCATTAGGTCAGATATACCCAAGGGATTAGTGGTGGAATATGAACATAAATAATAAGTGATGAGATAAATACTAGATTTTTTAGTATGACTCAATAATTTGTGAGTCCAGATATGATAAGCATAACTTGTTGAATCTAGTCTTATGGACATAAGCATGTATACCTAAAATTCATTATTGCTTAATTTTTTATACATTGTAAATTTGTAATTTGGATTTATTATTCATAGTCATACTTTCTAGGAATTATGTGAAGTAGAAATTATATTGAGCTATGCACATTGTCCTATTTACAGATTCTCTGACACCTTCTATATGAAAGGGAAAATTGATCTCTAGATTGAAGAGATGCAAAAGGGATTTGAAAATCATTATGGGAACTCTTCATAACACATTTTATGATTTCGTGATGATCTCCTATGTTCTTGATTCTTACAATAGGTGGAAAAGATGTTGATAATATGTATCTATTGAACATAAATATATGAATTAAAAAAAAAACATCACTTCTTGTAGAGGAAGGACAAGAAATTTAGTTATTTATATTATAAAGTGATAATTTTATCTTAAGGATAAATTTAAATCTTTTTTTTTTACATTGACATGAATTCAAATAGAAAGGTTGCACCCCATTTTAAAAAATTTATGTTCCAAATATAACTACTAATTAATAATAAAGTTATAAAATTATTATAAATTTCTCTAAGATTTTTCCTTTGCCTTTATAATCAATATTAAGTTAACTAAGCCATCATGATGATGTATTTTTTAAGAGGGGAAGGATGCCACATCCAGTTCTTTACATATCGGGTTTGAAGGAATTTATCTATAATTTAGCACTGTAGATCATACTTCATAATGGAAACATTCAATTTTGTGATATTAAGGTTATCAATGATTGAGTTATTTGATTTATATAGATGTTATACAATTATTTAAAATAATAATTATTTATCTTTCTTTTATCATAGGATTTTGATATCATGACATGGCTAATTATTGTTTGTTCATTTGCATGAGATGTATGTAGAAACCCAACAGTGTGAGGGAGAGCATCATTATAGAATGGGATACAAATACATATTGTGGGCACTAAACAAAATCTCGTTGAATGAGGTATAATCATGAAAAATAAGGACATGTGCTTAGCATTCGTAGCATGAGTATTGACATCTGTTTGCTTATTCTTTTGTTTGATTAGAATTATCTTTGTTTTTGGTTTTAGGTGCATTAATTATGACTTTTAAGAGTCATAATAGTAAACGTGATAATGTATGAACTAATTATTTTAGTGTATGTTTGAAATACCTTGTATTCTAATATGTAATATATGTAAATAACCAAAAAATATTTTTGTTCCATAAGTCTTTTTAGAATATATCATCGCATTTTCTAGTTTCAAAATCTTTACATTATATATCATTGGGTCCACATCCCAATGGAAATATGAGATTTTTTGGATTGTAGTCAAGACCCATTAAGGTCTTATATTCTAAATTTATGTGTTAATTCATTAAAAATATATTCATCTTCATTACCATTCAATAAGAAATATATTTTAGATATGAAAATATTATTATTATTATTATTGAATAATAATATAAACATATATTATATCATTCGTAATTGTAAAATATGATTATATATATATATATATATAAACCTACTTGCGATGACTCCTCTCTCTCGATTCTACAATGTCAATCTTATCTAGTTTTGGTGTGATTGATTTTTCCATCATGGGTAATTTTTTTTTTTTTTAAGAACCCATAACTTATAAATTAGGAATTAAAATTTAAGAAATTTCAACCGTGAATTTTATGTAAATAGTCTCTAAGCGAAATTGAATATCTCCATCAACCAGTGTGTTCCATAGGATGTTATAAGATTAACGATGATGGTGAATGGCATAGCATTGAATAGAGAAAATTTCAATCCCTAGGACATTGTATGGCGTAGAATTATTATTGTATGACTTAGTTATGGATCGCATAGTGAGGCATTGGATGAGGATGGCGTGACATCGTAATAAAATTATAGTATTATGATGTGGCTTCTAATAAATTTACTTCTCCCACAATACAAATGACATCAGCGACTTGAACTACATTTTGTTTCGGTCTTTCGGTCTTTGACTACGAGCATTGAAGGGCGATCTTGAGTGGACAAAAATGATTTAGAAACTCCTCCACATGGGGCAGCTAAGAAATCACATGGGCTACACCATTATCACAAGTCTCTGAGAAAAAATGAACTCTTCCATCTGAGATTACAAATGATAGAATTTTGAGCCAGTAAGTTCTTAATGACGGCTGACGGAGTTTTTTATATATTAAAACTCTTCAATTCAACCAAAAACATTAATTTTTTTGAACCAGTAAGTTGTTGTGCCAGCTATATGAATAAGAAAAAGGATTAAATGTATTTAATGATTTTTGGGTGAGATTTTTTTTTTTCGGTTTGTCTGATTGGAGAATCTAACGGGAAAAAGGATAAGGAGAATGCTATAGAAAGGATGAGGATGCAACAGGAGAAATACCACCTGTTAATAAAGGAAATAGAGAAGGACGCCATGAATAAATGGACGTAGCTTTAAGACTGTAAGTCATTTCAGTTTTTAAATACAAGTTTTATTCAAAACAATTGTCTTTTAAAACATTCCAAATGCCTTGTTTATAACTCCATGGGTTCGATACACGTCTGCAATGGACTTCAAACATCATCTTTTGATTAAAAAACACCTTTTCGTTTTTTTCTTGTGTTAAAAACATCTTATTTTGGTGTAGGATGAGTAAGCTGACAAAATCAAGCTGCTTGAGTTTAATATGAATTTGTGAATGCCTCATGTGCGTTTCCACATATTCATGCATGTCTTTCAAGCCACTTGTAATTACAACATCTGATAAAAATACCTTTGTGCTTGTGATTAAAGCTCTCACTTCGGCATGGGTTGGGTTGAGAGTATGCTAACAAGGTTGAATACGTCATGATAGAATGTCGCATTGGTAAAATTATATCAACATTTTTTTAGGATGCCCAATTGTCTGCTACACTGCGATGAGACTCATTTGATAAGTTTTCACCTCATTATCATTTACTGAAAGTTAAAATATAATTTTTCATATGTTATTTGTGACTACATGGACGTTACTGAAGTGACATCATTTTCCCTTCTACATGTGATGTAGTAGAACGATTTATCCATGTCCGAAATTGTAGACTATTTTTTTTTATTAATCTTTACCAAGGAAAGGATCTATTGTTTTCACTTTTCAAATAAATATTTTTTATCCAATCGATAAAACAATTTAACAAATGTATATTTTTCTATTACGAAGTTAAACATAAAGTTGAGCATATAAATAATAGAATACTCATAAAATGTTATTTACAAACATACTTTTATTGATATCATCAATATTGATTAACACTGGCAGCACATTGTATTATTTTAATTGAAATCAATGAAAACAGTGATCAGGGAAAGTGAGGAGAATTATCAAGGATTGATTGACGATCTGGATATATAAATTTTGTCCAAAACAACTCTTTGTGTTTGACTTTTTGATGGTCTTGTATATCCATAAACATCACAAATGCCTTATAGTTTATTTTATAACAATGTCGAGAAGAGAAGCAAAGAGTAATGTGTTGAGCGGCAAGGGGAAAATTGATAGGGGTGAGCAATAAATAGACTGACAAATGATATAGAGGTGAAAAAGGAAGGAGTCTTTCTGGAAGATAAACATAGGGTTATGAATGATGGAAGCAGCATTGGTCCTTCATGGGCCTCTATTGATGTGGAGAGGATTTTTTTAGCTACTCTAAGGTTAAGTGCAAGAATCTGAAGATGGTTTAGGTGGATTGCCAACTGGAGAATGTAATGTGAGAGCAAATCCAATGCATTCCATTCCTGCAGTGAATTTTGTAAAGCATTATTCATAAAGGATTCCAATGGACTAACAAATATTTTGATTTCGGCTTCCTCTCCTAAGGCAGTGCATGTCTTGCCTAACTTCTCTTCTTTGGTTCTTACAGAAGGTTCTATACCTATGGCCAATAGAGGTGAGAAGGATAAGAGAGTTACAACTCTTTTTTTCTCTCCTTATTTAGTGTTTGGGTTTCCCTAGTCGACTAATCCTATGCATGGTTTTAGTCTTCACTCACAAGATAAGGGATAGAATGGGTGTTGATTATTTGATTATGGCTTGCAAAAACAACATGCTTCTCCTTCCCTTCTAGGAGACACCATTTCATCTAATGAGGTAGATTTTAGGTATGCTAGAGTGCACTTATCCTTATGGGAAGTCCCAGTTTATTTGGCAGTTTTGATCCTAAGCTTTTTGTAGAAAAGGATTCTATTTAGGCTATAAAGTAGAACATGGGCTCAAAGAATCTATATTGAAAGGCTAGTCTTCAACTAATGTGATGCTTTAAGTTTGTTGCATATCCCGAATACCTCTTTTCACATCACCATCCTCTTATGATGTTAGACTCAAAATTTGATAGCATTTTCCCTATATAAATAAATTTAATATTTTTATTTTCTCCATAGTTATGTGAAATATATTTGTCTAGTATTTTGACTTGTTGAAGGTTTGTACTTACTTTATATTTTTAATTAATTTACAAATATAGATTTTAAAATACTATTAATTCTTTTTATTATTTTAATATTTTTTAAAGGTGATTGCGGACATATGAGGAGTAAATGATATATTAGAATGACTATCTATTAACATGTAATTTTCTCTCATGCTTCACCTTTTTTTTTTATTTTGTTTTTTTGTTTTTGTTTTTTTTTAAAATTATGACACATTTATGTAGATTTCATATTAACGATTTAAGTTATGTACAATTGCTAATATCTTTCCAATTTTGTTTGAACTACTTTCAATTTCATGTATATTATATTTATATTAGAAAAATAAAAATAAAAATCTTCTTATATTTATTATAAAAGAAATTATCAAATTAAATTTATTTCTTACACTACCAATTTATATTTATTTGTTATACATAACAATTATACTTAATTATACATACCATTATTTTTATATCAATGTACTTTGTAATAACACTAATAACTTTACAAATTGGAATGATATTTTATTTGATAGGGTAAACATTTTTTATCAGAGCTATGAAGTAGCATGGGACACAAATGGGGGCCCATTCCAATAACAAGAAAAAGAGAACAATGGGAAAAAAAGTCTAACATGAAATCCAACACCTATTGAAATGGAAACACCAAAAGAGAGCAGGATGTAAATAGTGAAGAAAACACCAAGAAAATGGAGAAGCAACAAATAGGAAAGAAGCTGAAGTCATGAGTCTTTAATAAATCTTCAACAAAGACCCCATAGATAGACAACCAATGGGATAAACCTGAAAGAACCTCAAGACATGGGTGTAACAAACATCAATGCCAAAATTAAGACCTATAGAACACACACTGTGGAGGGCTTAACCATAAGTTGAGATGACCTATCTCTCACATCTATAAATTAGGTCTTTTAGTTTCAATTAGGAGCCATTGTTTATGAAATAATGTGCTTATTACCTTGACAACTCTGCCTCCAACCTACGGCCTTTCTTCATTGAGGAGAAACGAATGTATGCATGAAGTTTAAAAGGATTTATGGGGGAGGTTAAAGCAGAACACCCATGAGGAGTGGTTGGCTAAGAGAGCAAAACGTACTCAAGGTAGTCACTATAGTGGAGATCAACTTGGGCAAGGAGAAAGGGACCTTAGTGGTAGAGGTACAAACCACTGACAGGCAGAGGTGAATTAGTGGTGGAAAACAATCCAATTCAATTTCCAAAACATTAAAGCAGTTAATAATTCCATACAACCATTCAAGAAACATTCAAGATGTTTATAGAAATGAATAAATAGATAATGAAATATTACACACACAACACAAGATCTATGTGGAAAACTCTCTTGGGGAATAAAACCCAGTCTCAAGCCTGCAAACATATGGACTACTTATCCTAAAAGAAGTATGTAAACATGAGACTTTAGTGAAAAACCTATTCTAAAAAGAGCACCTACCCCTAAGATGGTTGAGTCTTTCTGATTATACTTTAATGAACCGCCTATTCCATAAGGATCACCTGCCTCTAGGATGGTCAAGTATTTTTGACCTAGATGTTGAGAATGCCCCCAAAACCTATGATATAAACATCTCTACATTTGAAATGATGTGTTAAACACCTGATGATAGAACTCTAATTTTATAACCCTCAAAAAACACCCTTTCTATCTCATGAAAAACTCTCACATAGACATGACATGGTCTCTCTTCCTCTTCACTCAAACTACCCTCATATACACACTTAAACATGTAAATCCTTTTTCTATTCGATTCTCTCCCAAATATTCAAACCTATAAGAGCACTATTTTTTATATGAAAAATATAACCTACAGGTCATACACACATTCATCAACCTTCTCTTCTCTACAACCCATCCACTAGGTAAACATCCTTTCTTCTTTCTTTTGCTCTTCAAATCTTGCACACTCCTCTTCTTACAAGTCTAGAAACCATCACCTTTGATTTCACCTTTTATAGATACTTCATGATTATTATCTTTTAATTCATCCATAATACTTTCTTTAACACTAAAGACAAATAACATAGCTCAATACCATCCACACAAGTCAGCCATAGTAACTATGGCTCACACTTAAGTAGATATGCCTTTCAATTAGGCCTTAGTATCTCTTATAGGTATCATGGAGACCTATTCACCTATTTAGCACTTCTTCAAGTAATTTATACAGATAAAACCACTTCAAAATGCATAGTTCAACTCCACATGACATCTTAGACATCTTCAAATGATTACAGTCATCATTACACATATTTTTGTAGGTTCAATCTACTCAAACATTATCCTTGTACATAAGAACATCATGAATGAATAAATAATAAACTTATAATCATTTATTCGTATTGAATATAGATTGGCCAAACCTCTAAATTCCATATAAATGATCCACATAGAATTTAAAACTCTCTCTAATAGCTTAATCCCCTTGAAACATTCAAATATCATCAGAACAACTCAAATATCATTCTCAGAAAATGGTCAAACACACTATCAAATTTGGAGCTTAATAAATTTGACTATACAAATGTTAAAACCTTATCAATAGATTCAATAGATGTGCCTTGAAGTCCTCTAAAACTTTGTTTTTAACTACATCAAGAAATTTTACATAGATCAAAATTTATAGCTAAAAAAACTAAGCACTAATTTTCCTTCATTAATTTGAATATTTAAATTTCAACAGTCATTATTAAACATCAAACACTTTGTCAACATCTCATGCCCTCCCATATATTGAATAATTACATATCATTGATCTCCCTTGAAAGTATTTTTATCTTTAAATTTACTAAACATTTGTTAGTTTGACCTCATCTCATGCTTCCTGGTAATTTTGGCCAAATACACATCATCTATCTCCTAAAAATTAGCTCTATCTTTACCTTTGCTTATTGTTAAACATCGATCACTTTTCATCATCTCTTTTATTCCTAATAGTTTTAAAAAAACATTCTCCATCAATATCTTTGAGAGTATCTTGGACTTTAACTAGCTTAAACATCAGATATTTTGACCTCTTTGACTTCATATGCATAATATATCTACATCTATACGAACACCCACTCATCATTATATTCTTATCTAGTCCTCATATTTACCATTTTAAAAATTTGTTAAGTATGGGACCTTCTATAATCTTCTTGGAAGGATAACTTTGAACTTTAATAAAATTTATTGCATTTAATCGCATGTCCTAAAATTTAAACCATATGTTCTTCTTTCATAGGGGAATCCATCCATATATTAGGCTGCTCTTGGAACCTTTAAATGTGTGAAATATAATGCCATAAAACTAATTAATTTTCCTACTCAAACATAAACATTAATCTTAGATTACTTTTTCACTATAGATCTATGATATGATTAAATGCGCACCATTAGATTTCCTTTGCAAATTTGGCTAAGTACAAGAAAACATTGGAAACTACCTGGGAAGCCAAATTTACATAGTTATAAATTTTTCTCTACACAAATGCATGACTTAAAAATTGGATCATAGTAACTTGGTACTAATGTGATCACACCCATATGACCATATCTCCCTCACTAATCTATACATGGCAATGATAATGTCATCAAACTAGCTACTCAATTTTTTCTGTCACATAACCAACTATGCCAAGATGAACATAAAAATTGAATAACATGTCCTTCATAAATATATCCAATCATTATTGACCTCTTATATGATCCCACACACATGCTCAATACATTAGACCCATCCCTAATTATGCCAAAATTGAATATCAATCAAGCTTACTTCAAGCATATTAGGACAAGCACACTATACACTTTATCATTAACACTTAAACTATAAATACACTTCATCCACTCATATATCCACCTATATTACATCAATAACATCTCTAAAATAGTCTCCACCCTTATTATTGATGTCAACACTCATCATACAACTTACCTTCCATCTCTCTCTTCAAGCACTCTCACAATAAGAACCTTCTCCCCCTTTGACACAATGACAAAGTGGACAGAAACTGATCCTAAGGACCTAAAAATACCATCAAAAGTAGATTACCACCTTATAAATATGATAAAAAATACCCATTACCTTGATCCTACCTCTTCTTTGCCTTGGCAACTTCCTCTTCCTACATTCCAACACTCTCTTCAACCAAATAATGCAACTAATAAAGAAAGAACTTAAAAAATCACTAAAATATGATATAAATCATTAATAGATATCTAATAAGGACTCCACCTAAGATATATGAGCCATTTTACCTCTTGAGCATCTTTAGATCTCCACACATCATGAAGAACCCCCACACATGCTTACTATCCTTCTCTCTTAGGCCACCTCAAGAACCACTAACATAACTTCATACCAATCACCAAATAGAAAACATGATATAAACCAAATTTATAACTTACATTGAAACACTCATACCATTATATTTTGGACAATTTGGTCAAAAATCACTCTTCTTCACACTAGGTCTGTTTAGTCTCCTTGTATCCCTACTTGGTACTTTACATAGACCAAAACATCTAGTAGACACATCTTTAAGACCTAAAACTTCATATTTGGATCAATCTCATATTATCCCTTATTCATACCGATTTGAATCACCTATCTCATCCTCATTAACATACTTCCTTCACAAACCTACTAGTTAATTAAGCCTCCATCTTGACAAAATCATGAACAATTTGAAAACCACAAACCTTCAGATATCTTTGAAGCTTGATTTTACAACCCACTTGGCCCATTAAACATATTAAGAAGTCTAAAACCTCAATTCATAAGGCAAACTAATTTTCTAGCTTATCCCAAAACTATAGAATCTCAAAATAAACAAGGTCAATAAAAATCCTTTTAGAAAATTCCCACCTTTGAAACATATTGAAAACTTAGAGATAAACATCACACACTTATAGACCAATATTTGAGCTATCAAACCTTTAGGAAGTTTACATTCCTGTAACATGGCTTTGATCTGTAATTAGAAATATAAACCTAAGAGCACATAAAAACCTTCAAAAGGCACAAACAAGATCATCAAAACACAAAACCACCTAAAACACATCACATAGAAGTGAACATACCTTTCTGAGCACCAAAATATTCTTAACATTTCATCAATCTCATTATGCCACTTAAAAACACCCATTCTGATCTTGTAGACACTACATACATAGAAGAAACACCTTATGATATCACTCTGATGTCATCAAAACACTTCTCCCATCTTGAAACACCAAATACAACTAGAAACACTCATCTCTTTCCTTTTAGGATCTTCTGAAGAACACCACAACACTTACTTCTCCACTAAAAGGAGTCTCTTAATAATTATAGACAGAGACCCCCTCTACACCACAAGGCTCTAAAATAAAGTGAAGCTAGGAGTGGCCCAAATCTCTTCAGTAACAACTAGAATCCTTTTATTGATACAATAGTTCTTTTTCTTGTTCTCTTAGTTTGAAATTTAAAAACTTGTTCCTTTTCTACATCTCTCACTTTTTTTTCTATCATAGGATATACAACATTTGGAGCAATAATGGAATATTGACATACTTTGATCACTGAAGTATATTATTTACATTACAAAACATCACCTTTAGACCTTGAAAACATAAGAACCAAGCTTGAAACTTGCTCACAAATATCAAGTTTCTCATTAGAATCCAAATGCACCTCATAACTAGCCTCAATAAGAACCTTTATCTTCTCCTTGAGCTTGGTCTTTTCATTCACAATATGAACAGACAATGAGAGCACTTGGCACTCTATAACTTCTATAGCATTATCCACAATAACAAATAGATTACTTGGACTTGTAGATTCATACTGACTCACACTTACCACCTCTAGTTTCCATGATTTAACTTGCCTTCTTTCTTGCACTCTAGGAACCTGATTAAACCTATTCTATCTTGTAGGCTTTTAATTGTAGAATCTAGCAATGTGACCTCTATGTTGACAATTGAAGAACACTATACCTGTTGCAAGAAGTTTATCCTACCTTTATTGATTATAAAAAAATATTACAATATTTCTATTCTTTTGAGAATTGAAACAAACTACTCCTTTTGACTAATGAACCCCATCATAATTCCATGTAAACTCATATCTAACAAGTCTCTTACATTCTCTAGCTCTATGCCAAAATTGATTACATGTGTAACATTAACCATTGAAACATGCATACCTCATGGAATTTGATTATTTGATCTTATTTTCCTTCATTCTAACAACATATTAATTTCTTGACTAATTGTTAAACTTCAAGGTCTGATTTACACTAGTCTTCATCTGGTCTTGAGTTGCATTTTCTACTTCTTCTTTATATCCAAAACCAGTTATATCAATTGCATGCTTTTGATCACTCATACTATTGTATAGATTATTTGATATTTTTTAAAATATCACAAATGAGTTCATCTTACTAGATTTCTTTTCTAACTCATATTTTTATGACTCATTTTTAATTAAATACTTTAAACATTAATCTTATTTAGCTTTCAGACTTGTAGATAGGATTTCCAATTGAGAGTTGAGATGCTTCACCCTATCTTCATGATCCTTGGTGTCCTCATTCATTCTTACCTCAAACACACTAAGTTTCTCTTCATAGTCCTTTATTTAATACTACATCTTATTAGTAATCTTCTTCTCAATCTTTAGTTCTTCAAGAGCATTCATCAATTAAATATTATAGTCCACCTCATTTTTATCATCATCTGAATCACTCCAAGTAGACTCTTTTTGATGTGAGAAACTTCCTTCCTCAATCATGAAGATGTATTTATCTTCAACAATACCATCATATTCATTTTCATACTCTGAGTCACTATCTTCACTCTCATTTGATGAGCTACAATTTTGATTAGTGTAAAGACTTATCTTATTCTTGAAGGACATATTATTGTTATCATACTTTCTTAATCATTTCTCCATTTATCAGACTTGTATGTCTTCTTGTCTTCATCTTGCCCATCACCATATTATTCATTTTTCTTATGCTTATGAGGGAACTTATTATAAAAATGTCCCACCTATCCATAATTGAAGCATTTGAAGAGTAGTTTACCCTTTCACTTTCTTGACCCTATTTTCAATTTCCTTGTAAATAACTCAATTACTTCATATTCATCAATATCAAATATGCCATCTTCCTTGAGTTTCTTACCCTATTAAATCTTCTTTGGCCTCATTTATATCTTGAATTATACTTCCTTATTTGGTTTATATCATCATTTACTCTAATCTCATAGGTAGTAAGGATTGGATGCAATTCATACATCTTCAAATAAGTAAGATCATGACTTTCTTCTACAACATACACTTTTAAGTAAAACTTAAAATAGAGATACCTTAATACCTTTTGAAATATAGTATCTTCTTCAATATTCACTCCAAGACCTATGATAATGTTAACAATCTAATTAAGTCTTTACAGAAAAGGATGCCACATAATCTTCTTCCTTCATCTTAACATTCTCAATTTATCTTCAGTGAGTCTGCAACTTTGCCAACTTAACCTATGAATTTCCTTCATAAATAGTCTTAAATTTATCTCACATTTCCTTGGAATATATGCAATGGATTACTTTGGTGTATCCAATCTCTAGAAAAACACAAGTGATAGCATTCATTGCCTTAGAATTATTATCAAACAACTTCTTATTTGTATCACTAGATAAAGGAACAATAGGTGCAAAATAACCATCCATAATAGATTTCCAAGTGTCAAACCTTAGGGACATGATATAGGTCCTCATCCCCACACTCCAAAAATAAATGGATCCATTGAACATCAGTGCTTTCTTACTTGGAAAACCTCCTTGTATTTTATGGATATTAATATTATACCTCGGATATCCTTCAAGCTATTAAGAATTCACTAAAGAACCTAATTTGATATAAGTTTTTAGAGGTACAAACCACTGAGAGGGGGGGTGAATCAATGGTGGAAAATAATATAATTAAATTTATAAACCCTTCAAACATTTGAGCATTCAATATAGCCATTCATGATGTATTCAAGATGTTTATAGCAATGAATAAATAGATAATGCAAGATTACACACACAACACAAGATATATGTGGGAAACCCTCTTAGGGAATAAAACCCACTCTCAAGCCTAAACATATGGATTAGTTGTCTTATAATAAGTATGTAAACATGAGACTTTAGTGAAACACCTATTCCATAAAGAGTACCTACCCCTAGGATGGTCAAGTCCTTTTAATCAAACTTTAGTGAAACACCTATTCTACAAGAAGCACTTGCTGCTAAGATGGTCAAGTCATTCTAGCTAGACATTAATGAAACAAATGTTACATAAAGATCACCTACCCTTAGGATGGTCATGTCCTTCTAACCTAGATGTTGAGCACCCTCTCAATACCTATGATATGAACATCTCCACCTTTGAACTAATTTTTTCAACACCTGATGATGGACCTCTAATTTTTTAACCCTATAAAATACACTCTCCATATCATACAGTCCTCTCACATAAACATGCCACAATATGTCGTCCTTATCACTCAAACTACCATCATATACACACTCAGACCTACAAATCCTTCTTTTATACACTTATCTCCTCAATATTCAAACTTACAGAGCACTATATTTAACATCAAAAATATAACCTATAGTTCATACACATAGTCATTAACCTAATATAGTCTACAACCCATTCATTTGGCACACACCCTTTCCTCTTTCCTTTTCTCTTCAACTCTTACACACACCTCTTCTTACAAGTCTAGAAACCATCACCTTCAATTTCACCTTTTATATAGGATTCACAATTATTATCTTTTAGGTCAGCCATAATACTTTCCTTAGACCTTAAGACATATAACATCACTCAATACAATCCACACAAGTTATCAATAATAATTATGGGTCATACTTAAGTAGCTACGACTTTTTATTAGGCCCTAGTAGCCCTTATAGGTCTCATGGATATCTATTCACCCATTTATCATTTCATCAAGAAATTTAAAAACACAAGACCACTTATAAATTCATATGTCCACTCCAAATGACCTATTAGACATCATAAAATTATTATATTCATCATTACATACTTTTGTGTATGCTCAATCTATTCAAATATTAACCTTGTACACAAAAACACCATGAACAAATAAATAGTCAACTTTTAAGCATTTGTTCATACTAAATATGGCTTGGTAAAACATCTAAATTCATATAAATTATCTTCATGGAGTATAAAACACTTTCCAATATCTCAATCCTTTAAAAAAATCCAAATACCATAAAAAAAATCAAAAATCCTTCTCAAGTTACTTAAAGAACATCGTCAAACACACAATCAATTTTGGAGATTAATAACATTCAGTGTATAAAAATTTAAATCCTATAAGTAGATTCAATGGATGAACCTTGGATTCCTCTACAACTTTGTTTTGTATTGAATTAATAAATTCATCCTGGAACAAATGTTATAGCTCAGAAAACTAAGCACTAGTTTTCCTTTGTTAATTTGAATAATCAAATTCCAATGGTCAATGTTAAACATCAAACACTTTGTCAACATCTCATGCCCTCTCAGAGATTGAATGAAAACACATTATTTATCTCCATCTATAGTATCTTGTTCTTTAGTTATGGTAAACATATTTCAGTTTGACCTCATGTCATGTTCCCTAGTAATTTTAACCAAAGATGCATCATCAGTCTCGTCAAAAGTAGATGGGTCTTTACCTTTGCTTAAAATTAAACATTGAAAACTTGTCATCATCATACTTATTCCTGAAAATTTGAAAAAAAGTGCTCTGTTAATGTCTTTGAGAGTAGCCTAGAATTTAACCAACTAAAACATTAGATAATTTAACCTATTTGACTCAATACGCATCATAGATATGCATCTTTCTAAACACCCACTCGCTATTAGATCCTTATCTAGTAATGATATTTACCTTTTAAATTTTTTTCTAAGTATGGGAACCTATACACTCTACCTAAAAGGACAACTTTGAACCTTAATAAATTTTATTGTGCTCAATCACATGTCCTAAAATTTAAACCATATGATCTTATTTCATAGGTGAATCCATCCATATATCAAGCTACTCTTTAAACCTTTACACATTTGAAATATAATGCCAAAAAACTTACTACTTGGCTCTACTTGAAATTAGACATTAATCTTAGATTAATTTTACTCCATATATCTATGTGATTAAACATCATTGTTAGATCTCTTTTACAAATTTGGCTAAGTATGGGAAAATATTACAAACTAGCTAGAGAGCCAACTTTTCATAGAATTATCTTTTTCTCCACTCAACCACATGACTATAACTTAGACCATATGAAATTGGGACTAATGTGATCACACCCATATGACCAAATACCCCTAAATCATCCACACATGGAAATGGTGATGTCAACAAACTTCCTATTCATATTTTTCTATCATAGAACCATATATGCCAATATGAACATAATGAAAAACTAGATGAATACCATGCACTTATACAATCCATAAAATCATCCTTGACCTCTAATAGGACCCTTCACACATGATCAATACTTTACACCCATCCCTAATCATGCCAAAATGGAAGATCAATGAAGCCTACTTCAAGCATACTAGGACAAGCACACTACACACTTTGTCATTTACACTTAGAATATTAAGACACTTCATCCACTCACTTAGACATATCCATTACATCAATAATAACTCTCCAATATTCATTAGGTGGAGGAGAGAGAGTAGGGGATGTAAGGGGTATAATCCTCGGTCAATGCTCAACAATACTCTTCTTTTCAAGAGAACTAATTTGAGAAAATAGGGAGTGGTAAAAAAGTTCATTGTTATTCTATTTAAAATTATTATCGAGAACCTCATCCTTACACTTCCAAACTTGCTAAGGGAACTGATGAGACTTTTAGGGGCACCTATCAATGTGATGATTGGGTAGGTGATAATGGCAATAGCAAAAAGAAAAGCCTTAATAATTGAGATGTTGAGTTTACAAACCTCACGAGGAGATTAAATTGACCAAAAATGAGATTGGAATTGAGAGGTAAATATATGCACAAATTATTATAAAATTGGACCTATTTTTACTATAGATTATTGTTCTATATTTCTTAACAAATGAAACTACTTTTTGTATTTTACACTAGTCACTTTTAAAAAACATTTTAACCTATCTCATGCTAACATTTTTATTTAAATTTCAATGAAACTAAAATAAAATGCAACAAACTATTCACTATGAAAGTAGGGACTCACCACTACATGACCCTTATTTAATTTTAGAATACATGTTTTTACTATGTCTAATAAGAATAAACAAATGAAATATGGAGGAGATGGGGGGGCGGCGGGGGGGGGGGGGGGGGGGGGGGGGGTGGGGGGGGGTGGTTGGGGAATTTGAGATGCTCACATTCATAACTTGAAAAATTAAATGTACTTATTTAAAATTATCCAATAATTTTTTATTATATGAAATAAGTTTATCTACTATTATATATATCTTAAATATAATTATATGCATGTAATTCTTTACTAAGTACATCAAAATCTAGGATTATGACAAGATGTCAATTGTACTAATCTCTAATATTATTTTTATGATTATTAGTTATATGGGTCAGAGACTATAATAATCAAACTCTTAATAAATATTTCTTGAAGAAACAAATAGTTGAATATATCCTTTTATGATTTTACCCTTATAAACTTGATAAAAAAAATAGCTAAACATGTAAAACCTAGCAAAGAATCATTCATTTTTGCTCTAACACTTATATTATTTGAGTGTGAATAAGTGATAAATGAATATGATCATATGAAAAATGTATTGTTATGAAAACACTACTCATCTTTCTATTAAAAGCTTTCATGCCCTTAAAAAAATTCAAAGTAGAATGGAATTTCATGCAATAAAATCAAGGACATTTAGCTTGAGAATTGCATATTTGTTTCTTGACTAATGGATTGAAGCACACTCATGTTTTACCAAAAAAATTGATATTATAAGTGGTAACATTATGAAAAAATGTTTGTTAATCATAAATTTAGTGGTCAATTATAAAAAATATAAACTTGGTGGTCTCATATTAACTTTGCCACATCAGGAATTAACAAATAGTGAAGTGATCATTTTAACATAACGTTCAGCCATATTTTGATATGATGTACTTATATATAGATTTAAAAACATTATTAATGTGACCATTAATATCGAAACCATAATATATTACTCTCATCATTCAATGATGTAGCGAGTTGAAAAAATCCTTTGAAATCATTTGTAATCATGAATTTTGGTATAAATATGTATTTTTTTAAGCATGTTGGAAAACCTTGATAATATTTATATGAATTAATATTATTTATATGACTTAATAATTATTGGTTTAATAGTATTTGACATTGAAAATCCTCACTTAAACTCTGATACAAATACACCCATATTTATATTTGAGTACCTACAATGATATAATCATGTGATGGATCTCAATCTAAATGATTTTATGATGAAGGGTTTTAAACTCTTTTAAGTTGATTTGGGACATGGTACCTCTTTATAATATTCATAAATTATTGATTGTCGAATATAATATGAATATAACTTAATGAATATAAATTTTAATCAATAATTTTTCAAAAAATCATTATTTTGCTTGTTATAGTCTCTAATAATAGTGATGCTATTATGAATAATTAGAGATTAATCTTGATCATTATGCATTAATTGGATCTTCCTATCCTTATGTTAGGATGGGAAATTATATTTTACTCTTAGAGAACTCCAATGGTCAAATTTTAAATGCATATAGAACCTTGAATATAGTACTAGCATATGTGTCTGTTTGAATCATGCTACACATTTTGTGATGTTAGATTTAAAAATGATTTTTTTCTTTAAAATGACTTGAGACCTCAATGATTTTGGTTATATTATCGACCCTTGTGTTGGTATTATTAATTCACGCTCTATATAAGTGGTATGAGACACTAATAAGATGTGTTATGATTCATGTACTTATATTGATCTAGGAACCTTCATTTGGAGTGAATACAATTTCTTGAAACTAAGAATATGGAAACACACATACTTTTATCTTAATAATATAAATATTACAAGTATATTTGAAACATGAATTGAACTATTTGGGCCAAATATAACTCTTGGAGATAATTTACTTTTGAACTTCATAACCATATTTTTAATTATGAAATTTTGGGAAAATGTAATGGTGTGAATTATTAGTACTCCTTATAAACATTTTCAATCTTTTTTATATTTATTATCATAT
This sequence comes from Torreya grandis, assembly GCA_037957365.1. Classification (NCBI taxonomy): domain Eukaryota; kingdom Viridiplantae; phylum Streptophyta; class Pinopsida; order Cupressales; family Taxaceae; genus Torreya; species Torreya grandis. Next base: position 4,735,434 of record JARHVA010000452.1, read on the forward strand.
TTTCACTAATATCTCATGATAACACTTTTTTAAATGATATGGATTTCTTATGTATGGTGTTATCACTTGATCAAATCATATCTTTTTCATTAATTTTTACTAAAATAATTTTATGCTATGAAAACCCTAATCATAGTAAAAAACATCCTAATGCATTTGAGTGATTTAATAATTAGAATTGGGCACCCTAAAATGTACAAGGGATTATTAAACCTTATTTGTTATTAAACTAACATCAATAATTTTGATACTTGGACTAACTCTCAAATCATGGTTCCGGTTGATAATATTTTTTAATGTTATGATAGATATGGATACACATGGGATGATTATGGTATTATAATAAACCTATTAATTTTTAGTATAAATTAGGCATGGTTTTCCCTTTATTTATTTATAAACATTATATCTTTATAAAGATGATATATTATTTTTGAGTGGAAAATCCTACAATGGCACTTTAAGAATTGTGTGTTTGAATATTTAAGAGAAAATAACAATGTAATTTTATCATTACTACATATACATATTGGAAGATAAACCTTTGAATTTGGGAACCTACATAACTTTTACATTAATTCCAATTGGGATATTTAAACCTAAATTCTGGATAAGTAGTTTTATATTGTTTGGATGAGTACTAATATAAATGTAAATGCTAAGCTCTTTGTTATCATTCCACATTATTATGGATATCAAATAATATAGGAAGTAAGATACTTGTGAATCTTATAATATGGTTAAAATTACCATATTTTACTTTTGTGTTATGCCTTGGATTGGCAACATAGTTTATTCTTTACATACATAGAAACTTTTGAATTAGCATTATGTTCAAATTTGAATTTCTAATAATTTAATTGTGATATTATCCTATATATGCAAAAAATATACATGATATTAGAATTATTTTAGATGATTTAGATAACCCTATAATTTTGAATGGACATTGGAAACTTCTTACATATGAGTTGTAGGAAGTCTACAAGGTCAAAAAAACTAATCCGTGATATCAGTTATAGAGCATGCCTTAATAATAGAGTTATATTGCATTTACATGTGATGTAGGAGCATCCAATAAATATTAATGTTATATGTAAATTAGTTCATTTTCTATGTAATATTATTCTAGGAGGTCTTAAGGCATTCTTGAAGGTTAATAAGAAGCTCTAAATGCTTCAATTGTATTAACATAAGACTACTTAGTTATAGTTGGCGTTTCCCTCTAAAATGAATATTTGAATATTGTAAAGGGATTTTGACTATATCCAAAGGATAAGGAGTGGTCCTATATAGACATAAAATTCAAATTAATCTATATCCTTAGATGAGTCTAGTAACCTTTGGATATGTTTGGAAAAGGATAAAGAAGTAATAGTTGTTGGGATAAACATAGTTGAGAGAATTTTGGTATTGTACATTTGGTGTAAAGATAAGTTCCTTGACACTTATTTAGGAATGAAATAAAGTAAAAGAATAAGTATAAGATCAAATTATGTGTCTTTGAGTAGAGTAAGACGGGGAGTGAGTACTGAATTAGTGTGTAGAAAGAAGTAGAAAAAGATCTCTATGCATATGAAAATATTGTCATAATCCTTTTGGACAAGATGTACATGATTGGAATGGTGAATAAAGAAGTTATTATATAGCATGTATAACTTTCCTTGTAAGTATTATGGTGTTATAATGTTCTTTAGTGATTTAAAGTGATAATGAAAATAGGTGCACAAATTGGAAAGAGATACAATTTAATGTATGTAGGAGTCAAAGCATATGACTGTAATCAATTCCACTATTGGTTTCTATTAATATTGTTTATTATACCTTACATTTCATAATATGTTCTTAAAGGAGTTTTATTTTGAATGTAGTGGTTTGGATATACACTTTTGCACAAACCCATGTAAGTTAATATTTATGTTCAATCAAATTGGAATTAAGTATTTTTAGACCCTCAATAAGATTTGGATTTTGGTATAAAAGTTATAGAAATAAAGAAGGTTAGATTGATGGCATGACTATATGAGAAACCATAGTTTTATGTATGAATGTTTGCAAGAATATTTTTTCATAGAACCTTTGAGGTATATATTTCACCATTCATCTTTTCAATAAATTTTGATGCAATTCAATTCATATATTATGCACAAAAATTCTATGGAATTCTACTTATAGATGGTTAATTGGAATGATGGTGAAAAGTAGTATTTGTATAATCTCCTGTGAATGAGATATTCTCCATTTAATACATTTTCAATTAGGTGGATTATATGATCAAGAAGAATAGGTGTATTTCATTATGCAATAATAGTCTTTATTACATCATATTTATAAGTTGATCAATTAAAATAAAGATAATTAAAGTCATTTACATGCTCTCAGTTCTACAAGCTTATGGCTGCATCCTAGATGGATAAGATTTTTTTTCTACTTGACATTATAAAGTGGGATTATATCATCTCCATTGCAATGCATTCTCGAATGTGCCTAACATCCTTTTTATGAGCGTGCTTTAGGGGTTCATTACAGAGTATTTTGTACATTTATGCACTTTTTTGGTGCCTTCTCTCAATCATATCAACATATATTGAGAGATTCCAAATGAGGAGAGTTCTTTCATCTCTAGTGATCCTTCTTGGGAAGGACAATTATTCTTCATGGCATGTTTATATGAAACACTTGCTCACACACAAGATTGATAATCCATTTTTATATGGACAAATTCTTACACCCACTGATCCTGTTTGATTTGATAAGTGGGATACTACTTGTGAAAATGTTTTTGATACTCTATTACTTCATGTTTTCATGGATATTTATTTCCATGTGGAACATACATAGTGTCCATGCATTGTTTATAGCATACTACATAGTCTTTTCAGTGATCTTACTAAAATTTATGTCATACCTCCTCTTCTACTTTCTATAGTCTCTTCTGAGACTCTTGTAATCTCTCCTCATTCTTTTATTTGTTGTGATTATACATCCATAGTGGGTAGTGTTATTTTTGTCAAGCCCTCATTATAAGATCAAATTTTACCTAATCTTAACTATCCCATTACAAATTCTACATTCATTCTTTTTTAGATTATTACGCTTTTAGAGCCCTCACAAACTTTCATTTCCAAGTATTTTATTGATGTTAGTTAGAGTACACATATTGAGAGTATTGATGATTCGTATGCTCCTAGAGACATTCATCTTGTAGATTGAGTGCTTGATCTATAAACTAGTCTAAAATTTTGATACTTGTTGACATTTGCTCTCCTATTCCCATGGATAATATTTCATTGAATGTTCCATGTCTATCTTATTCTCTATTTATTCTCTCTCCTTCATTATATTATTCTTCATTTCCATCTTCTACAGCTATTCCTATGATACCTGATCAGACCTTGGCACATTTGAGCATTATCATGGAGACATTTGAGCATTTTTTAGAGATTTACATCATGATTCCTACACACATTCCAATTGAGTGTGAATTTAGTAGTTTGACAGCTTGTGGGTTCTTTCTTATAAAAGGTAGAGACAACATTAATTGTAGAGGGACCTACTACAACATTCACCATGTGATATTCTATGCATACATTCTCTCTCTTCTTTGTGGAGGGACACATCCTTCATATTTTATAGGATATTGGGATCATCACTATGTACTTGGATACCTCATCAGGCCTCATTACTTGGACCCAATTTTAAATCCCACCTAAGTTATGCTTAAGGGGGGTGTTAGAGTAGGATTTTAAGTCCCTTATTTTATTTGTCTCTCTTTTGGGGGGAGTTTATTTCCCACTAGGTTTTCTCTTTTTACTCCACTTTTGAGAGTTGCATTATACATGGGTACCTCATCAGGTTTTATTGTTGGGACCCATCTTTTATTTTCTACCCACTTAAGCTAAACTTAAGGGGGGAATTGGTGTAGGATATTAATTATTCCATTTACTTATAAAATGTATATTTGTTAAACTTTTATCTTTAGCTTACTTATGTGTGATAAGAGGTTAAGCAGGTGAGTTCCATCTGGAGTTCTACTAAGTACTACCATGAGTTATCCTATGAGCTCCATAGTGAGTTACACTCAATTCCACTATGAGTTGTCTAGTGAGTTAACTCCCCTTACACCTTATTTATATTCCCCTTAACCATGCTATTGTAATTAAGTTGTTTAAAATCAAGATCAGTGCATAGTAGATATTTGTAAAGCAAGGCAGTCTAATATAGAAGGTAATTGTTGCACATCTTATTCATTTCTAAATATAGATAGGGTCATTAATTATTATAACTAATTATGTGCTCACTCTACTAGAAGATTACCTACTAGCTTATTTGACAGAAATCAAGGTGCAAGCTTATCAAAAGTTGAAGGTAGATCAAGACTAAGTGGGGAAACTTAATTGATAATAGAATTTATAAGGTAAATATATTAAAATTTATATTTTAAATATTTATACAGAGGTTATTTAAGAAGAAAGTTGTATCATAAAATAGCAAAGAGAATAAAATTAAACAATAATTAAAGTTGGTGTTTGTTGATGATGGATATGGTCTGATATCTTTCATGGGTTTGATAGTAAAATGATAATGATTGCAAGACAAATAAATTACCACGTAAAAGAAAAGATAGTAAATATATATTTAAGTGAAAGAAGAGGAGAATTCAATGCGTGCCTTGAAATTGGGTCTATAAACTTAATAAATAAGTCTTATGTGGTAATCAATCATGGATAGATTGAGCCTAATGCTACAATGATTGTTTGATAGTTATTTTAGGTATTAATGTATTGATATTAAATCTAACAGAGAATAGATTATTAAAGAGTTTGGTGAGTCAGAGATAAATACATTGATCCTCTAAGATTAATATAAGAGGATCCTAGGATTACCATCAACATGTCACCTAATGTTTTCCAAAGTCATGTGATCTTATATACCTTAGTGTATATTAATAATGTCATTGACTATATATCACATTATAGGTGAGAGACATATGCCAAATTTTTATATCTACTAATTTTCTCTAAGCTCCATAATTTTTCATAGCTAGAACATTTATGGAAGGGTAGGGACCCTCTCAATGGATGAGAGGAGTGTGGGGTATTTGAAAAGGATCTATGGTTAGAAGAGAGTCCTTATAATGATTTTTACCTTTTTAGGTTCCTATTTAATATTTTAGTTATAATGATAGTCTATAAAACTCTGGTAGGGTTTCCTTATGAAGAATTTTTAATATATGATTATAATTGATAGCTGATTATAATGAATATCATATTTTTATATGGAAAGATGAAATTAATTTCAATAATGATGTTATAAACAATTATAAGTTTTTATTCATTTTGATTTTAGTTTGTATATCAATTCAAACTGATCTATCAAATAACCAAAATATGACTATTATTAAATTGTACTATTTATGCATGTTTGCTTTTATAGTTATAAATCAATGAAATATGGATTCCATTTATATGTTTAGTCACTTACTATGAAGGGTTTTTAGACTTATGAAAATGAACATAATTCTGAATTATCAATGTATCCTTGATAGGGTAAAATTTTAAACATCATAATGTATTTAACAATGAAAATTTTTCACATATAAATGTATATTTTAATATGAAAACATGTAATTGAGATGGCATATACTCAAGAATAATGATTTATTTGAAACTGACTTTCATGAATTATCATGTTTATACATGGTATCACTATTAACATATTTATAGCTTCATCTTTTTAAAGTTTTCACATTTCATAATAAATTTGGAAACTTGTTTGAGTAATAAAAGGAAGGACCAATAATAAACCTTTTGAGATGATAAGATGAATTAATTAAAAACAAACTTAGGTACATTATTCTAGTACATAACCAAAAGGTTCTTATAGGGGCATCAATCAATCCTATTACAAAATAAATCTTAGCACATTATGACATGATACAAGTTTATGATAGATTCAAGGGCATAAAATAATAATAATATGGGAACATGACATATTAGTGAACTCAAAATTTGTCCATCACATAAAAAATACAAGGATAAAAATGATGAAAAATTATATTCTATAACAAACTACATGCTTTCCTAAAGTTTCAAAGTAATTCATTAAGAAAACACATGATATATATTTGACACATTAATATAAATTCCTTAGTCATATGAAAATTATATAAACTTAGTTGCCAAAAATGTAGAGTACACCATTATGCATACGTTGATGCATATGAATATTCATATGAAAATCAATTATAAGATTAAAATTATAATTTACAAATAAAATTAAATTTGATCATATAGGTGCATATCATGCCATATCAATGGAACATATTCATGGTAGGCATGATACTCATTCATGCTCATGTTCTTTAAAACCTGAACATGCAAGGATTTAATGTTCAAAGTTTCAAGGTCAAAAGATAAAAATATACAATCCAAAGATAAAATATTAATTTTAATTGAGAAATGTTGTCATGGTGGGGGCATGAATATTTTTCATTACTTTTCGATAATCTTAAACATAGAATATTTATCTTCCTGTAGTGGTGTGATTTGAATCTATATGGGTAATGTATGTTGAGGTTTATTAATGCTCAATGTCTTTGGCATTAACTATATATAACCCATAGTGTGTTTTCATCTTTTTTTTATTGTGTTTTATGTATGTTTGAGTATAGAGACACTCAATGGATTTACCATCACTACTAAAAAATCTATTATGGTTCCACCTTTTTATGATTAATATTAGAAATACTTATTCATCCTTGATAAGAGTCATAATAATTCACATTTCCAACTCATGGGGTTGATTATTTAAATCAGAATTTTGAGAATTGGTAATTCTCAACTATTAAAATAATTCAACTTAATAAACTATATTCTCCAAGTGCTTCAATAAGGGGACATGTATTCCCAAATCAATATGGTTATGGTTATCAAGTGACACCCACTATCATGTTTCATCCCTTTAGTTCTCAAGGGAATCTCCTTTCCATGGATATGAACTAAACATGATCGAAAGCATTGTTTCTCCACTTGTCATACCACTGGCATTATACACAAGCAACATAGTGAAGCAAAGATACATATTCTATCATAATGTATCTAGATCAACCAAAATCATGAGTAAAAATAAAAAGTGTGTCATACACATTCAAGTTTCAACTCTTTACTTTAATCTCAAATTTTCATTACTAGAACAAGGGGGTGGGGATGTGGTTATCTGAATTTGGTACCAACTCATCCTTCATGTCATTGATTACAACTTTATATGCTTAGATTATTTATGAACAAATAAGGTAATTATTTATGCATTATACTTGAGCTTTTTTCATTATTTTTGTCTATGTATTTTTTTAATAATTAATTATCTTGATAGATTGTCATGAGGATCCGTACTTTTGGTTCTTTGTCCTTATGGACAAGTTTGTGGTAACTAGATAATACCATCTTGTGGTATTGACTATTTAAGGTAGAATTATTTATAAGAAACATTCAAACATTATTACAAGTTGAATTTATTTATTTATTATTTTTATCCATAATTTATTATATTTGGTTAGCTTTTTCATGTTAGTAGGTACAAAATTCAAAATCAGAACAAATATAATACAAGGCTTTCCTAAGGCATTAAAGATTACTCTTATTCATCATAAAATCTATTTAGATATTTTCATATTTTATATATAGGTATGATAAAGCTATAATTAATTTTTATTTATCACCAACATCCTTATTCAAAGTGTAAAATAATAGAAAATAATCTAGAATTGCATTCACAATTACACACATACACGTAAGTGGGATAACTAGATTTGAGTTTGTACACTCATTGGAGTATTGGAAATGTTCTAAAATACTTAGTAATTCAATTAGGATTGACCAAAGTTAACATAAATCAATCCATTTTGATTTATTCTATGTCCAACACCTCTCTACCCAACATTTGATTCTAATTTTGGTTTGTGTATAGGAAATGAGGAGTTTCTCATTTTAAGTAAATTGAATGATATTTTAAGTCTAAAAATCATCCACAACCCTAACTGATTCATGCACAAGTGGTGAAATTATAAATTTGACATCAAATTCAATATGTATTAGCCCATAGACAACATACTAATCTTCACTATGATCCTACTCACTTATAATAGTTGTGCCTAGGCATATATTCTAGTTTTACCTATAATCAGTTATTTCCAAAAAATCATATCTCTATCATTTCCTATCAACAACATATTAAAGTCAACTGGGAATACTCTTTAGTCAATTAACTTGATCAAATTGTGTTATTATCCACTTATATTAGTCATATCAAGAGATATCTTCTACTTCTACCTCTGTTATGTCCCTTCAATAATTATACTTTATTTATATTTTCTCATCAACAAACTATCATAGCCAACTAGGACAATTCCATTGTCAACAAAATTGAGAACACTACACTGTAATCCACCTATATAGGATTATTATATATTATGTGCCTAATATTAAACCTATAAATTCAACTTTTCTTGTTATTTGCACTCTTAGATAATAAGAATGGTTAATATCATTCTGTGTGTGAGATAAGTATATCTCTTCTTAGTGCTTCTAAAACTACTAGTTTTATGTATGTGGTAATTTATAAAAAGTATAATTCTTCAATATTATACATCTTTATAACACTGATTTATAAAATTTTACACATATAGGTTCACATTAAAAACTCATTTATTTTATAAAAAATATTATTAAAAAAACTTGATTGGTTTTATTATCATTTGGTAAGGTTATTCTAATATAAGTATATGTCTATTCATAATGTTATTTACACATGGAGTTTTTCTTAGAATCTGACACATATGATTACATGTGACATCACTATCGAGGCACAAAATTTATTTGACACTATAGTTTATTTTTCATGGAGTGTTATTACAAATTTTGTACTTGCTAAAATGGTGACTTGTGTATGGAGTGTGGCTTAGATGTTCGCATAGCTTATTTTTTTATAGGGATGTTGGGGTGAGGAACCTAGTACACATGTGTAAAATATTGGGTTGTCTTCCAAAAATTTAAATTTGTAAGAGTCATTAGCTAGGAAATATGGTGAGAAGTGTATGAAAGTTTCTCTACTTGTTCTGCAACTTATTAACCAAGACTCATATTGTGTGATATCATCCCCCTCAAGAGGGTATTGATGATTCCTTAAAAAATTTTGTGTGAGACCTTATCATTCATACTCTATTTTGTTCATTATCTTGTAACCAATTCCCTTAGTTTATTTCTCAAAAATTCCAAAAACTAGTTTTGATGAATTAGGCAATAGTGAATGATGGTTTTTTTTTTTTAATATATTTCTCTTCTAACATTGTCTATACATAGCATATCGTGATTGAGCATTATGGATCACTAAAAAAAAAAGGATAAGGAAATTAAGAAAAACAAATCTCTAAATTGAGTTTGTCAAGTTATTTCACCTTGGTAGAGATATCTAGTTTTATGTTTGACATGACACGAAAACATCTACCCTCATCTTGAATAAGGATATGCAAAATAGGTTCATTAAGGTTAATTTTTCATATCACGAATT